>LUCM01001294.1:127855-158376 GCA_008360955.1 Fasciolopsis buskii
GGGTAACAAAGGGACACGGTGTGAAATGAGTTTGGCCTAAACAATATATCCAAATATGCGTACATATTGTAGGCCCAATCACGTTGCTTTGGAGGGCCTGAGGGAAATTCTTTTCCAAGCATCAATGCAATCATTCGCACTTTGGCCAATGTCAATCTTCTTGTAAATAAAGTAGCTCTCGTTTCATGTCATTCCAAGAATCAAATTTGTTCGCATTCCTTGATTTCTTTAGTGTTCTGTCTAGAAAATCCATTTGTAAGTATAATTTTGACTCCACGGAATGCAACGCATTTATTATACTCCTATAGATTTGATTGTAAAACTTGCCTTGAGAAAGACTACCCACGGTAGTCGAAACGTTGGCGCATTACATCTACCAACAACGCTGTGTTATTAATATTATATCATTCACAATAAATACGTCCACTATCGTTCAAACGACCGAGAATACTCTGGAGCTTACTTCGGTCCTCACTCAGCAGCACAGTATCTAGTCGTTTGGCCCTTTCTGATTCATCAATCGCAGTCGTGTACTCCCGATAAACAGTCGTCCTCCTCCAGGCGATCTCTGAAAAATTAGATTCTAACTGAATCATCCATGGTCAGATTGTATCGAAAACGTATGCGAAAATGACTAATAGTTGCCAGCTTTTTCAGTCGTACATGGTCATCGATATCATCTTTATTCAGTGCGGAGTTTGGCGTTTTGCCCTAAATTCTATCATCCTTTGATTTTTCTCGCTTCCTTTTATCCCAATCCCCGTCGGAATTACTCTACTTTCACGTTCAGTAAATGAGGAAAGGGTGCTAACGTTATTGTTTTGCTAATAACGTCTTTTCTGTCCGGTCATTTTTGGTGAGTTCGTTCATATCCTAATGTTCCACAAATAGGCACATGCTTCGCGTTAATCTCTCCGACGGTCGCACCGGGCAGGTTGAATTTGACCAGAAAGGGGATCGTGTTCGTCCGGTTTATGAAATTGTCAATGCACAGCTGCTTGATCCTCGAGGGGTCTTGTTCGCTCAACCGGTTGACAAAACGTATGAATTCAAACGACCGGATTTGATTTCAGTTGGACGATATGGTGTGCCACAGGTAAACACGTGGCTAATTTTCCGTCTTACATGGAAATGAATGAGTCTCACTGGCTTTTGTTTCCGTTTGTAACTAATAGCATGCTATCCTGTTTTTGATGTCACCGGGATTGTGCTGAGGCATTTTTCATAGGGTTATTTTTTGTCAACGCGATATGATACGCCACTCTTCTGCCACAAACAACTACAGACGCGCGGATCGACTGTTATAGTGCCCGACACCTATTTAGCTTGCTTAGATATTAACAATGAAACCAAAGAGTTTAGCTGGTAGGTCCACTTACCTGGTCAGAAATTGAATCAGTAAGTGACTTGTAATTCGGGTTTCAGTTCTGGCTGATCGGTTGAAGGAGTAGAAGCGCAGAACAGCTATTTCTATTCTTGTGAAGAACAGTTGACCGTTTATATACACCGTACCTCGATTGGAACTTGAACCTTGAGTGAATATCTGCAAGTTGAACATTTTTTTGAGAAAGTCCACCCGGGCTGCCACTCACTGCTTCTCTTATCATGAGAAATATGCGAAGTAGCGTCATTCTGTCGCTGGATTTTGATGGGGAGTTGAGTGAGCATCGATACTAAATGCCCTGTTTTATCTTCCATTGTTTTTGAATTCCAACGTATTCACTTATTATCCGGGACTTAGGTGATTCACCTCGCTATGTGATATCCGATATAAGCTACGTAAAATCCTTTTACAACAAACCTTTGTAAACTGTTACATGTGTCCAGTTTTATTTCAGCTTCGCTTTTACTTCAGCAGTCAGTGGCAGTCATTTCTCAGTAATTGAAAATCTTTTGTTTATAATGGTCTATGATTTAATATTTTCCGCTGTTTGGTTTGATCCATACCCCTGACGTTTTCCGTGAATCACACTCCTAGAGACCTGTTCTCGATTTCGAGCCTTTAAAGATTGCAGTCGTTCGAGGTTAAGCAGCAAATATAACAAGTCAGCGGTCGAGAAGACCTTGCATCTCGAATGACGATGGACACGTATTAAGATTAATGATGTTTGTTTTAAGTACGACTTCAGTCGTCACTTACCAATCCCTATTTTTCATCCCTCACTGAACTCATGTCGTGTAGGTGACACCATTGGAGTGGACATCCGAAAACCCGTATCCGACTATGCTGTCGATTAATATGAGTGCCCTTATCTGGCCCGGAAATACTGTGATTCAACGAAATCAGATGGTCTGTGTTCATAGAGATTCAGCCGGAATGTGTCAGAAAACTGAGAAGCGTCTGATTTCCGCCGCTCCAATCAGTTTCAAGAAGAAGAGACATTTAAAAGTTAGTGTTCAAATTGGATTTCGTTTTTTGTAGGTTGTAGAATACTGTTCCAATATCTCCGAATTCCGGGCACGAACTTGTAACTGAAGTGAACTAAAGACGATAATTACTCGTGTGTTCAATTCGGTAATATTTTTCGTGTCCTACTGAGTTTTGTGGAAACTAGGCTATTATTTCAAACTACTCTGTTACTGATCTGTCACATCAGTTCAACAGTGTTTCTCGTCACTGCGTTGAATACCCCTATACGCATCGCCAGGTTACGGAATCGATGCAAAGATGATAGTTAATTATACCAATCATTATAGTAAGTAACAAAAAGGTAGACTCACACAGCTGCCGTCTGTCTGGCGGATGCGGTAACGATTTGAGCCATCGCCCTGCGCTAACCAAACGTGAATGATGTTAGCGAATCCTCCTTTCCATGTTCCGCATGAAACCATTGTTGCAGGACGACACAATAGCTAGCGCCTTTCAAATCGCTAAGCTAGTGTCGTGGATTAAATCCCGATGACTAGGACGGCGCAGCTGAACATCTCAAGGACATTGAAATATCCCTGTTCAGATGGGTTTTCAGCCGGTACAAGTCATCAGTATCTGATATGCCGGTGGAACGTGCACTGTCTCCTTACCACTTTGCTCAACGTTCGACAAATTTGCATTCAGGCGCAATCCTAGTGATTCAACTGGGATTCTGGTGTGTTCAGCTCTGGAGATGATTAGACGCCAGAATAACGCGTGCGCATACCCGACGAGTGGCACTAACCGCGAAACCGTTTATGTGATCCTGGTGAAATTTTATCTTCCAATCTATGTGCATGCTACTTAAAATACACAAACAAACTGATGCATAATCCCACCAGTTTTGCTTTCCCAAAAGTTTTTGCACTTTGCAACTTCTGTGCTAGATTTCGTGACTCGTTCAAGGAAAATCGCCGTTATGAAATAAATATATGATGTCCTCGTGATCAGAATTTCACGGAGACCATAAGAGTGAATGAACTCCCCTTCACAGGTGATCATAGACGGACAGTAGTCATGAAAAATAAAAGAACTTCCTGCGCGATAATCCTTTGGAGAATTGATAAAAGCCACTATTCCGTCGGTCGTTTAATTTGCCTGACGTGTATTTAGGAATATCCACGTCCGCTTTATGGTTTTGTACTGATCTAATTCTTCTCATGGTACATTTCGGCATTATGACAAAATTCTTCGAATAAAGCCATTCGGAACCGTAATCCATCAGGCATTTTAAAGACGTTTTCATACCTCTGCAATGTAACGCATTGGACGCAAGCACATTTGTTTCTATGCTGTAATGTGTACCAAATTTCTGTGCTCTGCCCCATTGACTGGTGCGAAGACATAAGTTTGGCAAATGTTTGAGTGGGGGTAGGGGAGGATTATACCTTCGCATTAATCCGGAAATTTTCATCGTAAACTGGAAAATGGGATGTTTGAGACGACCTACCTTATGACCATAAGAACTCATTATTGGTGAATAGGACGAATAATGATAACCCTGGAATATCGTGGTAGCTTCTGTAAAATACGAGAAAAGAAGATAAACACTTGCTCTGATACTGACTCGTCGATCGAGTCCACTTTCAATTATTTCGTGCTCTTTTTCCCCGTGCTTGGCAAGGCTGGAAGAAGCGACGTGGCGGTCAAACTATGACTTGGAGTAGAGGTATGAAAACGTCTGTTTCGGTTTTGGCTTCGGTTGGTGATTCCTGCCTCCCGGGTTAGGCCTTAAGAAATGAGGATTGTCGTTGGTGGAAAACCGCTGACGCTGTCGGTACTGAACCGAAGTCAGTGGTGTAAATGCTGTGTGGCTACTCTGCGGAACTCGTGAGAACACGCAAATAATGCTTGTTTTCTTTCTGTTTATTAATTTACCCTCTTGCATCTCTTCTTTGTATAGTTCTATTTAAAAATTGTTGCCTTGATACCATATTCTTTATTCAAACTGTTCAAACACCTTTCTACTTGTACACTCTGAATTATTATGTATCACCAGAATCCAATTTTTACCGCCAAAAGTGTGCATGAAAGCTCTTCGTTGAAGAGTCCGTACAAAAATTACGTTTGTGATTCGTTGATTAATCCTCGTCCGTTGAGCTGAGCCAGTCCTAAAAATCTAGGCAGAATGCCGCGGTAATAATCGCGAAACCACTGCTGTTTCCGGGGGAATTTTTCTTGCTTATCCAAGTACTATTTACATTTTATATTTGTTCTATCGGAATTCTGTCCTCGTTCCTAAAATTGGCATGGTTTTATATATATATATATATATATATATAACTTGGCTGTTGCCCTCTGACACTAACTCTAGCTATAACAGCCATGCCCGGCAGACACCTAGCCTCATATATTAGTCAAAATCAAAAGGTATATATTGGATCACCCTGGTGAACACTCAGCGGGTCCATAGACTACTTTGTCTTGTCGTTACTAACGCACTCTTTCGTACTGCTTTTACCCTCGTCCTGCCGATTGATATAGATAGTGGGAGGAGACGCAGTTATGTTGCCCTCTGATCTAAGAAAGTGACTCAATAAGGAATAATCCATTGTCTTTAATTATCAAGTGTGGCAACCAGCCAACCAAAAGTACTTGATACCAGTCCTCGAAGAATGAAATAGTAACGTGAACCGGACCTCGATGATGAACAGGTTAAACATGTGAGTAGCACCGGCCTAAGGGGTTTTGTGGATGAAAAAATGCATGCGTAAAACCGTTAAAATACACAAAATTGTACAGATAGCGCGACATTTGGCGAGTTAATAAAAACTTATGACTAGTTATATTTTGTGAATATTTGACCCTCGGCTTGTCCGGTTTCTTGAATAGCCCTATTTACAAGTGTGTTTGCAGCTATCACGTGGCCAGTAGAGGCATACTTTTGTATGAATCACCATTCTACATTTGATGTCGTGGAGTTGAAAAATACCGTAAACCATACTGCGGTTAATCGGTCATCTGGGTCTAAGCTGAATCTTGTATTTAACCGAATAGCAACAATCGGATGGCCTTGGTCCGACCCATGCGTGTATCGTTTGTTATCGTGAAACAATAGGTATTCATAGGTGATGTAAAATCATTTAGGAGTGTGGTAAGATTGTTCGCGATAAGCAACGATGTTTTTAAGTCGAAAATTAACTTGTAAACTTCCTTGGCGCTAGTCATATCGAGGATGGCCACCCGATAGGCCGACACTGTGGGCGTTCACCTAATGCCCGTTCAAAAAATAATTAGTCCAGTTTCGGACTTTTCAGCCGCTTTTTGAAATACAGGTTTTTTCCTTGATTCCAACCGGCACATTTTCCGACAGTCCACTTTTGAATCAAGGCTGTTTTGTTTTGTTGTTGACTAAATGCGTCTTCTTACTCTACGTGGGTTTTCAACAGTCATCTGTGTCTCTTATCAGCATCTAAAATTCTCTGGTGCAAACGCTGGATTATTCGCGCTAGTCAACTCATTGATTACCCTTAGTGAATGTCTTGGAATAATTTTTCATCAAATCGTTTTTATTTAACATAACGAGCTTGTTAGACTAGAGTTGGTATGTTGCATGGATGCGAATCGGTTGACAGATTCTTGGCTATATGAAGTTTAACAGCTAAGACCTGTGTTTCGTACTCCTGTTCACGGATCTCCGGAAAGTGAAAGTAACACGTTTCATCAACAGATATTATCTTCATTTTCTTCCATCATTGGTTTATATTTTCTTGTCTTCCCTCTCAATAGGTTGTAACTGCTCACAGTATCCCGTTTGTGTATCCTCGCCTTAGACTTCCTGGTACCAAATGCAATGAATCCGATGACCCTCTAGTCCCGAAAATGGAAGTCGAATGTAAACATACGGATCCGGTAACGGGTAAGTAAATAGCTCTACTGGTACATTCACCCGTATCCAGGTGTCTGTAACATCGCTCGTCAACTACTAGTAAGCTACTGGAAGGCAAAAGTGAGAATGTATGTGCCCTCAGTCACTGAAATACTGGATTTTGATGGAATTTTGAAATGGATTTGCCGACAACGAAGTCTACATGCCTCCTCCGGGGATAAGATGACGAGGAGAAACATTCATAATTCAAAACAGATTACTTGGAGAAACCATAAGATTAGACGAAGTAGTCTTCCAAAAGGAAGAGACTCAACTTCATCGGGAAAGAATCACTGCGACCGATGGTATCTTTATCTTGACCAACTAGATCTTGGGAATGGACTCCGCTTAAAAACAAATGATCTCTTTGTGAAGTAAGTCTTCAATCAGAAAGCCTACCAAATCTTAATCAATTGGACAATACTACTACAAATGCTTGGTACAAAGCATCAGTTCATCTGACGCCCAAGGGATGAGCCGGGGCTGTTGATACTACCAGGGGCTAAAACAGTGTGTGCTACTTTATACCTAATGGTGAATTATAAACTGTCTCTCTTCCAAACCGTAATCATGCGGCTAGGTGCGACGCACTTCACGCCTGAATCACGAATTGTAAGGGGTCATATTTGCGTCTTTGTAATGCATATCCCCGCCGACGCCACAGATGACTAAGATTAGTGAATCCTGATCCGGGCTGCTGTATGCGTGAAAACACTTCTTCCGACATGTGATCACCACCGCGTGAGATACAACTACCGAAGTAACTAAATCTGTTCACCTCACTCAGTTGCTCCGATGTGAGAAAACGGTTCGGCTCTCGGCCTATCCAGTCGTGCAACAGCATTTCCCACTTCTAGGATGCGAAACGCATTCCAAACATGCTCACTATCACTCAGACCATCGAGAAAACCCGACAGCTTACTTGATTCTTCACTCAGTTGCACAACATCGACCGCATATTCAAAGTCAAACAAGTTCCTGTCCGAGCAAATATCAGTGCGGCTATTCTCACATGAGGAGAGAACTATCTCCATGACCATCTCAATGTTTAAGTTATAAAAAAAAGGTGAAAGGGGCAACCTTAACGAACAGAATTTGTCGTTGTGAACTAGGATGAAAGATCGGGTTAAGCGCGAAATGGGTTTCGATTGTTCGCATACAGAGATATTGGATGAGAGAAGTGAATTTCTCCGAGAGGCAGTGCCAAAGAACTGCACGGTCAATTGAGTCGAACGCCGCTTTCAAATTAAGGAAGACAGAAATCGTGGGTTTACGGAATATGCGCCTGTCCCAAGTTCTGCCGCAAATTGAAAACTTGGTTGAACTGTTTTATATATCCACACAGTGGAAAATGTATCCTTGCTCGCTATTGCAAGGCTAAGTCAAAAACGGCGGATTTCGAGTTACTATTAGTCAACATGTTTTAGGTAGAAATAGATGCCGTTTGAATTGTTTACTCCTCTGCTCTTCGTGACTGCATTTTCAACTGTTGCTCTTCTTTGTCTCACCTTGCTGTACGTTAATCCGAACACTGTTCTTCGTGCCTGCTCCCCCCTCCCTCTTCACTCACATAGGTAACGTGACGATCTACTGCTGTTACGGCTATTGCGTCGACCTCTTACGTCACTTAGCAAATCGTACTAAATCGGAGCTTAGCTCGACGGTGTTCACATTTGATTTACACCTTATTGGTGATGGTCAAATTGGCGAAGAAGTGGAGAAGAACGACACACGTCAGTGGACTGGAATAATCGGTGAAATTTTGTCTGGAATGGCTGATTTGGCTGTAGCACCTGTCTCAATTACTCCTGAACGTGCGGCCCGAGTAGAATTTTCCAAACCATTCAAATATCTGGGTATCACGATTCTTGTAAAGAGGGTAAGCGGCACTTGGTTATCAAACTTATAAAAGCCATAGTCCCACTCTTTTTATCTCACCGTGATCCTCAATGTGTAAACCAGCAGCTCAAAATCGGCGTTTTAATTGAATTGCTATAAATGTATTTCCACTTGTTACCGGTCACTCCCACACTGACAGCCTTTCGCTTTTCCAACCCAGAGACATGGTACAGTATGCTCTAGAGCAATGAACCATGCCTTTGGTATTCCCTTCCATAGTAATAGCAGTTACTGGTAGGATGCGAGCAAATTTCGATTGTTTGTGAATTGAAATTATCGTTTGGCTATATCTTTATTCACCGCAACGGGTCAGTTGAAAACTCGAATTTCTACTTTTTAGTTCAGCTTTCCTAAGCACTTTAAGCATTTGAGTTCCCATTCAATTGCCACTGGAATAATGAGCTTTCGCTGACCGGGGTTCCAGACGCACGTAATCGCAAGACTTTTCGCTAACATCTTGCACGCATAGGAATTGGCTGCTACTAATGCGTTTTCAATGTTGCCCTCGCATCAGGGCTAAGGACAAATATTCCGGGCTTGTTCTGAAGTTGATCCGAATCCAGATGGCGTATCATTCATTTGGTTGCAGAGAGGCGTGTCGAGTTGTCTTTATTTCCTGGCGGACGCAGATTACGTCACAACTTGTAAAGCAAGATCATCTGGATTTGGTTGTAGGCTAAACACAACTTACACTGTGGGAACTCACGTCTAGATTGGATCCACTATTCCGGAACGCACATTACAGGTGGTGCATAATAAAACAGTGAAAGCAGAGAATTAGGAGCTGTAATGTTAGCATCATTATAGGAGCGACAAACGGAATTCCCATCTCTATAAATAGTTCAATGAAAGCCGTGTTGTGTTTACAAAGGACGTTGCACCAAACCAGAAAAACTTGTTTCAGAATGAATTCTAGAATTACTTTGATATCCCCGGGTAATGTTTTCGCCCGGAGGGCCCTAAGCTAAATCATTTCATTAAAAAATCCTATTTGGTGGCAGACGCGATTCGGAACTAATCAGAACTAGTCAGAATATCTTGCCGGCAGTTTTTGTTCCACATAGGTCATGGTGTGCCTTTTTCGCAGTCACCACGCTTAACAATAGTGGCCCGGTTGATGATTATTTAACCTGTATATATGTGCACATCGATGGTTTATCTTCTGGACATTGACTTTTGTCCTATAAGTTACGGGGAAAATTATTTGATTTTGCCGCGCGAGGTTAGTTGAAGGTCACATCTCAGAACAGGAGCTCAAACCGCGACCTGACTTTATGACGCACCACAGTTTTCACACTTTTCCACTACCCTTAACAAATTTTGTTCTTTTTTTATCTAGGAACGTCCTAGATCAAATTTGGGTTCATTTCTTCAACCTTTCGAAACTACACTATGGGTTCTTGTGGCTTTATCCGTGCATGCAGTCGCATGGGTTCTCTACCTGCTTGATCGATTCTCCCCGTTTGGTCAATATCGATCCTCGGCCGGAACCAAGAGGATCTATCCGAAAATGAAAAACAAGTCCATCGGCACGTATCCTCAGTCCATGGAGAATCTGTTCACGCAGGACGCTAGTACTCTTGAGTCACAAAAATCTGACTCACGCTCACCCGCAGCCGATGAAACTAAGACGTGTCTCGCCGCCCTGTCACCGCCGCCCCCAAACGACACAAATGGAGAAGGTTTGACTCTCAGCTTGGCCGTCTATTTTGCCTGGGGTGTTTTACTAAATTCTGGGATTGGCGAAGGCACTCCCCGGTCATTCAGTGCACGTGTTTTGGGGATGGTTTGGGCTGGATTCGCCATGATTATTGTGGCCAGCTACACTGCTAACCTAGCCGCATTCCTTGTACTGGATCGTCCAGAATCGTCTATTTCCGGAATAGATGACATGCGTGTGAGTTTCCCTCTTTTACATTTGGGCGTGCTTTTGGTTATTTTTTGATGGCTCTTCTAAAACACCTGTAATGAATCTATACATGTTCTGCCGTTATGCGTATTCTCAAATTCTAATCGGATATCACGACTCCCGTTGAGCAGGATAGTCATAGATCTTTAAGGAACACCGTATTTCAAATGTTTATCCCACTGCATTGCATCCCAACCTCATCCACTAGTCGCGAAATCGTCTGTTCGTCCTAATGAATGATCATTTTCCACGAGTTCTTCGCTTTCAATTTACAGCTTACTGGTTCCCATGATCCACAAAAAATGGTTTACTTTCCAACAATTTGAATGAAACGGGCAAAAAGCATACCTTACCAAACGCATTTCTTTCTAATAAAATACAGAGAATACGATAGAAACATTTTCAACAAACTGAGAAATGGTTTTGTTTTCAGTAGTGTTTCGCATGCGGATGGATGGACAACGTTTCCTCGGAAGTATACTACCGGTTTCACGGTTATTACCGCTCTCCAGGTATACGTACCCGGTATTCTCCTGTCCAACCATCTCTATACTAGTGCGCTTCTTTCTTAGTTTCTCACTGGAATCTCATTCGAGTGGTTAGGAGTGTGAATGCATGATAAGTCTTGACCGATGGGAATCCTCCGACGACTCACCATGTGATTCTTAAATGGACTTATTATCTATTCACGCTCCTGACAATTCAAATAAAATTCTAGTAAGAAACTGAGAGACGCTTCGCTGATAGCTGATTGACTAGTGCAAGTCGACAGATGAATCATCCGTCCCACTAACCAGTTTTTTAAATGCTTCCCTCCATTCGCTCGCCAATGCGCCGATCCACCCCGACAGTCTAGGTGTCTCCGCACTTGCAAGGGAATTGACAAATGACGTCGGAGGCATTTAGAGTGGATAACCTTTTATATCGACTTTTGAGATCAACTTTCCCTGGTGGTGAGCAGAATCTGCAATTAATCTTCTAGGTATTTAAGCTCAAACTATTAACCTCGTATCGTTAACTTCCTTTTCAGGGCAATACGGTTACATATATGTAAGTCAAGCGAGCACATGTTTGATAAAGATGCCATCGATTGCATGCAGTAATTGATGGGGAGGGATTTTTTGGAAGATAGAGGTTCCAAACGGGAAATCCGTATTTTTAAGGCTTAAAAATGATTGCAGCAAGTATTACATAATAATCTTTTCATTCGCAACCAGTTTGAGTCAGGAAACCCTCCTCTACCAACGACTTTTTGCTATTTACGGCATTTCTATTACAAATGCGTTCGTTTATTCGATGCACCTTTTGCAGGACTAGCCAGAACGGATGATGAACCCTTTTTTCGCATGGGAAAAACTGAGTGAGGTGAACAGATTTAGTTACTTCGGTAGTTGTATCTCACGCGGTGGTGATCACATGTCGGAAGAAGTGTTTTCACGCATACGGCAGCCCGGATCAGGATTCACTAATCTTAATTATCTGTGTAGTCGATGTGTCATCCGTTTGTCCACTAGAGGTCAACTATGCACAGCACATGTGTGGTTCGTGTTGCTCTGCGGCTCCGAAACATAGGGGGTTGAGAACAGAAGATATGCGAAGACTTTTAATGGGTGAACATTGTTGTCTTCATATTGTTGATGGAATTGTGTTTGAGAATATTATGGGTTACTGGGTCCTAGAGTTCAGTCTTTAGAACAGACACTGAATGGAAATAGGTTAAGATGGTTGGATCATGTTTTGTGTATGGCCACAGAACGACTGCTCCATTGTGCGCTATTCTTCGGGGCAGGTTATGGTTTTAGGATGGTTCGAGTGGCCAGTCAATGACGTGGGTAAAAGTATGAGAATGTTAACCTGGTGACTGGCTGGTGTAGATGCATTTGGACTACCGGGTTTGGGTGTACGAGATCACCCGAAACAACGGTTGGAGACAACAGATGATATGTCTTCGTGCCACAGTCAGTGGCGTTCTTCTTCGAAACTTTTCTTCTTCTGTATAGTTCCTCAACTTACTATTTTGCTGTCCATCTTTCATTATTCTTGGTTGTTTTGTCTGTTTGAACAGGTGATGCTGTGAGGTAGCAACCACAGCCAGAGCACGTTTGTGCATGGTTAAGAGTTTCACATACTGAATTGAACTGAACTGGCTTAGGCAGTACTGGAAGTTGTCAATTGATAGGTATGTCCTCTACCATCTTGTTTTCAAAGCAGCTGTGGGCGTTTTTATCGGGTAACATTTGGGAAGATTATCGACGGACCGGCCAAAATGGCTAACTCAGCATGAGTTTACCGTGTTGCGAGTCGTTCAGTTTTCATTAAACCATTTCTCAGTTTTTGTTGAGTGACTCCAAAAGCCTAGAGATTCCTCACATTTTTTTAAACTTGGAACTGGTTGCAGCTTTTGACAGTGAGCACGAGGCTGGTGTAGTTATAGTTAGTTTGCACAAATGTGTACAAATTGTCATCGGAACCCTTACGAAGGACGAAAGCAGTCAGCCAGGAAAAGCAAAGAAAAAAGCAATGCCAGTTGTTCCATTCTCCATTCTCATGTCGTTGGTCACCCATGTAGACCAGTGATTCCTCTATTAGTTCGTTACCACTGGATTATCCAGACCGAAGAAGAAGGTTGATTTAGGGGGCCCTAAACTAAGCTTTGAATCGAATGGCCTCGCCCACAAGGCAATAGGACGATCTGTGAATCACGTAACCCACTGGGCGCTGGTGATTGATTTCTAAGTTCATGTAACTTCTGGGCGGGGCTGGCCATGCTGGTTCCCGAGTGCACTTTCATTACAGACACCGGTAAGAATACAGTTGTATGTTCTTTACGCCGCGCTTGGTTGGTTTGAAGTAGGAGTTTTGCCATTTCTTCTAGATCCGTAAACCCAGCGAAGGGTGCCGAGCATTTGCTTTCATGATCGCACCTTGCTGACAGCTCCTTTGTCACGAAAAGGTAGTGCGTAGAAATTCCTCAGCAAAGGCTGTTTGAAACGCACGGTCATTTGGGAACATTTCGAGAGGCGCCGAGGGTGAGTAACAGACTCGGCATCTGAGACACCCACCACCGACTATGCTGTGGCATTTAGAGGCGCAGGATTGGCAGAGTACAGGGTTCCTGAGAAACCTCTTATGCAGGTTGACTGTATAACCTCATAGTCGTTCGAATGCGATACCCGATGGCCACAATCGAGGCGGACTAACATCCTTACTGTATTTCTGTGATTTTGCTTTACATTCAAGAATCGAGTTGTCACTTTGCAGTTACTATTATTCGCAATGGAGACCCAATCGAATTTTCCCAACCTGTTTACAAAACTCCTTAGGAAGTTTTGAATTATAATGAGATTTTCAGTGTGTTGTATGACTCGTTTTCTTTTCTGATTCCGGTTTTCAAGTCTTCCTTTTGTGGATGCGCTGCATACTTCACATGTTTGTTGTCTGCCCAACCGCGTATCTTTAATTCACGCGAGTTCCGATTTTGCTACTAGAGAACTGAAGTTCAGTTCAGTTAAGTTTGTACAACGATTATTTTCACATCAACGCACGCTGATTTTGATTGCTGCCTCACACGGTCAGCTTTCCAAAGAGAAAAAGAAGGATTAAAGGTAGTGAAAGATCGTCTGTGAAGTAAGGTTTTGAACAACTATCTAGAAGAGAAAAGATTTTGCATCTCAGAACGTTAATAACTGCGACTTTGAGCCATCTCGTGCATTATCGTCAGCCGTCTGCTGGGAAGATTTCGTGAACCCCAACACGATAATCTGATTGCATCTACACGAGTACGGGATATAGATGAGATGTCAACTTCCCTAGGTATCATGCAATCTCCTGAAAAAATGTCCCACTCGTTTATTGTATTTGAACTCCGAATAACATACCGTAAACTGAGAAAAACAAGAGTAGATAGTCCAGCTGGTCATCAAAGCAGAATTGGCTTTTTCTCTTCATGCACTTTAGTAGTAGGAGATTGAATGTTTTCATGAAATAATTCACCATGTTATATCATCGTTCAACTTATCATAAAGAAAGCATGGAAGCACTTTACATCTGTTTCATCCTTGTTAGGAATCATCAGCAGTGCATATCCACCACGCACCCGAACTGGGACGCGAACCCGGGACGAACGATTCTAAGTCGAACGCCTTAGCCATTACGCTACCGGGCAGATTCTGAACGGTTTGTTGAACTTCACCACATGATATTGCACCTATCCGTGACTGATTTGCACGGTTACTGTCCGCTAGTTCACAGCGATCGACCCCTACTGATAGATGACTTCTCTGCAGGTAGCCTAAGTACGATGAAGGCTTTGGATATGACCTACAGAGCTTGATTACTTGGTACATTTTAGTAGTTATGATATGTCTGCCTGATTGGCTTAAGAAACCAGGATTTCTTCTAATCTTTCCCAGATCAATTTAACTAGTCACTGTTATTCTGACTAACCGGTGCTTGGGTTCTCAGCTGGAAATCAATTGGTTAGTGTGTTGATCAGCCTGGTTACCCTTATTTCAGTAATGAGCAGTGGTGAGGTGACGCAAGTCGCATGCTCTTCTGTCGGTGAGAAATCGGTTCCATCGGGAACTGTTGACATACGACGAAAGTTCGCGATGGGATGAACATGGCAGTTGCCAATAAGCCGATCGCATACCCGAGCTTGTAGATTGGTCAAGTGAATATTACGGTCGAATTTACGGCTGACCCTTGAAAAATTCACTGCTCATGTGTGAACTTGATATCTGTGGCTCCTGGTTTATCTTATCTTTGAGTCCCCTTCCCTGTGGCTCATTGAATAACGATCGTGTAAAAGTTCGTGTGTTTGCATTTACACCAGTTTTACTTGTCGAGCGTTTAACTTGTCCAGTTTTCCTTTTTCAGCTTCGAAATTCTCAAAAAGATTTCAGCTTTGCTACTATTCGAGGCAGCCCAGTGGAGCAGTACTTCAAGCGCCAAATGGAATACTCAACATTGTATAGAACAATGGAATCAAACAACTACGATTCTATCGATGAAGCAATCCAGGTTGGTTTTATCCTCTGAAGAATATCCAAACTATTGCATGTATTGCCATGGATGAGACCTGATCTGTAAGCTGACCTACCGAGCAACCTAGCTCATTTATCCGCATGGTCGAGGCCGTTAACAGAGCAGCAGAATTATCGTATTTGTCACAAATCGATAATTCCAAAATAAATTAATTTGAAAACGTGAGACAAGATTGATTGGAGATGTGAAAGTTTCCATCCAAAACCACTCGCTTTTATGCCGAACCATACGTGCTAGCTTACTCCGCGTGTGAGCGGGCAAGATCACTGAAGTTCATTATTCTGTACTACTCCTTACTGTTTTTAGGTATTCTGTATTTTAGTTCTTGGGTGCACTTAAAGTAGTAATAAGTGAGTCCGTCTTTATTGTACTATATATTCATCCGCTTCTCACAGGCTGTGAAAAAGGGGACTCTAAAAGCGTTCATATGGGATTCTGCTAGACTGAACTACGAAGCCGCCATGGATTGTGATCTGATCACTGCCGGTGAAGTTTTTGGCCGCATGAGCTACGGGCTTGTGATGAAGAAGGACAATCCGTGGCTGCATGAACTTTCACAAGCTGTGCTGAATTTCCACGAACGTAAGTTTCGGTTCTCTATGCTTTGTACGTATTGTTAGGATGTTCTACCTTGCTCCATATAACCGTGATCACAAGGCGTGATATTTTAAAATCATCTGTTCCACTTTAACCAGCATATCAGAACAGAAACAGGACAAATACTGCGAGATACGAGCAATTCGTCGTCTCTGCAACCGCAAAATTCCGATACATTCAATGATTTGAACTTGCTGGTACGTTTTCTATATCCAGTTACCAATGAAACGGGGTGATAGGCGGAAGGGGTTGCTGCGGGCCCGCTCCTGGGGGACAGAACAACTGTTCAGTGATCAGGTCTTTTATAGAATGGCTAAGTGCGCGTTTACAGACGGTGAGCGACTGTGATCGGTAAGCATACGCTGATCAAGCAAGCGGGTGTTTGTCGCGTGATGAGGAACTGTGTGCGCATATGCTTATAATCTAATTAATCTTGGTGTGTCAGTATTAGGAGATTGAATGTTTCCCTGAAATGATTCTCCATGTGATACCATCGTTTATCTCACCACTAAGAAACCATGGAGATAATGTACAGCTGTTTCATCCTTGTTGGGAATCATCAGCAGTGCATATCCACCACGCACCCGAACTGGGACGCAAACCCGGGACGAACGATTTTGAGTCAAACGCCATTACGCTACCAGGCAGATTCTGAACGGTTTGTTGAACTTCACCACATGATATTGCATCTATCCTTCACTGATTTGCACGGCCACGCGCCGCTAGCGAACAGCATTCGACCACTGCTGATGCATGACTTTTCTGCAGGTAGCCTAAGTACGATGAAGGCTTTGGATATGACCTACAGAGCTTGATTACTTGATACATGTTAGTAGTAGGAGATCGAGTGTTTTCGTGAAATAATTCATCATATGATGATTCCTAACAAGGAGGAAACAGCTGTACAGTGCTTCCATGGTTTCTTAATGGTGAGTTGAGTGATGATATCACATAGTGAATTATTTCATGAAAATCTGACTGATCGTCCATTTAGAGGTTAATACCCAACGTAGGCCAGTGGTTTACGTCAATCTTCTGTCCACAAGACGCTGGCCGATACATGCTCATAAACACTGCCTCATTGTATGCCAGTAACTTGGGGGTTTGTTTTGCAGATGATTACTTCGAAAGACTGGGGTAGGCCAAGTTTGTAACCCAATGCGACCGGGCGCTTCACAATTGAAAACGCCGGAGATCTTCATTCGGTATGTATGTATGTTCTCACGTGGATTGCGTCATCAATGTGCTCTGGACATAAAAAACTTCCCCATCCATGTGATTGCACTGTAGTTTTTACAATTTGCTGTCCACAAATTATCAACTCTTACGTTCGCCATCGAAAACTGTAAAGCCAATGTTTCGAATTCGTCACATGAATATGGTTTTCGTTCATCAGATCCAGCTTGTTATAATACGCTGTACATTTAGGCACCAGTCACTATGGCCGGAGTGGGTGTATGAGAAGTTTTGCAGTATTTGACTAAGAGTTGAGGAAAGAAGTGACAAAATTGTTATTTTATCCTCGTTACTCACTTAGTTAGTCGTTAGCGTCGGTTGAATTCTACCCGTCCTTTATTACGCGGATTTGGCGTCCACCTGTATTTGCTTCATCTCTTTTGTTGAGACAGTTGGAGCCCTCCCATGTAAATAGCTTCTAATCATGGTTCCGGATTGATGATTGCGAACGTTCCATCATCGATCGAAGGTGTATCGTCACTGCGTAAAAACCTCTTTTCCAATCGAAAAATTCATCTTTGACGCCCGATGTATCTACACACACTAACGACTGAAAGAACATTAGCCTTGTTAAGTTGGGGTTATTAATCTTGTTCATACAAATATATATATATACATATCACCAGAATCGAATCTGTAGCATCAGGGGTGTGCATGGAAGCTCTTCGTCGAAGAGTCCACAGAAGAACCACAACTGTGATTCGTTGTTCATGCATCCAGATAGTACTTGCTGCTTATATAGTATATATTTATGCACATATATATTCACGTTTGACAACGAGTCCTAGTTTGGATTGAAACGTCACAAGGGAGTAATTGTCAAACGAACTTCGTGATCTATTGCTCCTCTAGCCTCTGTCACGGGGAAATGAACACGATAATTAACATCAACCTAACAAGGTCAATGTTCTGTCAGCCGAACGCCGTATGTTTTTATTGTTGCCGGATCCTCAGCAAGCCCTGTACTCCGTTTTACGATTTGTCCATAAATCTCTTGTAAACAGACTAAGAGAACAAGTTGCGAACAAGCTCGTTTTCTGCCATTCATACTCGTACCTTTGCATCTAAATGTACTAGGGAAGGCCTTTGTTAATGTGAAATGAAACTAAACTAGGCACCACTGGTAAAGCAAAACTCCGAACTTTAAGAACTGTTTCAGTAGGAAGCAGTCTTACGTGTCTATTGTGGTAGAAAGAAGTGACCTCGTGAAAGGTGTTGGCAGTACAGCCAGGGAACCTCTCTCACCATTCTAAGCGGACGCACTGATAGATGTCGTATAAAAACCGTCAAGAGTAGTTAATGGGCGTGTTGCACCTTAAAGCTTCGAATACTGTCCTTATTGACAGTGGAAGTGAAAAACAAATTCACGTGTTCCTGAAGGCTAATGTACTCGTGACCACAATCCCGCATGATTGAGCACGGTAACCCCGTAGGACTGCGATTATATGCTATGTACGTAACGCAAGCTTTTCAACTCCTGTATACAGTCAGTAATTTAGATTGATCAATTGTTGCATCTTAAGTCAGAAGCTTATTGTCTTTGCAATCCACTACTCTGCACTCCAAAATAGACCTTCGACTAGACGGTAGTTGGCACAGTTCGACCATCCGATTTCTGGTCACCCTTGGAACATGAATGGTGTCATTATTCTTTTGACGTCTGTCACCATTCAGTTGCAGTGAATGAAAGCAGTATGTAACGATCAGATGGTGATCAAACGGTCATCTTGATTAACCTCAGACCTAACGTCACCATGTGTTCGAATTACACCCCGTCACCGGACGCTTCTGATATTTGATAGGCACCGGTTAATTTAAGACTATCTCCCATGAGTGTTGGGCCAGATAAAATAAAGGATTTCTTCGTATAGTGTACCTACTTGTAGATGATCGATCGCTTACAAACAAACAGAAATGTTATCCGATTCTCACTGATGCCCTCCCTAGGAAGCGAACCCTTCCTTGACCACGGAGAACAAATTCGATCGGATCTCCCTCTAAGATGGCTCTGTACAACTATCAGAGGGGTTCATCGTGTTGTGTTGATGATTAGCTCACCACTGGAAGCATTCTTTAGCCGTCATGTCCCTACCACGAATCGATCACTGCATGTCCAGTCAGCCCGAATTGAACAATTGTCAAAACTCCACAACAACTCAGGTTTGGTTGTAAACTTCCTGCGTTTTATCGAATGTCTCAATATTCTGGGTATGTCAGCACCCTTCTTGTGGTGGATGAACGTGTGTGCCATCCCTACTGTGCCTCATTTGGCTCACAAGAACAAATTTACTTTCAAACTTTGATGAGTAGTTTGACGCTTTTTAATTCTTACCTGATGTGGTGATCGTAGTGTGCGACTAGAATGAGAGCCTATTGTCTTCAAAAATGTTAATTTGATCATTCATCTGCGGCTCACGGAGCGAACCACAGAAACACGGTATACGACTGTCCCATCCAGTGCGTTATGGGACAAAGTCCTCGGGGTAATAAGTGACGTGAGAATGCTTCTTTGTAACATCCTTGATCAATAAATATGTTGGAGGAGAATGCCTCGTAGCCACTAGGGCTTCCTATGCGAGTGGAGGAGCCGGTAACCATAACCCTGAAATTTCGAGTGGCATTGATACTACATAAGGCTTCACCAGGTTATGTGGTGACAGCGAATCGCCATCTACCTTCCTTTTCGGCAAATCATCCTTGGGATTCTTTTGGGTGATCATTTAACCGGGTAAACCGTTATGATTCACAGCCTTCAATCTTCTACTTCATGATTGTATGACAGGAGGCATCATGGAAACCCTAGATTCCCGTTGGATTCATGTGCGTGGGGATGACTGTGAACGCACCGAGACAAGTCCGGCTACTCTGGGCTTGACCAACATGGCCGGCGTGTTTATCATGGTCGCTGCGGGCATTCTTACTGGTTTGCCTATCAGTATGGCCGAAATCGCTTGTCGTAAACGCCGACGTATGGAAGAACGCCAATCCGTTGTGGCCATAGCTGCTGTCAGACGGTGGAGAGAGAATATTCGCGTAAGTTCTGCCGGTACCGTTTGTATGGACTGTCCTAGGGTTCCTGTTATCCCACCATTCAAATATTCGAAAAAATAGATACATTCTGGTAATTGCGACATATCAGCAGTATGTGCTTTCATAAGTAGTGCAGAAAACTTTGTATATGGTAATAAGGAGACAGCTGGCTAGAGCGTGAACGGATATTCCTGCTAACCTTTGCCCTTCACTCACGCTCCGTAGTTCACTGGGTGATGCATGCACTATTATCCATTCAAATAAGCATCAATCTGCTAAGTCTTTGTGCTCTGTGCTTTTCATGTGGCTTACATCGAAGGACATACCAAAATAAGGAGAATCGATAAGAGCTAACGTACTTTTGTTGTTTTCTTCATCCCCTTATCGGTACTTACTTTAGTGCCAACTGAATCACCCATTGGTTCTTGCAATAACTAAGATTCAAACAAATTAGCACAACGATAAAGATGACCTTAAATGTCACCCTTGATTTGTCCAAGTGATTTGGTTTTGACTCCACAACGTGTGCAGTTTCACACTATCTGAATGTATCAAAGGATTGGAAATTTTTCGACGTGGTCAGCCTAACATTGAACCAGTCATTGGGGAGTTGATTTACCCTATATTTACTTATCTTTGTGAATTATTTCTACCTCATTTTTCATACTTCGGCTCGAAATATCACTTTAGGACCTGATGACCTCTTTCTGAGTGTCAATTTTGTCTAATCCATGAATAACTCCCGAATTCCGCTCATCATTCTTGCACGGTCCTAACGATTCGAACGAGATGCTAGCCCCACATTCACTACTGGAATGTACACATATAGGGATATTTGAACAAAAGAGCATCGAATACACATACTTGATGAGTCACAATAACGGCAAAGCTGTTTGCCTGCCCCTGGGAAAGCTTTGTCTTTCCGTCCATATAAGACACACACTAGCTACACCAAAATATTACTCTTTTCTCGCAGTGGAATATTAGATCGGTTCTTCAGCCCATCGTAAAAAGGTTCCATGTAAAAGCACAATCATATGCAATGCTTCAACTTCACTACAACGAGCTACAATTCAGGAACTTCGACTACTCGCTCCATACATCGTGGCCGTCTTTTCCCATGCGGGCGGCGGGATCTTGCCGAAATCTTTGTTGGCTCACACAGTCCAGCAGTCAATTTATCGACGCTTGTTTTCTCCTGAGCCGGCATGACGTTGATTAGGCCTGATCTGCTCAGGTTTTGTTTGCGACTGGTCCGTGGACGCACCAACACGAAAACCACGCGCCCTGCCTAGCTGATTGTAGACGATAATCACCGACTTCGGTTTCAGTCGTAACTTTCAATGGAGTTGTCGTCTCAACAAAATGCCCAGGATTTGATCGGACACTGGAACAGATCGAAGAAACCCTGCACTCAGCGGTAACTCTCACACAGGACTCTGCCACGTAAATCTCAGATACGGTGGATACCCTCGACTTCAGTTTCTCCATTGGATACTATTAGACCTACATTCCCCGATGCCACGCACTGTGGAATCCTTAAGCTCCTTAGATGTTAGCTGACGAACGTTTTTAGAAATTACCGCAAGCAGTAGGTGTCTGCAGGGGTCGCACGTTTTACCAACTGATCAGAAATATGAATCCACCATCATTAACGTTCAGTGTTAAATAACAAGGCAAGCCCCACTGGACGCTGCCTTTTCCCCAAGGGTTACATGTTTCTATAAAAAGAGTGAATACCCAAGGGGAACAGGGAGTGGACCTACACAGGCGGGAACAGATAAGATGCTGCTGCAGATAACACACGAGACGCGGTCTAACGGTACAAACGCACGTGTTTTCAATCATTCTGATTCGATAGAAACTGACAACACGATCGCCACTTTTCGCGATTCATTGCCATATCCTTCGCTTACTTTACTTAAGTTCGCCGTACATTTTCTCACCCCACGTTGCCACGTCATCTGTTGACCCCCACATGGCTTCTTCCATTCCTTGGGAGGAACGCAAAATAGGGCACGATGTGATAGACGAGTGTTCGCTATCCGCAACACATGACCCAACCAGCGCAGTCTACTAAGTTTCGTAAACTGAAACAAGGTATTCTGAGAGCCTGCATCTAGTACTAGATTGCTCGCCTCCACGCTACTCACCCGATCACTCCACTCAATCCTAGCTATGCTATGTAGACATCGGTGGTCGAAAACCTCTGACCGACGAACATCTCCCACACGCATACTCCACGTCTCGCAACCTTACAACAGAACTAAACGCGCTGCGGCACAGTACACACGATCTTTCAGCTTCAGTGAAATATCAGGTCGACGCCACAAGTGATTCGGTCCAGCGTAAGCTGCCCGGGCCTTGGATATACGCATACTTGTCTCCAATCGCGAGCTACCATCGTTGGACACGCAGCTACCAAGGTAGGTGAAACGGTCCACAATCGTTAGTTCCTCTCCGCTGAGCACCAAGTTTGGCACTGCTGTCGTCCAGTCCTACAACAGTATTTTGCACTTTGAAGGTGCAAAGCACATGCCAAACCGAGCAACCGATCTCGACAGTTTACCTAGTGTGCGTTATGCATGGTCCGTGGATTCGAACAGGCACACAACGTCATCTGCGTAATCTAGGTTACATAGGTTCCCTCCATTTCCCAGTTCGATTCTTACATCCGGGAAACCTCTTAGAGCATCTTCCTTCATCTCGTCCATGTCGGAGTTGAACATGAATGAAGAGATTGGACACCCTTGTCGAACGCCACTAGTCGTTTCAAACAAACTTGATAGTTCACCTTAGGTATGCGAATACAATGCTCGCAGCAGGTTCACGAACTTCGCTAGTAGACCACTCCGGTAGAGAGTACTGAATAGTGCCGTCCAATCCGCTGAGTTGAAAGCACCTTTCAAGGCCGGAAGGACTACAATCCAAGGGCGGCAGTGTGTACTGCAAGTTTCGAGTATTTGGCAACGATTGAATATCCGGTCGAAACAACCTCGACCTGGACGAAATCCTGCCTGGTGTCAAACGACGCAGCATTATCGAAGCTAACATCTTGGTAACTATCGGGATTAAACTAATCCCACGGTGATTGCTCCAGTCACTCGATGTCTTTCTTGATGATGGGTACAATCAGTGGCACCCCACGATAACAGAATACGCTCCTCGTTCCAAATATCATGAATCAAGGAGGTAAGTGACTTCATCAGAGGTTCCTCACCCAATTTGAAAAGAGATGAGGGAATTTCTTCGAGACCGGCTGCTTTTTCCGTCTTCAGAAGTCGGATATTCGACCCTTCTTCCATTTCCGTTAGCGGGTCAAGAAACACCTTCCGCGGGTTTGCAGCTGCATACGTCGGACTAAATACGTTAGCATGTGGCCAGCTAAACTGAGTCTTGAATTGTTCTGCCCAGCGGTCCAGCCTTGTCTACCATGGATCAGCTCTCCATTCCTTTCGCACACGACTTTACTAACCAAAGTTCGCCGCCCACCCCTGTCGCGTATAAGCTTAAGCAGTCTTTGACTGTAACCTGAAGCGGCCGCTTTCTCCATCTCTTCAACCACCTTAACCCACCGGTTTTCGCAGTCATTCTAAAGACTTATCGTCAACTGACTGCAACTTTCGATGCATCTTATTCATCTCCCTGAAGTTCGGGATTCGGCGTTTTCGCTCCTTTGTACCCAGCGACCCTCGTAAGGTCAGGGGTCACGCAAGCCGGTACACCACGTTAAGGTGCAGTCTCTTTGTGTAAGCTTCCACCGATCCATGGAAGCCGAGCGTAAGTGAAGGTAATCACTAAAACCCGGCGGCACACTGGTTCACTCGCGCCTGTCGGCTGGAACGCTAGATAGAACACTGGGAAGCAGTTTCGTTGGCCCACAGCCATAGTGAGCCTTCCATTTGTGCCTACAAATGAACCAATTCAGGTAGTTAACAATCTTCAATCCGAACTGGGAGTAATCACGGAGGCAGGTTTTTCTGAAAGACATCAGGCAGCTCGGCCAGATGAACTGCCTCTATACATCTCCAAGGACGGTGAGAAAATGTTAGCATCGGACTTAACAAAAATCCTGCGATCACTTAAGGCAACTGAAAAGATTCCTGGTGTGAATGGGTGATTGTAACGATTTACAATAAATGTGAATGATCCTGCAAAAACCACAAAGGAACTAGTTTGGTAAGCATTGCATTCAAACTGCTCGCGGGCATTATCATTCGCCGAGGATCTAGTACGTAAGAAAAGTGTGTGCTTGAGAACCAAGCCGGTTTGGGTCCTCATCGTGGTTTTATTGAGCGAATTCTCACTTTGCGACAGATTGTGAAACATAGGTGCATATTCCGTAGACCCACGATTTCTGTCTTTCTTAATTTGAAAGCGGCGTTCGACTCAATTGACCGTGCAGTTCTTTGGCACTGCCTCTCGGAAAAATTCACTTCTCTCATCCAATATCTCTGTATGCGAACAATCGAAACCCATTTCGCGCTTAACCCGATCTTTCATCCTAGTTCACAACGACAAATTCTGTTCGTTAAGGTTGCCCCTTTCACCTTTCTTTTATAACTTAAACATTGAGATGGTCATGGAGATAGTTCTCTCCTCATGTGAGAATAGCCGCACTGATATTTGCTCGGACAGGAACTTGTTTGACTTTGAATATGCGGTCGATGTTGTGCAACTGAGTGAAGAATCAAGTAAGCTGTCGGGTTTTCTCGATGGTCTGAGTGATAGTGAGCATGTTTGGAATGCGTTTCGCATCCTAGAAGTGGGAAATGCTGTTGCACGACTGGATAGGCCGAGAGCCGAACCGTTTTCTCACATCGGAGCAACTGAGTGAGGTGAACAGATTTAGTTACTTCGGTAGTTGTATCTCACGCGGTGGTGATCACATGTCGGAAGAAGTGTTTTCACGCATGCGGCAGCCCGGATCAGGATTCACTAATCTTAGTTATCTGTGTAGTCGATGTGTCATCCGTTTGTCCACTAGAGGTCAACTATGCACAGCACATGTGTGGTTCGTGTTGCTCTGCGGCTCCGAAACATAGGGGGTTGAGAACAGAAGATATGCGAAGACTTTTAATGGGTGAACATTGTTGTCTTCATATTGTTGATGGAATTGTGTTTGAGAATATTATGGGTTACTGGGTCCTAGAGTTCAGTCTTTAGAACAGACACTGAATGGAAATAGGTTAAGATGGTTGGATCATGTTTTGTGTATGGCCACAGAACGACTGCTCCATTGTGCGCTATTCTTCGGGGCAGGTTATGGTTTTAGGATGGTTCGAGTGGCCAGTCAATGACGTGGGTAAAAGTATGAGAATGTTAACCTGGTGACTGGCTGGTGTAGATGCATTTGGACTACCGGGTTTGGGTGTACGAGATCACCCGAAACAACGGTTGGAGACAACAGATGATATGTCTTCGTGCCACAGTCAGTGGCGTTCTTCTTCGAAACTTTTCTTCTTCTGTATAGTTCCTCAACTTACTATTTTGCTGTCCATCTTTCATTATTCTTGGTTGTTTTGTCTGTTTGAACAGGTGATGCTGTGAGGTAGCAACCACAGCCAGAGCACGTTTGTGCAAGTTTAGTATTTGTACAACATGTACTAACTGGGATCTGGATCAGTGTTCCCCACTCATTTTCTGGTCGATTGGGGAGGGAATTGGTGGGTGTAATGGCGACTACAACACGCGATGGACGAGGGATTCTACGTTCAATACATACATTACTGCCTATCCGGCGAGCTTCGGTCTACTGGAAGGCGCAAATGGCCAAAAGTGTGTTGGTTGATGCTATGTCACCTTTAAAATTTTCTCAAATTCTGACCAGTTTTATTCCTACTCTGGTGATATTTTTTCTGCAATCGTCGAAACGAAGCAGTCCATGATATGCACTTTCACATATCAAATGGCAGCATGAAGCAAAAAAGACCAAAGTCGTTGTATCCAGGCCGCCTCCGGCAATCGTTTGGCGTCATCATTCGTAGTTGGACAATGTTTAGACACCTTTAGGGAGGCATTCTTGTTCTGCCTAGTATTTCGATCTATCCGCCCTCCATTTTTTATGCTGGCCACGTGATGGTCCTTTTGGGTAAAACCTGACGAACCCGTTCGTTTTGGAGTTTCGAGTAGCTCACTTAATATACAGGGCTCGTCAGAAGGTCATCAGGTGTCTCACTTGCCCACTGACTCCACCGGTAAAATGCAGTTCTGTCTCATTCGTTTTATCTTCAACGGGTCTCAGTTGGCTTCGAAACCGGTAAACATCGAAGTTATCGGTAGGCGATGGAGGGGACATTTTTGAGTTAGGACATATCGTGTCTCAGTTTTGTATTCATCTCCCATTTTTCATTATTTTCCATCGTTTTAATCTCTCTTCTCTTTCACCTAGAGACGCCGCTTGCAACAAATGAACGAACTCAAAGAGGATTATGGGTAGAAGTTAGACGACTTGATTGTGATGCGCTGTTCGCTTTTTCTCTGACCCCTGTCATGCTAATCAACTAGCCTGACAACATTTATGTTTTCCTTTTTGAACCATGGCGTATCGCATTCGGTTTTTCCGCAGTTTTTCCGATTCTCCGCAAGTGTTTAGTATTATCCAGATTACTGTGGTTGATAGTTTCTCCATACTCTGTCGCTTTGTCGCTTCCGAAAACTGAACTTTTGTTGTGATTTCATTGCATCGTACTTTAGCTTTGGATTCTCTCAATTTCCTCCGTTTTTTATTTGGACATAAATTCCGTGAGTGAAACACTGTCTGAATTCTGCTCACATCGCCTCACGGATGATGTATTCTCTACATTTCTTCAGGTTCATTTCCTCTTTGATGTAGTTCATTGAATTTTGGTTTTCTCTGTGATAATCTCAACTTTTCTGCCATAATGGTTTTCGTTTTTTCTGACTTCCCACGAATTACGTCTAAAATGACCTATAATTCTTCGGCAAAGTGATCCATACTACTCCCACCTCCGTGAGAATTTGGGTAGGAACGGGTTTCTCAAGGAACGAACCAACCTAATCAAACAGGTCGCCTGGATCACTGAGTTTCTGTGCATCTGTTATTTAGACTCGTTTGACCCCAGTGACCTAATCTAATCACACCATCGAGGTTTTGCAACACCTGTTCTAACGGACTGCTCTATTGAGGAATGGTAACTTTGTTACACGCGGTACAATTCAGCGGTAGAATTACACGATATGCACATTGCTTGGGGCTGCTTTAAAATCTTGTTATTGTTGATCAGCATCACAGCTCTTAACTTATGATGCAAATCTCTAACTACGGGAGATACTGCAGGAAAATTGCGGTTAATCTCACTATCTCGGGGCCTTCTTAATCTCACATTAAGTGAATTGCCATATGAGACTAAACCCCGTGGTTAAAAGAGACTGAAACGTAAATGCATAACTGCTTACTTTAATTGGATTAGTTCCTGTCGGGGGATAAGTTGCCTCCCTGAATGTTTCTGATCGCAGCCGTGCATGCTTTGTAGTCTGCAACGGTGCGCGCATCGTAAGATCTGGTTGTTGCCCCCTTCGCGTCTTGCAAAAACTAACTGAAGGCGTAATCTGCCTGTGCCCCTCTTAATAATGCAACCCATATCCTCAGTCAGCGACATTTCCAGCCTTATCGAAGTCGCGGAAACAGGCTTCACTTCGTTACCTCCGTTTCGGGTCTGCAGATGACATGGCCGAACCACTGTAGGCGACGTCTCTGGGAGATCGACGAAAGCTGTTCGACATCTACGTACTGCTGATCCACGGCAGCGTTTGAGATGCGATCAAACCACTCATTGTTTGTTGTATAACAGGAACACCAGTGGTTGGAACTTTTCAACCATTTCTATCGTCTACGATTAGTGGCCAGGTGAATGCGGAGCTTATTTCACCGCTCGATTGCAGTGTTTTACGAGGCGGTAGGAACAGTCTCCGGACGCAGTCTACGAAAGACTTAACCTTGTCTCTGACCTGGCCGTTCGGCTGGATAGTAGAATCTAAGTACTTAAAGTAATGTGTCGCTCCCAAATTTTTGTCATCAAAATGTATAGTGCGATGGTTCCTGCGAACTCAAGAAGAACTTCATTCTTCAGGTGTTTATCTTCAGCCGAACAGCATGGCTTTACGTACAATCCAGTCCAGAACCGGCTGGGCGGTTTCAGGATCTAGGATGACGATTTCGAAGTCACTGGGCCGGTAGTCGTAGTCAATTTATGTTCCTCGAAAGTTGTTACGAACACGACGCATTATCCAGTCTATGGTCTAGTGGAATTGAACCAGCATCAGAGGGCAACCTTGGCAAACGCAACAGTCAAAGGATGACTCCGGTGATTTTTTGCCCTAGGCGTGGACGCACGCCTGCATTGGCAGGTAGTATACTTCTAAGAATCTAGCGTACCTTTCGCCGTCCTGACTCTTCGGAGTATGCTCCAGAATGATTGCCTGCCAACGGAGTCCACTGCTGCACGGAAGTCGACAGAGTTTTGGTGGATTGTGGGAACTTATACTGGTTTTCTAGAATTCGACATAATGTGAAGATCTGGCCTGTTGGCCAGATCTTCACATAACCTCTTCCTCATTGTAAACCACGCTGAGTGTGTCCGTGGATCCCGAGCAACCACAAGGCGGTTTATTAGAAAGATCCAACAAGGCTTACCCGCTCTACCGATGTGGCACACAGTTTCACCTCTCTTCGTTCATATAAGGAGTAGGATAGAGGTTGTCTGATTCTTGGGGAAAACTTCGGAGTTCAAGATACGACAAAACAGACTTAACAGAGTGGGCCAGCAATATTTGAAGACCTCAGGCAGGGTGCATCTCCGCGGGGTGATTTCGTTGATTTTTATTGCCTGGGCGCTGATAATTTTCAATTCGTCGGGGACTCTATTTCACCTAATTTTACTTTGATGGTCTAGGTAAGAGGATGATTGAGTAGTTGGCTGAAGTGTCTGATCCATCGTTGAAGCTTCTATTCGCATCCCGATAGTGGGATGGTTACTGCCATGGTATAGCATGGAAGGAGAAACTACGCCTTTCCCGGACAGAAGCGTAAGTCAGAATGGCTTCCCAGAATCTTCAAAGTTGGCTACGGTTTCCACGCAGTTTTTATCTCCCACTTCTCTCAGTGATGAAATATCTGTACATCATTTTTCGGAAGTGGGCGGCCGACAGAGTGCCCCCACTTGAGTACGGCTGCAGTCCCATGCCAACATCGATTTCGATCGCTTTTCGCAGGGCGTGTAGCTTCGCAGCAAAGTTTGTGGTGAGTGATTGAGTTGTGTAGTCTCTTGCCTTAATATAGAGACTGGGAGTTCTACAGTTATTCATTCCGTTTCGTTTGGTTTTACCTAGCTATTCAAGGAATGCAACGGCAGTGGATACTATTAACCTCCATAGTTCATCTAAGCGACCATCGCTATCGACCTCGGGTAATTTATATGCAGTAGCGATTGATATGGATTGAACGCTGTTTGGGATTGTTATCTTGGACAAAATCGACTCGGCGGTTCTACGGGCTTTCTGTCATGCTAAAAAGCGTGGCATATGCCAGTGTGACTCCAGCTGATGGTGTTTCTCGTTACACTACTACGAAGTGTCCGACAGTCCTTGGTCGACGGGGACCAAGGAGAACCCATCAGGATACAATCAATCCAGCGTGCTTTCCCACTGCCGTTGAAATGTCACGTCAGCAGGTGCCTTTTTGGATGTTGGTGATAACCAATTAATCGTGATCTTCAAATTTGCCTAGGCGGTCGCCACTTTCTCATGGTTCATCGAGGATAAGTTCTTCTATTATGTGATGGATGCACTCATCTGCTGGTCCTTTGAGCTTTATAATCTTCAATTAGAAAGATCTCGTGCCTTGGGATACAGTCGGCTAAACTTTGACTTTTGCCGCAGAAGGTGTGTCCTTCAGTTGGTTCAGCTTACAGAGCTGGAGTGCAGACTGTGATGACGTTTGCGTTGAACGGAGTGCTCCTGAACGCTCCCGTAGTGAGACTTGTTTCCTAACAGGTCAGGGAGTCGTCAGGTTCACGTTCATTCCGATCACGAAATCATGGAATCCGGAATGGTCTTCTGGTTCACTATGACACTTCCAGTGGGGTCATCATCGTTCAGCATTAAACAGCAAGGCAAGCCTCACTGACAGCTGCCATTCCCCAGAGTTACGCGTTTATATAAAAAGAGTGAATATCCAAGGGGAACAGGGAGTCGACCTACACAGGCGGGAAAAGATAAGATACTGCTGCAGCCAACACACGGAACATAGCCTAACTGTACACACGCACGTGTTTTCAATCATTCCGATTCGATAGAAAATGACAGCATGATCGCCCCTATTCACGGTACACTGCGATATTCTTCAGTTTCTCCAGCCAGCTAGTCGAAGAGTCTTACGGCCCCCAACCACGAAGGCGTGAGACATTTACTTTACCTAAGTTCGCTGTATATTTTTTCATCCCACGTTGCCACGTCATCTGTTGGCCTCCACATGGCTTCTTCCATTCCTTAGGAGGAACACAAAA
>LUCM01001299.1:0-24926 GCA_008360955.1 Fasciolopsis buskii
ATCATCCTCATTGTCTTCATCATCCTCATGATTCTCATCATGTTTGTGATTCTCATTTATCTCATCATGTTCATCCTCATCGTCTTCTTGCTCCTGATGCTCTTTTTGATCATCTTCTACCTCGTGGTCTTTGTGGTGATTCTCGTCTCTCCCGTCATCACCATCTTCATCCTAACCCATTATGTTTATCATCATCCTTTTCATCGTCTTCATCATCATCCTCGTCATCCTCGTAACCTTGCTCATCCTGCTCCTTTTCTTCCGTGTCTTCATTCTCCTCATCTTTGTCATCCTTATCATATCATCATTCTCTTCCGCATCATCATCCTCGTCCTCATCATGTGCATCTTCAGCGTCTTTATCTGTCTCGTCGTCATCCTCTTCATTCCCATCTGTCATGATCTGTCATCTTCCACCCTCAATCATCATCACGCTTAATCATAATTCTTCATCACCTGCTATCGTCACTCATTATCACCTTCAGTCATTCTCATTTATCCTGTTACGGGTTTTGTTGAAAAATTTTCTGTTTGAGTGAAGCATTGACTCTCCGGTGTTGGCATGTTCTATCGTGGTGCAATGGTATGACCCATAAAAACGAGTAGCCGCTGTTGTGCTGAGAATCGCTGATGTCCAGTCCCATTTGTTCAACAGTGAAAACCTCTCGGTACAATACCACCGACTATCAGAATCCATTTTGTTTGTACTTCCTCGATTATATCACATGTTAGTCAGGTCTCCGGATTTCCTACGCATTTTAGGTTCTCATTCATCGATATGGGCAACCAGGTTGCTGGCCTAACACCACCACCGCTAGTGAGTGTGGAGGATTGTTTATCGGATATGTCGAATACCGTTCGGTTTGAGGAGGAACTGTCGGGATCTCGCTTGTTTAAAGTAGCCAAGGCGAGGTAAGCACCATTTTCCCCAAATGGATTGTTATTTTTCGCTACTATTATTGTTATTATTGTTTTATTACTATCACTACTACCACTATTACCGTTTCACTGTTTTTTTAATTTTCTTCACAGACGTATTGATGATGGAAGTTCTCTTCTCCTCGTACTGAAGATATTCTCAAGTTCAAATGCACTTCAAGTGTTTTCTGTCTATCAGCCCCTGGTACAAGCTTATTGCAGACAAATAGCTGGTGGCCATAATTTGCTCTCCTTTCAAGTGTAAGTCCATTGGTTTTTCAGTTTGCTGTAGCATTTGAAAAACTTCACTCATATAGCTCATGCGGAACTAGTCAAATTATCTTGGTTTATTAATTTCTTCAACATTCCCGTTAACAAGGGATGCTGTATTACACAGTAATGATGCTCCTATTCTAAGTGAACCAACTTCGTCCTCGTTGTGCTATACAACCCGAGCTTTATATTATGTACGGATATTTTGCTTTCTCAACGGTTCCTTTAGCTTGGCCTCTTACATTATCTTGTGGAAATCGGATCTTAACGCCATTCGGCGATTCAACGAGCTATACTGGATGGTTGCCAAAAGCAGATTTCATCGCACCTAAAGGTCGGTTTGACCTGGAAACTCAGCCTAAAAATGAATGGAAGACCAGTTGGTTCAAGCAAATCAGGTTTTACTTCGGCGCTCCTCGCTACCTTGCAAGCACGTTCTTCTTAAAACCAAGGGGTTCGGATGAAAACTTTGGTCTTTCTCCTGTTTAGCGGATGGACTCCCTAGCAGGACCCCTCTATCACTTCTCATGAATTACAAGAGTAAGAGGAATTTCATACAGCATCGATCTTCTGGCAAGATACGCAGAACTGCGATGTCTATTTTATTGAGAGGTGTGGGGGGGAGGTATTGATAATCAAGCCACTACTCAGAAGTCTCGTGCTAGGTGAACGCCTCGTTGCCATGTCGGTTACACTTCTGAGTCATAGTTTCCGGTTAAGTTTCCCGAAAAAATTCTGCAGTGTGGTTAACCGTGTAATACCGGTCGGCCAAATGGTTCCATCGGCCTTTCTGTCGACCTCCGTTATTTCGATGTGGGGAGCACACAAGAACCCACGAAAAACTGCAGGTCGACTTTTTACTATTCACACTAGTGAGACTGGCAAATAATTTGAAGGCATTACTTAAGCCTAACTGTTTAATTTGCCTGATTGCTTTCAATGTCCTCACGCTACTCTAGATGGAGCAAACAGCTGGCCCAGGTGGAACTATTGAAACTTAAAAAACGGATATACCAGATCCCACTGCCAGCTCAGGTACAAACTCTTTCTCTCGATCCACTATTCGTATGTCATGTGGTTCGGTTGCGAGCGCTCGTTGTCATTGCTGGCGTTGGGATCGCTGCGAACTTGTGGACCAAGTGTGCATTGTTAGACTGGATCACAGTCAGCAGTCGTTTGTGCGCAGTTCGGCTGGACGATTTTTATTTCAGTAGTAATCAGCTGTAGCTTCGTTGTCTGCTCATCGCGTCTGCTTATATGCTCACTGGTTGCAGCTTTTCGGGATCAAAGATGGTTTCCGAGATTTATCTCGATTGCTTCACAGTGTACTTCTGTCGGACGTTATGTTCATTACGGGCGATTTTAACACTCATGTTGGTTACTAATCGTTGAGGTAACGGCACATCGGAGGCCCATTTTCTCGCCTAGCCGGCCGCACTGGTAGCAGCGACCACATCATCGATGTTAGTTCTGACCACAAACTGTTTCCGGCAAACAAACTTGTCATAAGCGGCGACATCGGTTCATGTGTTGTCCTACTTCGCCTTTTCCGCCCAGAATTCAGATTGGCTACACTGACATCCGTCACGGGCGACGTGGATGAGTAAAAAATTGCCGATTCTTCTGGTTTAATCGCGTGGATCCAGTTCATACTTTGGTCATGCTTCCTTTTGTTTGCGCCTAATTTATGGTCAAACCACAGAATCCACTTGCCCCACACAATTGATTCTAGACGATAATCGCCGGCGTCGCTTTCAGCAGGAGCTGTCGCAGTATCTATTTTCATAACGAAATGTTCGGGCTCGGAGGAGACACTAAGTGTAGATTAGAAAAGCCCTGGATTCACTGTTAACTGCCACGCAAGACTTCAAGCCATGCATGCCTCAAAAATGGCGGATAACCTCGGTGTTCAGTTGTTCTGTCCGATGATCACAGATCCGGATGCCACATGCAGCGAGACACAAATTAATGAGACGTCAAATGACCACGAGTCTGAGGAAAGACCGGGACCAGCAGTGAATAGAGAAATTTAGAGAAGGGTTGAAAGCGCTGCATCTATCCGCCAAAATCGCAACTTTTGCCGACTGACTAGGAATGCTGCTGTGACGGCTTGCGTGCTCCCATGATCCAACGAGCTATACGGGATGGCTTATCTCAAGCCGAAGATCCAATCATGCCTGGAAGGTCAACTGCTTGAGGCCAGACGAAGTAGTCTCCTGGTCCCTCCAGTCGCGCGTAAAAATGAAGCGAGATTTCTTCGACCTCGTATCGGTAGTCTACTATGCTGAATATGGTGAGACCGAATTTTCTTTTAACCACCATCCAATACTCGATTTTTGAGTTAAACGTTGCTCACACCATCATCCCATCCAGTCTTATCGATATTAGACAGAGATCGATGATCGGAAATCTACAGATGACAGACATCATCCACAACTATCAAACGGAGCCAAGAGCAAGAAGACAGCGTTTTTTATCCGGCTGTCGCTGTCGGCAACTCCAGCGGCTTCCGTCAATCGTCTCGACTCAAGTTCTATACAACTCCGTCTAATCACGCAAGGAAGATGAAAAGGCTTCTTCCGGTCAACACGATTGCTTTCTTTATTTGTCATAACCAAAGTGTCCATGTGGGTCCACACAAGATAGAAACAATTATCCAAATGCCTCCCGCTCCCGTCTCTCGGGCTCATGGTTTCTTCATCGGTCTTCATTTCGAACGTCGCCCTCTTTCACATCTGAGCTTGTCATAAAGTCAAGCCAATTTGTCCCCTTTCCAGAAGAAGAGCAATTGGTTGGTTTCCCACTCTGTGCCATGGCTTGCAGTCGTCAGTTCTTTAACCTGTACGTCACTCACCTGAATGCAAACCGATTTGTCGGACAGTCTTGTTTTCCAGACGTGACCCGTCCTCACTGACTCCTCGGATCGAAACCAATTGGCTTCGCACATTTGGCGCCAGCTCGTAGCTTCATTTTGCACGTAGTACTTCAACATCACCAAAATATTAGGTCGGTGCTTCAACTACTCCAGTCCAGCCTATGCTGATGCCTCGCGGAGAGGTTCTTGTTAGAGCTAAAGGCGTTGGTTGAGAATCTTCACTCTTCTCTTGCTTAGCGGATGAGCTCTCTAAAAGTATCCGTCTACCATCCGCTGAGAATTCCATGATAACAATCTGACTAAGTAAAAGTCGTACGGTAGTGTTGCGCATGAGAGCTTAGCACCTGCTATGCAATGCACTGCTGTGAGAGATATTAGTTGGTAAATGTGCTTTAGCTCAGGATTGATGCAAAAGTAAGGAAGATTTGCCCAGTGGATTGGTTGGTTTCGTTTCAATTAGATTGGCGGATTGGGTTCCAAAGGTCCTCCCATGCGACGGTTGGAAACAATAAATGATATGGCTAGTAGCTGTAGTTAGTGGCATTTTTTCGAATTCTTCTGCATTTCTAATTTTATTTAGTACCTTACAGTCATCCTTTGAATAATTGCTGCTCCTTTCCATTTCGAGTTTGGGGTGTTATCAGGTAGCAACACTTGTAAATTATTGTAAAAACCAAGCCTGAACTGATACATATAAGTGGCAGTTGTTGTCTTCATATTTGCAAAACTGTGAAAACCTCGGACATAGGACGCCACCGTTGGACGTCTCATAGCGCACAAACGACCATTACACAAGACGCCAACAGAGGAAGCCGCGAAGCAGAACGCAGACACAGGAGTTGCATACCCTCTCAGATTCCGTTCCAAATAGTTCTTCCTCGGACTAGACCTAACAAGTTTGTAATGCAGCACACTGGGGCCACGGTACAAACCGGACATGTGCAAACCCTCAACTGGTAGTCATACAATGATTTGGCTTTTGGTTGATGCAGTTAACGCGTGAGCGCGATCCACGCACTAGAACCACGTTGTGCCCTATCAACTGAGCTGCGAGGCCATGGTGTTCGGATATTTCACTTAAGGATCGATGGTTGAATATATGTATATACTGCTAGTAAGGCAGGAAGGTGGTAGCCTTGTGATTGTATGAAGAGGTACAGAAATCGGCCAGTCCGAGGTGGAAACGTCGGTTTCACCGATAAAAATAGAAGAACTCGAAATATAAATGTTTTCATCAGAAGTAAGCATGTGTATCACCTTCAGGGCCTCCGAATTGTGAGGACTTGGACATCGCCTCAACAATAATGTTTACATTGAGAACAACACAACGTGGCGAACAAGCTCGTTTTCAGTTATTCGTATTCATGCCAATACATAACATTAAATATGGTCTGGGATGGTTCAAGGGAAATTGTCCGTTTGCATTCACATCAGTTCAAAACTCTAAGAATGCGTCTGTGTGTATGTGTAATTGGTCAATTTGTCACACGATCAGGTTGTAGACCACTTGTTGGATAATGACAAGTGGGCCAGGGAAGTTTAAGAGTCTGGACAAATTGTTTCTGAGCGCATAGAGGGCGTTACACAAAAAAAAGAAGCAGACCATAGTTTAGCATACTTAGATGTGTGCATAAGGCGACGGCAGGACGGATCTGCACAACTATCAGTTTATAGAAAGGCAACATGGAACGGACAGTACATACATTTTCACAGCTTTGTGCCGTTACAAGCGAAGAGGAACCTAATATGCTGTTTAGTTGATAGAGCAAGAAGAATATGTACGGACGACACAATTGAAAATGAACTTCGTTTCCTGCGGAGCGTATTCGTACAAAATGGATACCCCGAAAGATTCATAAATAAAACTATGGAAAAAACACGAAGTAAGACAAAAAGTAATAGGACCAGTAAAGAAACCCGTATACGTTCATTTGCCTTTCAAAGGTGACACCGAAGCGGAAATTATCCAACGGAGACTGTCAAGTTCAATCAGTGGAACATTCTTTGCTGCACAGTTAAAAACTGTATTCACATCCAAACCGATCATGTGTTTCCAACTAAAGGACAGACTGCCAGATTCTGCAGCCTCATTCTGTGTGTATTCATTCACCTGCTCCTGTGGGACCAGGTATATTGGCCGCACGACCAGGCGTCTGTCCGATCGCGTTCGAGAACACCTCCCGGCTTGGTTGAGCACAGGAACAATTAGGGCAATCACTAGCGCGGTGTGTTCACACCTTGTCGAGTCAAACCACTCAGTGAATGTGACAAGTGCTTTTCGCACCATCTACAAAGTTAGGAGCGGACAATCAAGAACTGTCAAGTGTCGCATCTTGAACACAGCCGAAGCCGTATCTATCCGTTTGTGTAACCCCCCTCTATGCGCTCAGAAACAATTTGTCCAGACTCTTAAACTTCCCTGGCCCACTTGTCATTATCCAACAAGTGGTCTACAACCTGATCGTGTGACAAATTGACCAATTACACATACACACAGACGCATTCTTAGAGTTTTGAACTGATGTGAATGCAAACGGACAATTTCCCTTGAACCATCTCCAGACCATATTTAATGTTATGTATTGGCATGAATACGAATAACTGAAAACGAGCTTGTTCGCCACGTTGTGTTGTTCTCAGTGTGTTCTGTGGGATTTTTCAAACGTTTAAATAATGTTTGCACCAGTAGTTGAATTTGCTTGTGACAATGTATCGTAGGGCACGCTAATTTTTGGTGAATTTATGTGATAATGAACACGTGAAGTTCATCACTTTACATCAGTTTTTTTCCATCATAGGAACATTGCCGTCTCCGAGCGGAGTATAGTGTTGAAGCGCGACTTTATTGATCAGTGTCTAGTGGATCGACTTTGTATTCGTCCCTTTCTCTGTTTGGAGGAGAAAAAATGGATAGCATTTCAACTGTTATGTGCCTTGGCTCAGCTACATCGATCTTCTTTTAGTGTGCCATCGGAAGATGTTGCCCCTGAAGACTATCCTTCTCGACGCACTACTTCAGCGCGTGTAAGTCCCGTCAATCATCAACTCCTTTAATTCACTTTGTGTCCATTCTGATTTTGTCATGAATGTCATATTTCTGTTCTTGCTATTTCACAGTTGGTTCAGTTGAATGTTGACTAGGACATCTAACGGTAGTTTTCCATGGTTATTGTGGAACTCAGTTAGTGTCGCTTCTGATTTTCCATCTTCTGAAATCCCATACAATAACAGTTAAGGTTTGCAGTACGTTTCACTGAAAGCTTCTTTCATCATCACTTTAGTTTCATGTCTTGTTAGCTGTTACTGTCTTACTGCTTCTTCTTTTCGAACAATCCACATCAGCCTCTTTGCCACGGTGATATAAAAGGTGAAAACGTCCTGTTAACTTCTTGGGGCTGGCTCTTGCTCACAGATCCAGCTCCATTCAAACCTTGCCAATTGCCCATTGACAATCCCAGTGAGTTCACGCACTACTTTGATTCATCGAGAAGACGCGTATGCTACTTGGCCCCGGAGCGATTTGTTCACGTAAAGCGGTCATCACTTTCTGCCCCGGACGACCGCACAACTTTGGAAGTAAATGTGAGTTAGCCCTTGGTTATTGACTTGAGTTGGATGTTGGACCTTAATATTCTCTTAGTGGCTGAAAAAGTCCACCCGCCATATTCTACAAATACTATGAAGAGAACAGTATTCAAACATCGGAAGTCTCCGCACAACTGCTCTCAACGGCCATGTTTCGGAGCCCCGTGGCAGGACCGATCCCACTGGTGCCGTATGTACCCTATTTTTGATCGATAAGGGGATATCAGTTAGGTGCCACCGATGTCTCATTGGTGAATGCCAACCCAGCTTTTTGTATGCCCAAAGATACTTTACCTGATTTATGACCACCGGATGATATATAACTCCAACCTACCAGGGACAGCCTACTGGTTAGCGTTTTATTGCCTTTTCGGCACGTCATGTGCTGACCACCTTCGCCCCCAATCCGACTATTACTTGCCTCGGAGAGCAACCTTTGCCGAGGAAGTTGATCTGCCGGTTTGGATAGGATATGTCTTAACTGGTTTTCTTTATTCCATTTCAGTGCCTATTCGGTTGACTAGGCTAGACTTTCATATGTTGCTGCTTAAGCAGCTTTTCTAGTTCCTCGTAGTCTGTTCATGAAAGTGCACATCGTTATGCTTGTTCATATTACTTCCGTTCATTTTTGGGTTCATAAACAGGATCGTAACCATGGGATCAAAGTTCGGTTTAGAAACAATCCGCATATCTAAAAGATATTAGAGAAGATGGTCGTGAGTCAAGATTACATCGTAACTTGCTGAAACGGTCAAAATCAAGAGTTGGTATTTTGTATCTCATGGCGATTTCCGCAAGGTGCATTTTAATTGCACTCCTGTTGCTTCAATCATCTATGACCATCGCGAAGCAGATTATTTAAACTGGTGAATTTCGCATTTTTTTATTGCTGTTTGTCCTCTTTTTTGCAAGTAGAGTAATGAATATGCAATGGCTTGCTGATTTTTAAAGCTCATTATAGAATCACAATTTTGACTCATCCAAGTACAAACACAGCAGATTCAGCTGAACCTCCTATTACATGTTGATTTAGGAGGTATTAAGACGCTTCAGTTCGCTCGTGAATTAATCCCGCCCGGTTTCGTGTTCCATTTTTGCAGCGCGGTTTTCTTATTTCTGTTTTGCCGTCCTACTGTAGCATAGAAATTCCTGTTAGCAATTGAATAAACTAGTATAAGTATGCTCACTACAATTTACTAAGTCAACCGCTTGCCATTTTTACAGTTTTTGATATTTTTGTTAGGTCCGTGATGTTGTATCAACTGGATCTTCAGCTGATCCGGACACTGATCCGACAGCTACTGTCGACGTTGATGGAACTAATCGTTCTAACACTATAGCTTCTCTTGGTAATGATCCAAATCTTGCGGTTCTCAAAGATGGTTCTTTAGAATCTCAGGGTTCCACCACCGATATTTCCGCTTCCGGTGGTCCATCAGAAATGCCGTTCCAGCCGCAAATGTCACTGGACCCTTCAATGGATTTGTTCTCCGCAGGGTAAGCCAGATACTATTTTCTCCTCTTTTTAAACATAGTTCTATTCTCGTTGTCAATCTGAAATCCAGACATGAAAGCGCTGTTCATCGTCGGTGTTTACTTTGCAGTTATTGACATCAAGAAAGAAGGGAACACTTTCGAAAACTAATATCTACTCTGAGCGAGCCAATTTAAAAGCCTTATGTTTTATTCTTAATTTGTTTTTGAAGTCTAAAATCGCCCTTCTTTGACGAAGCAGTACGTCGGACAAAATTTAGTCGTGTCTGTGGATGCTGTTTAGTACTGAATAAAATTCACTAAGTAAATTCACCTGTTTCTTGTTTTCAAAATCAGCGGAAAGAAACTGCACCCTCGCCAGTGTAATACATATACATCTTTGCACAAATTCGCCATCGGATTCATGGTCTATACAATGAAGGAGAAAAAGAAAAGAAAAAACAACGTGTTGAAATCATCACACATGCTAATTCTTCCATTCTTTATCTGTGTCTTTGGCTATCCATCGGAATCCATAATCCCTCCATGACCTTAATACTCCCGGGTTGCTGAAGCCGAAGTATAGTGCTTTCTTAGGGGTCCTATCCAGACCCTTTGACCAAATGGTAGGCCGATCGGGCCGTGGCGAAGTGGAATAAACATCGGTTGCCAAAACCGTCTCTTTGATGGTAGACGGCAACTCGTTGTTGCCGGGCTAGTTACCACACCTGACTTATTAAGACCTCATATGGTTCCACGCCAAGGTTTCAGGGCTACGGTTTCCGGTCCCCCTTCCGGTATAGTGGGTCCTGGTGGCTATAGGGCCTGCTCCTTCCGCTGCACCCGTGCTCCGAGCGTGCCATAAGAGAGACGCAAATCGCTGTGGCCCAGTGACTGATGGCCCAGTTCGTACGTTCTCCTGAGGGGGCTTAACAGCCTGGGTGCCCAGCGTACCCATTCGCCACGGCTACCGACACTCATGCAGTCGTTTGCTTTGTAAGCCGCCCGTGATTGGTTTGAAATCAGCGTTTAGCCATCTCTCCCAGTTCGATTCCTTAAGATCAGTCAATCTGATGGAGAGCGCCGAACATTCGTCTTCGTCCTCGCTCTATCACAAAACCGCCTCCGTCACCACTACAGAATGAATAAAACGTCAAGTGTTAGGGGCAATGGTGAAACAGCTGCACAACGCTGCCTTAGTTTCCAATCTCAAATCGGATGTTGACGCTGGATAATAAACTATTCGAAAAATCAAACCACATCCTAATGCTGAAAACTACTGAGTAGCAAACCACGTGAAGTTTTGTGTAATGTCTTCGCCTTCTCTGGTGCGCAGCCGTCTGTAACCTACAAAATCCAGTGTCCGATGAGGATGCAATATCACGTAGCGTTGTTGTTTGATGAAACGTTGAGAATCACCCCAGGCAGCGTAATGACTAAGGCGCTCGGCCCACAGTCGTTTGTCCTGGGTTTGTGTCCCAGTTCCGACGCGATGGATACGCACTGCTGGTGATTCCTAAACAAGGATGAAGCAGCTGTAGTTACAGTACTTCCATGACTTCCGGTAGAAAGTTGGATGTTGGCCGCGCAAGACGAATCATTCGAAAGACGCTGATTTTTATTATCAATTCTGAAGTTGTTCGTCGATTTATGGCAAATTTCGCGGTTCACTGAGCAAATTTGCACTGAATTGCACAGTTGCAGGCTTTATTGTAACTCAAAGCAAAATCTGGTCATCCTTATGCGACCCGATGACCGTTAAAAGCTGATCGCTGCCAATCTGCTGCAGAATTTTGTTACTGCTAAGCAAATGCTATCAACGGTACACCGAATGGTAAATGATTTGTTTATGGTGTAGTGTCTTTAATACACAGTTTGTTGACTTCGTCTATACTTTGCTGTTTTCTGCTCCAGATGCGTGCTCCTGGAACTTTTCACTGACGGGTCGGTTGTTTTTACATTGGCGGATCTTTTGAATTATCGGAACGGTTCGAAAACTCGTCTTTCAAATCTTCTCAGTCAGGTCGCATGTGAAGATGCAAAGGTATTGATTTTTCGTTGAGTGACCTACTGTGCTGCAAAAAAACGAATTGTGCCCATCCTTTTTCGTTTATTTCAACAAACTGTTCCATCCAAGTTCATTTTAGTTTCATGGTAATGCTTTATGCATAACGGAAACTGAGACATCATGAATTCCAAGTGTTTTTTGTGAACCATTAACAGAGCATTTGATCCACAGACTCCATCCTCAAGGCAGTGCGCATGATTACTCACCTGGGTAACTTGATTGAGGTATCTGTTCAGTAATCTCTGGTCTGTGGTTTGTGAACTACTCATCATTTCCTCATTCGGTTTATGGTCGTGCATTAATCTTCGATTCGCTTTGGGATTCAAACCATTACATCATGCTTTCAGGGAACGATGCGGAACATGGACGAGACAATATACTACGAGTTTCTTAACTTGCGAAATCTATGGATACCTTATGAGAGATGACTTCTCCCATCCTCCAGGGGACCGTCAGTTATGCCATTCTTAAGTAAATAGTGGAGATATTCGACGGACAAACTGGCTCTCCGCGTTTACTCGGAATTTCTTCATCATCAGAGTGATCAACCCCCCACCCATCTGATGTGATTGTATTTTCTTTCGAAGAAATTCATCCGGATTAGCTCTTTGGATTATAGTGATGCGAAAGCCGTCAGACTACGTCGTGAAACAGGCCACCCAGTGCTCTGTAGATTCAGTTGTTTTGTGAAACTGTTTTCGTTTAATTCTTCTTGGTTTGCGTACCGTAGACCACGTCGGACAGTCGATGAAGAGGATTACTCTGGAATAATTAACACTTAACGAACCATTTTTTCGTTTCCCTGGTGTTGTTGGACTCTCGCTGTGATTTTGATGGTGCCTAAACTGTAATCAGATTTGCGAAAAATGCTTGTTTTTCATTCCACTTTATGAAACCGTATATTGTATCACAAGCGGGCATCCACATTATGCTGTCATGAAAATGGTTCGCACTTGACTAGGACAGATCGTTTTTGTTTTACTGCGATCGGACTGTAATCGGTGCCCGGCTAATACCACCAGCCTGCATCTCTGATCCGGAGTTTGTGGGCAACACAGTTGTACTTGGTGATTCTCTAGCCGTCATCCAGCCCGGGACTCGATCAAATCAGTCTGTATTCGTCGATGTCGGTCTCGAAGTCAATGCGACAAAAGCAAAAGCCTTCTCGAACCACCCAATCCCAGCAACTGGCCAGCTCTCCGTAATTGACGAATGATTCGAAAATATGTCATCATTCAAATAGCTGGGACCAGTTCTGCATACGAATGGGCAAACGATGAGTAAGTTTACTATGAGGACCGAAACGATGCGTAGAGCATTTGCAACTTCGACGATCGCGGTGATTAGGCAGTTAAGTCAGTCTTCAAAGGACGGTTCTGGTCATTTATACCGCATTCTTCCCCAAAGTTACTCATGAGTGGGAAACTTGGTCATTGCTAGTCGAATATCATCATCCTGGTAGACGTCTGAAAAACTCAGCCATGGTTCCGAAATGACGTTTAAATTGACATAACGACCCACTTCGTCAGACTGTTGCGAGCATTATGCTCGCATACCTATTTTCGCGTTTATTCGAAATCATTAGTGGCGTTCGACAAGGGTGTCCCATCTCTCCATTAATGCGCAATTTGGAAAACTGAGTGCATCGGAGTCTTGTTTAGGTGAGCGGTGCGCCTTGCATGCTCAGCGAACAGATAACGGAGAAAGACTCCTCCAATTCTGTGCGGACAATAATTTATTCCTATCTAATACGAATTTCCGACACAGTTCGTGTCGCACAGCGACATGGCGCTCTAATTCGACGGGTGGTATAAGTCAGATTGACCATATTGCAGTAAGCTACTGTTGGCGCGGTTCTGTTCAGAACTGTAGATCGCACTGGACCACGTACGTCAAATCGGACCATGCGTTAGTTTTAATGCAATTTTTAGTAAAGCTCAACGGCCATCGACGCAGGCCACAAACCCGATTGGCTGTCGAACGTCTGAGATTCGGCTGTTAGCGACAGCTATGAGAAGAAGCTGTTCGAGGAACTAGGAAGTCCAACGAGCAACACTATAGCCTAGCAATGGGATCAAATTAAGCAGGCGATGTATTTGGCAGCAGATTTCGTCTGTGGTTCTAGATCTAGCGTTCATCAAAGACACTGGATCTCGCAAGGGTGGCTGGGTCTAATGGAGCCGAAACGCTAACTCTCTAACTGCAAGGAAGTGAACAAGATGGGTCGAAGTTTGCAGTGTCAGTTGATGATAAGCCCCAGGAGTAATATCCGCGAACAGCCGGCTGAATTTCGTCCCGGTCGAGGTTGCATCGACCGGATATTCACTCTCCGACAGATACTCAAAATGCGTCACACGCACCGCCGCCATACAATCGTACTCTTTCTCAACTTTAAAGGTGCTTTCGACTCAGTGGATCGACCAGCACCACTCAGTGCTCTCTACCGGAAGGACATGCCAACGAAGATCGTAAACCTGTTGCGAGCATTGTGCTCGCATACCTATGGTCGCATGAGGGTGTGCCGTGAGGTATCAAGTTCATTCGAAACCACTAGTGGCGTTCGACAAGGGTGTCCCATCTCTGCATTCCTGTTCAATTTTGTCATGGGCGAGGTGATAAAAGATGTTTTAGGAAATCTCCGTGATGTAGGGATCGAAATGGGAAATGGAGGGAAGGTATGTGACCTAGAATACTCGGACGACGTTGTGTGTCTGTTCGAATTCGCGGACTATGTACAACGGGCACTAGATAGATCCTCGAGTTCGATTGCTCGGTTTGGCATGTGCTTTGCACTTTCAAAGTGCAAAGTGCTGTTACAGGACTGACTGGACGACAGCAGTGCCAAATGTGGTGTTGAGCGCAGAGGAACTAACGATTGTAGACTTTTTCACCTACTTTGGTAGCCGCGCGTCGAACGATGGTAGCTCGGCAGTGAAGGTAAATGCACACATATCGAAGGCTCGGGCAGCCTACGGTGGACTGAAGCACTTGTGGCGTCGGCCTGATGTTCCACTGAATTTGAAAGGTCGTATGTACTGTGCTGCAGTGCGCTCAGTTCTGTTGTACGTTTGCGAAGCATGAAATATCCGTGTGGGAGATGTTGGTCGGTTACAGGTTTTCGACCATCGATGTCTACTTAGTACGGCTAGGACCGGATGGAGTGACCGGGTGAGTAATGTGGAGGTCAGGAATCTAGTACTAGGTGCCAATTCTGAGAATACCTTGTTTCATCGTATGAGACTTAGTACACTACGCTGGTTGGGTCACGTGTTACGCATGGCGAACAATCGTGTACCATATCGTGCCTTATTTTGTGTTCCTCTCAAGGAATGGAAGAAGCCATGTGGAGGCCAACAGATGACGTGGCAACCTGAAATGAGAAAATGTACGGCGGACTAAGGTAAAGTAGGTGTCTCACGTCTTCGTGGTTGGGGTCCGGAAGACCCGTCAACTATTTGGCTGTATACACTGAAGTAGATGAGAGCGAATCGCGAACAGTGGCGATCGTGTTGTCATTTTCCATCGAATTAGAATAACTGAAAGAGTGCTTTTGCACAGTTGGACTGTCTTTCGTGTGTTGGCTGTAGCTGCATCTTATCTTTTCCCATCTGTGTAGATCCACCTCCTGTTCCCCTTGGATAATCATTTTTTATAGAAACGTGTAACTCTTGGGGAAAGGCAGCGGTCAGTGAGGCTTGCCTTGCTGTTTAAAGCTGAACGATGATGATGATGATGATGATGATCATGATCATGATGATTCCAATGCCTTGTACGAACTCTTCTTATTTACGGTCACCTGGTCAGTAAATCATATATTCATCGGCTCTTCTCCCGTTCATTTGCTGAAGACCTTTCTGGTTGCATACAGGTTTACTCCATCTATCAACCCTCCTGATACAAAATGGACGCCTGATTCTTTGGATTTACTAAAGCCGCTTCTGTTTTTGATGATATAGCAAAATACATAAATGGCAAATTCATAAGTTTTTCGCTTCCTTCGGCCATAATGAGAGAAATAGAAGATCTCTGCAGGTGAACCGGATCATAGGAACTCTGCATGGTAATGTGGTTCTTGATATGGGGATTCGAACTCCCGACGTTCACGTCCATCGCCACGACCTTATTCGCGTGATAACTGTTGTCCAGTGGAAACGTTCCGAATCAGTGAGGCGGAAGTGGGCCAGACGACCTTGTGTTATGCTGTGCATTTTAGTTTCATACTTCACTGCATATTTGACCTCTGTCATAATCCAGTGTGTTGGTGAACATTAAATTTTTATTTAGCACTAGCTTACTCGTACCTTTGTTATTATTTGCTCAGTATAGTCCAGTAACAATGTTTCTAAACGGTGTGATTTTCCATACACACTTCATTCCACACTAGAATTTGTCAGACCGCTGGCAACTGTTCCAGAATGCTAAAGTGGCATCGAGCACCACATTTTGCATATCTGCCTCACGTTGTATAGCCAACCGCTGCATTTCATGGAGTTCTGTAGAGTCGCCACAGGACTATCTCTGCCGAAGTCGAAAACCACAGTGCTTGCGCTCAACTAAGAGACTCATTGATTGCACGGGAACCGTGAGAATGGGTGGTCCAAATGCGTGACTGGAATGAAACAACCTGTTGCTTCCGTCAAAGATCGGGAACTTTTCCTAATCATGTGATTCACAAGAGACAAAAAGCGAGCTGCTCCGACATTTGTCCTCTCCATCACCCTTTTCACCTCATCGGTTTTCTACCGAGATCCGTGGTTCGTCAATGGGCTTGGTATCACCCAGTTGCCGAAACCGAGTTTGGAATTGTGCATACGTCATCCGTATATACAGGCAATCGATTATGGGTGCATCTATTCCAATCATTGGGGGTAAAGTCCCATTTCAGCCGTCATCGGAGATTTTAGCTTCAGTGATCGCCGGTATGCATACAACGGGCCTGTTTGTTGACACAATCACGGATGGGTCGACCAAATTTTCGCCTTTCGTCACGTGTTCGGGCTTCGCCTCACATCGCAGACCGACACCAACAATAGTCGCAGATATCAGAACAGGTTTTAATTTTGTTGATATTAACGGAAATCTGAGGTTGTTTGGTTATACTTGGAGCTCGAGAAAAGTATGTTAGAATAATCCAGGGCTTACAATATGAAAATCAGGCCGAATACAAGCATATGGTTAATCGTCACATTACTTTCTAATAGTGAGTGGTAAGCATCAGTTTTCCACTCTCCCTCTTCTTATTCAGTTTCGTGATCGATGAGATCTTCCGATAGACACCAAGGGCAACAATTAAGCGATGTACCACGGATACCAGCTGATATAGTTTCACGTCGTGCTCTTCTCTCCCAGCCTGAGATAGACTGGAAAGTGTGGAGGACACTTCGTGATAAGACACTAGTCTACGAAAATGTTGAAGTCAAAACTTGTTTCTCTCTTTTAAACTACAACACTCCTGGTTGAAATGCTGTCAGAGGTGGCTCAAAGATGTGTTCAGTGGGTTCTGTTGTGGCGATTTGTGTTCGACCGGTTAAGAGAATTGCTGTCTTCTTTCGTATTTATTTTTAGTTTATGTGGCACTACACGTGTACTTTATACTGGGCTTTCGGTAGGTATATACATTTATTCTATATATATATATATATATATATATATATATATATATCGTTTTGCATGTTATCATGACGTATACTTTCTGATGTCTTTCCTTATAGACTCTGATAATGAGTCTGCTTTCATTGGATCCAATAGCTCGAGGGTCGGCCGAAGGACAGTTAGATGAACACCGAGGGAAAGTGTTTCCCCATGTTTTCTATACCCATCTGATGCCTTATATGCAGGCGTTCCTTTCGAAATCGTTGGCCAGTCCAACTCTTCGTATGTCTTACCTACGACAGTGAGTAATGAGTTCTTTTCCTATCTTGTCTCCTGGTATATTGGAATTATTGCGTTATCTACCTGCTGTGAGTAAAGCCATAATGCTAAAGTATAAATTGGTTACACCAGTGGGACAATTAGTTTTTCCGTGATATGATTCCTCGTGTATCGTCGCCGATTATTGGGTACTGCGTTAACTACTCGATTATTGAAACATTGAATCCTTATTATCCCGTTGGACACTCGAGAAAGAAGACCAGTACTAGGAGATGTTGACATTTCCTATAAATCCCTCCAAGCATTGACGTAAAACAATCTGAGAATTACATAATATTCAGTTGGTAACTGCGGTGAAGAAAAATAGAAGTTAAATTCTTTACACAGTCTTTGTGTTTGCCATAGAGATGACATCAGTTGTTTGAGGTGCAGATTTTAACCTAGAATTGACAACTAAATATGTAATTCTCAAATTGTTGTAGCTAAACGGCTGAAAAGTGATGCAAAATTTTGCCATCTCGCATCATTGGTCTTCTTTCTCTGCTACTCGATTCTTGTTAAGAACGATCGGTAGTGATGCTCTCTAACGACGCGCGAATTCGGCATGACAGACTCAGCTAGGACAGAACCCATGAAATTTGTTTAACTCCGACAGCACATGGTAAGACCTTTCATCACCGGTCTTTAACTGTATCAGTTCGTTGTAGGTGCGGAGTTTTACGCACGAGATAGACCAATTTGCCACGGGTAATCTAAGGTCACGGTCGGTTCCACGTTATAAACCGTTCTTTTGAATGCTATATAGATACATGTCGATGATTAGAAATGAATTAGAACAAATGCACAGGGGTGTCATGTATTAGCTGCTCGGTCGGACGTTGATACTGCACGATAGATTTGTAAGGTGGTGGTTACAGCTAGTGAGCAATTTTGTCATAAAATAACTTCTGTTCAAGGCCTGGATTTTCGTGCTCTTTGTGACACCGCAATTTGAAACCGACGTCCTTGCGATCAGTCTTCCTTACTCCTAATGACTCCGTGTTTACTGATTTTTATGTGCAGATATCTCCTCATGAGAAAAGAGTCAGTTTTCTGGACACCCGAATCGTCGACTGCGCTTCGGGTTTTATGGCTAATCGTTTAGATATTATGACCTCAGTGACAATAATTCAGTGCGACCAAGATTCATCGTAATACCTTCGCTCTGTTTAGCTTTGAGTGCCTTACTAGTCCAATGACAATTTTCCCTTGGACCGGAAATCCTTAGCATCAGTAAAGTGTTTTCTACAAGAGGATGTTCGAACTTGGAAGATGATTTCAGTCGTAAAATCAATTCCAAAACGGGAATGTGTCTGCTTGAAAAGCCGACCGCTCTAACAGTACGCTGTTGGAGGGAGAAACGCCGTATGAGTAAGCCTAGGGGCTAAGGATTTGCCCGTACTCTGATTAGATCATTACATCCGGACAATATTGATACGGTCATGTGGTTTACATCGTTTGCCACTTCGAATTTAAGACTAGCTGATTCCGGCTCTGTCGATGATTTTGTTTGCATATATCATGGTAACGTCTTGTATATAATTGCTTTGTATTGTCCTCTATCCGCTTAATGTCCGATGTCTCCCAGACAACTGAAACCTTGATATTACAATTAGTCATCAGTGTATGTGCTGCTACTTCTATCTGATCTAGGTGGGACACTACTGAAATCTACTCGGGCCGCTGGAGCATCAAAATGTTTCGATGGATTTATCTTTTGGTGACTTAGACTAGGTTACGATCTAAAGAACATTAGGCCGCAACCGAGCAAGTGCGGAGTAGTTGGTAAGAGTGGCATTTCTGAAGTGCCCCCGGAATGTCTTCCATTTATTCGATCTCCGTTTATTGAACTTGAGATTGGTCGAAGCTGAGGGAAATGTCAGCGACAAAAAACCGAGCAAGTCGTACAACAGGCGCTCTAAACCCCGGTGAAGTTTTGTCCGTCAGCCAGTTGCTCCCGAGTAGACAAAGTATATTTGATGTACGGTCCAACGACTAAGAAAGATTTTTGTCACATTGATTAATTTGACGACTGTTGGATTGTGTTCAGTTCAATCGAATGACGAGTGAGCTCCTAGGCAGATGTGAGCAAACCACTGCCTTGTGACTAGTAACTGATGGTACCAAGACCACAGATTTGTTCGCAAAATCAGTCGGACGCTTCTCGAGGCTTTTCCCTTTGGGAAAGCCAAAGTCAGGAACCTGATGATTTTTAAGAAATGTAACTAAACCGAACGTCTTGGACGGTACTTTGTCACTGGTGTAGGACAAACCTTGATTTTGGTTTGGTAACTACGTCATACAATCGCTCTGCGTGTAAGGCTGTTATGCATTTGCAGCCTGTTCGACTTGGTGTGACTATTTGTGGTATTAATATCAGTCTAATGTATCACAATAAACGTCATTTGATTGAAGGGGCTGCGGCCCATTATAACTTAAAAAGAGAATGGTTAAGCGGTGAGAGGGGGAGTTGGAGATGTTTTTATTCTCGTCAATGGCAGTTTGATCGGTGCCAAAAACTTGTCAAGGTTAACCGGCCACGTGCTGCAGTGGAAGTTTCGAAATGAATAATCAGATTCCAAATCATTTTGCGCTGTGTAATAAATTAAACAAAAGGTGGATACATGTGTACGATTTTGGAGAGACAAAGAGCTGGATCAAACTGCTGTATAAATCCGAATGAGAATTATCCGTCGCCCCAGAAAAATTCGACAACCCGAGCCAACTTCGTTCATCAATATCGGCACAAGACAGCAGTTTCGTTTCTATCAGATTTTCGTTTCCATTAAAAATATATAAAATGTATCAAGTAATCAAGCTCTGTAGGTCATACCCAAAGCCTTCATCGTACTTAGGCTACCTGCAGAGAAGTCATCTATCAGTAGGGGTCGATCGCTGTGAGCTAACGGACAGTAACCGTGCAAATCAGTGACGGATAGGTGCAACGTGCTCATGTGGTGAAGTTGAACAAACAAACCGTTCAGAGCCTGCCCGGTAGCGTAATGGCTAAGGCGTTCGACTCGACTCACAATCGTTCGTCCTTGTTCGGGTTCGCGTCCCAGTTGGGGCGCGGTCCATATGCACTGCTGATGATTCCGAACAAGGATCAAACAGCTGTACAGTGCTTCCATGGTTTCTTTATCGTGAGTTGAGTGATGATATCACATGGTGAATTATTTCATGTAAACATTCAATCTCCTACTACTAAAATGTATCAAGTAATCAAGCTCTGTAGGTCATACCCAAAGCCTTCGTCGTACTTAGGCTACCTGCAGAGAAGTCATCTATCAGTAGGGGTCGATCGGTGTGAGCTAACGGACAGTAACCGTGCAAATCAGTGACGGATATTTGCAACGTGCTCATGTGGTGAAGTTGAACAAACAAACCGTTCAGAGCCTGCCCGGTAGCGTAATGGCTAAGGCGTTCGACTCACAATCGTTCGTCCTTGTTCGGGTTCGCGTCCCAGTTGGGGCGCGGTCCATATGCACTGCTGATGATTCCGAACAAGGATCAAACAGCTGTACAGTGCTTCCATGGTTTCTTTATCGTGAGTTGAGTGATGATATCACATGGTGAATTATTTCATGTAAACATTCAATCTCCTACTACTAAAATGTATCAAGTAATCAAGCTCTGTAGGTCATACCCAAAGCCTTCGTCGTACTTAGGCTACCTGCAGAGAAGTCATCTATGAGTAGGGGTCGATCGCTGTGAGCTAACGGACAGTAACCGTGCAAACCAGTGACGGATAGGTGCAACGTGCTCATGTGGTGAAGTTGAACAAACAAACCGTTCAGAGCCTGCCCGGTAGCGTAATGGCTAAGGCGTTCGACTCACAATCGTTCGTCCTTGTTCGGGTTCGCGTCCCAGTTGGGGCGCGGTCCATATGCACTGCTGATGATTCCGAACAAGGATCAAACAGCTGTACAGTGCTTCCATGGTTTCTTTATCGTGAGTTGAGTGATGATATCACATGGTGAATTATTTCATGTAAACATTCAATCTCCTACTACTAAAATGTATCAAGTAATCAAGCTCTGTAGGTCATACCCAAAGCCTTCGTCGTACTTAGGCTACCTGCAGAGAAGTCATCTATGAGTAGGGGTCGATCGCTGTGAGCTAACGGACAGTAACCGTGCAAATCAGTGACGGATAGGTGCAACGTGCTCATGTGGTGAAGTTGAACAAACAAACCGTTCAGAGCCTGCCCGGTAGCGTAATGGCTAAGGCGTTCGACTCACAATCGTTCGTCCTTGTTCGGGTTCGCGTCCCAGTTGGGGCGCGGTCCATATGCACTGCTGATGATTCCGAACAAGGATCAAACAGCTGTACAGTGCTTCCATGGTTTCTTTATGGTGAGTTGAGTGATGATATCACATGGTGAATTATTTCATGTAAACATTCAATCTCCTACTACTAAAATGTAAAAATATATCCTTGTTGATTTCACTGAACTTCTTCAGGTTTGAATGCACATTCTGTTTGGCGAGGTTTCACTGTGGGGCTCACGTTCAAACGAGTGCACTCTGAGTACGGTTATGTCAAACATCGTAGATCTTACTGTTATTGTTAAGCCATTTAGAATGTTTTTTCCGTTATCCCCCTGTTACCCTTAGTCTCACTCAGCTTGTATCCTGGATGTTTCTATTATTATCTGACATACCACAGAACACTCCCACTTTTCCTAAAAGACGTTGAGCCTTTCGGTCCAGAAGCCCTCCAGATATGTGCCGTGCTCATTTCCAACATCGTAGCCGGTGCACTGAGACCGATGTCGTCGACCTATATCACACAGACACCAAATACTTCTGCTTTGGTTGGAGCGGCAGATAAGCCGAAGCCGAATATTGCAGTTCATCAACCATTCAGTAGTGCGTCAAGACCTCAACAGTCTACTGCAGAGCTCAGTTTCGTGGCCAGTGATCGACATTTGCTTGAGTCCGGAAAAGTGGACGCACTAATCTGCCTACTCGAATTGTACACCCATATGCCTTCTGCGTTGCTCTTGGATCGAGTCATTCCTTATTGTGTAGATCTTACCACATGTACACATTCATCTGAAGTCCGAAGTTTGGCTCTTGATTGCCTTGTACAAATCCTGCAGCACGTGACCAAGTCACAGCTTCCTTCCCCTGCGGGATCCGCCTCGTTGGAGGCGTTCTTCTTGACGGAGTATCTTTTTCCCACACTTGCATCGCTTTCGGTTGATCCGCGATTTGAAATTCGATTGGCATACGCACGATGCTTGCCGTTTCTCGCGGAAAGTGCTCTTCGGTAAGTATTTTCATTTTGTGTCCTTTTGATTCATTTATTAGTCACGTGATCGTGTACGTTGTTCAGGAAGACAAATCTAGTTCTGTCGGCCAGTTTCCGCGACAGCAGCAGCAGCTAATGGTATACTGGCAACGAAAAATTAATTAGCCCGCAAATTAAAATGGGATTTCAGCATCATGTCCGAGTTACAGAAGTCCAAATCCTAGATCCGCCAGTCCGTTTTGTGGTAGATGTCAACTTGCTGTCAATCGGCTCGTTACCACATCTCACCTAATGGATCTACGCCACTACAGGTTTCATTTTCCTCGGTATTGGTACCTCCCGTGTAATTAGCCACAGTGGCTATTGGGGATGCCCTTTCTACTACACTCACGCACCAAGCATGTTTTAAACATGAATCTACTTTTCCCTATCGGAATGTACACTGTTTGCCAAAACTAAATGTGCTACTGTCTTGAGGCTCTATACAGTTACTTCGTAACAATTCAAACCAGACAAACCCAGTGGTGTTTTTTCCTAGTGCAACCTGCTGTCACACGAGGAGTCATCTACTCAAAAGCTCATTTCTAAATCTGTAAACTGCACAGAATGTTTAATAGTGTACGAACTGAATGTTGCAGTTTTATTGCCTTAAACCGGCGTCTGACAGTCAGATATCATCAGTTTACTACGGAGCGTGACTGTGAAGCGGTGTCTCATGACCCCTGAACGACGGAAATTATTTTAGTTCGATAGGCCACCTGTTTATTTGTTTGTTTTTTTAGTTTCTGTAGCACGCCTACATATCATCCCTTTGCCTCTCATAATGACCACTTGTTACTGTGTTTTCATAATTGACTTGTTAACGAACTCTGTCCAATGGAATCGGTGTCTGCAATTAGCAATTATTTATTGAATGGTCACCTGTGATGGAGTATGTTGATCCGGTCTTGTCATGGACAGAACTCCAGGGCTCAATAGGCACTGGTGTCTGCACTCAGCTAGAGTTGCCTTGTGATTGAGCTTTCACTGTTTCTCGTTCTCTTTTTCTTCTTTGGGTAATCGGTGTTGTGACGTAGCGACCAAAACCAGAGCACGTTGGTGGGAGGTTAATCGTTGTAAAGACCTTACTCTGTCCTACTCAACTGCAAACACTGGTCATTGGTACGCTTAACATGAACTATGGTCTTGTGAGGAGGCTAGACAGAAAGTAGCCTTCCTACATAGATAACGTTGTTCCTGTGGGAACTCATTCAGCAGCTGGGTTTTCCTTATTGGTAATCAGATTTTTTTTCCTTTGATTTCCGTAGGTTTCTGAACTCGTCTGCAATGCAGTTGCAACACTTTGGACTCGCTCCCAGCAACTTGAATCAGAAGGTAAGTCCAAGATCTCCCCATTTCTGATCCAGCACCTTTGTTTACATCATATACTGATAACATCCCTTCCGTGGTAGACGGAACTTATCTGTCCCCCGGCTCGTTGCCACATCTGATACGCTGGGGCCTTTTGCTGCTCCAATTTTGAAATTCCTGATTGACGGTCCCCTGTATTAGTAGGCCGTGGAGGCCTGCTCTTCCTTGCACTGATGCTTGAAGCACATAATGAAGACATTTCTCGACCAGCCGGTGCGTGGCACGTGCAGGTTTACACGTAGCCCTATATATATATATATATATATATATATATATATATATATATATATATATTCGTTTTTTGCCACGGCGTCTGCAGTCGATATGCATCAGTTTACTACGGAAGTGACTGTGACGGCATTGTTCATGACCCTGACGACGAAATTATTTTAGTTTCGCTAGGCACCTGTGTATTTGTTTGTTTTTTGTTTCTGGTAGCACGACTACATATTTTGCATCATCCCTTGGCCTCTCATAACTGACCACTTGTTACTGTGTTTAATATTGTACGACTTCTTTCCAATGAATCTGTCTCTTAGCAATTATTCATATTGAAGGGTACTGTGATGAGTATGTGTCGGTCTTTGTCATGGACAGAAATCTCATGCTCAATGCATGTGCTTCACTCACTAGATTCCTTGTTTGAGCTTTCATGGTTTCCTCTTCTCTTTTGTTCTTTTGGGTATCGTTGTTGTGGAGTAGAGCCAAACCAGAGCACTTTGGTGGAGTTAATGTGTAAAGACCTTACTCTGTCTACTCATGCAAACATGTCATTGGTACGCTTAATGATTATTGTTTTTGAGAGTAGACAGAAGTAGCCTTTCCTACATAATAAGTTGTTTGTGGGGAATCAGTTCGCAGCTGTGTTTTTCCTATTGGAATCAGATTTTTTCCTTGATTCGTAGGTTCGACTGTCTGCAATCCAGTTGCACATTTGGATCGCTCGCACTTGATCAGTAAGTAAGTCAATCTCCCCATTTTCCTGATCCCGCCCCTTTGTTTACACTACATTACTATAAATCCCTTCCAGTGGTAGACCGGAACTTATCTGTCCCCCCGGCTCGGCCACCATTGATACGTGGGCCTTTGCCACTCCCAACTATTAACATTTCCTGATTGCTGTCCCCTTGTATTAGATAGGCGCGAGGCTGCTTCATTG
>LUCM01001299.1:27641-94054 GCA_008360955.1 Fasciolopsis buskii
GTAAGATACATGACAACGCACGTCATCTAAAACTTTAAAACCTGCCTCTTTTAGCATTCGGACAATTTAAGTTTTAAATATAAGCAATATTATATCGCTACTTGTTTTATATGAAGTACGTATTTAAATAATATTGGTCTTCAATCGATATGTAAATTGGTTAGGAAACCCCTAATACTGGGGTACCGCTCAACCCATCGTCTCATAGCGAACTGTAGAGTGAAGGCCTTATAGATTCCTTCACTATGTGATCTGATGTTTGAGGAGAGTGCTCGTTAAAAGGACTTCAATGAAGCAAAAGGCTTACTTGTTTTACAAAATTTACTTAATTCGAGCTGCCGCGGAATTCCCTACTCAAATGAATAGAGAATGGTAATCTTTATAAGTTGGGTATTAAAATCTTGTCACAGACTCAAACTGGTAAACACATTGTTGCTCCTTATTCATAACGTTTTTGAAAGAAACGGTGCCCTGCAACAATTAAGAAAACTAATAATATTATATATAAAATATTAATAATAACAGATTACCCCTCATAATGTGCCATCTACTAGTAAATAGAAAATAGGTCTAGATAGAGAAATGACTTCAGCAAAAGGAATTATGTGTAAATTACAATGACAAACTCTCACCCTCAAATTCTTGGCGTTTATAATGCACCTGCCAAAAAAGATAAAGATCTAACAACTGCAGGTATCTGACACGCTTATATCTTGAGATCTGCATTATGTCAGTTTGTAGGCATTCAAGACACGAGCTGCTGACGCTCACGTAGGTGTCTAACGTGAAAGAAAGTGAACACGGCATGAGAAATCCATGAGGTACACTTGCACACTTCACAAGAGTTCGCAAAAAAGTTCATTATTTAACACTATAAGTCGGAAACAAAGGAGAATGTTCACCAGGAAGAGAAATAGGGAAACAAAGAAACTTGTCTCCGTTGCCTTGCACTCATCCAAGCTACAACAAGTTACCTCAAACTGTCCAAAATGAAGTTAGAGTAAAGGAATATAGAACTCGACTTTTGACTCTTAAACCCCGATGTTCAAACCAGTAGTAGTATTCGCGAAGTAACACACTTATGAAACGAGAAAGTAAAATATAATCCAGTTTGTCATAAAATACACCAGGAATGTTCTAAATAACGACGCGTAACATATTGAAAAATCGTCATGGATTTCACTGATAGCGGCGTACTTGGTAGATAAGTAGAACCAACATATCTTGACTGTAGAGTCGATGAACGGATGTTCATCTATGACCATCCAGAGGGTTACACACTCAAGCGGAAAAAATTCTCACTCCCCCCAGTTTACCCAGTACATTGCTACTTTAAGTTTAGAAGAAAACAATGTTTTTCTGAAATCACGAAGTAGTTGTAAAACGCCTAATTGAACCATTATTTCAGAAGAATCAAGATAATTCAAAATATTACCGATTTCGGAAGACCTCATGCAGAAATGCTATTTCAACGTTCGAGGCCCAATTATCACGCACACCAACAAAATCACTCTGCGCCGACAACATTAATTTCCACTAGCAAACAGAGGACATTACACTCCCTGCTTGGTTGTGGGATAATCTAATCCAAGGTACCAATCTTGAAGTTTAAATACTCTTTCCCTATGGGACAAGTCGCATGGAATAATAGAAAAATATCTATAGAGATAGAGACATAAGAAAGACATGGATGTGTATAAGAGACAGTCCTTGCTCAATGTAAGTGTTTGTTTGTACAGCATACCCAGTTTTTTTAATCTAAACAGGACCATTATCTACATACTATTTAACGAATAAACTGTGCCAGGTGCATGTCTTTTATGCAGATATTCAATGACATCCAAAAATGAACAGTATTTTCTACATTCCTGTTAAAATTTTGCAGTGGTCTTTCTTCTGTCTTATCCTAAAGCAGATTATTATCATTATTCCATGCGACTTTGTCCCGATAGGGAGAAAAGAGTATTTAAATGCTTCAAGTATTGGTAACCTTGGATCATGGATTAATCCCACAACAAAGCAGGGAGTGTAATTGTCCTGTTTGCTAGTGGAAAATGTTGAACGTGTTGATTCGGCGGCCAGGTGATTTTGTTGGTGAATGCGTGATAAATTGTGACTCGCAAAACGCTTGCAAAATAGACATTCCTGGCAAGAGGGTCTTCGAAAATCGGTAATATTTTTGAATTATCATCTTGATTTCGTTTCTGAAACTAATGGGATTTCACATATAGGCGTTTTACACGACTACTGTTGTGATTTCAGAAAACCATTGTTGTTCTTCTAACATAAGTAGGAAGGTACTGTAAAACTCTGGAGAGTAGAGGAATTTTTTCGTTGAGTGTGTATAACTCTGATGGTCCGCATAGATGAACAATCCGTTCACTCGAACTCTAAACCAGTCAAAATACTGTATGGCTTCCTCCGTGCTATTGCTACAAAGTACTGCCAGCTATCGTGAAACTGCCAGTGACGATTTTGTCAAATACATGGTACCGTCGTATTTTAGAACAGTCCTTATGGTGGTACTTTTATGGACGAACTGACTTATCATTTTATTTATCGTTTCATCAAGTTGTGTTCACATTCGCAAATAACTACTACTGGGTTTGAACTAAATCGGGTTTAACGAGTCAAAGTCGAAGTTTCTACTTCTTTCAGTACTCTAAACTTTTGCTTGACAGTTTGAATGTAACTTTGTTGTTAACGTTGTGAGTGCAGCAGAAACGGAGACAAGTTTTCTTTTGTTTCCCTTATTTCTCCTTCCTGGTGAAACATTCCTTTGTTTCGATCGGTTTTACTAGTGTTGAAACTAATGAAACTTTGTTTTGCGAACTGCTTTGTGAAGTGTTTGCGGTGGTACCCTCATGCATTTCTCAGGCCGGGTCGTCCACTTTCTTTCACAGTTAGACACCTAATACCGTTGAGCGTCAGCAGCTCGTGGTTTTCGAAGTGCCTACCAAACGTGACTAACTGTCAGGACTCAATGAATAAGCGGCTGTCGATAAGCATTAGCAGTGTTTAGCATCTTTAATCTTTTTTGGCAGTGCCCTTATTATAAAACGCCACAAGAATTTCGAGGGTGAGAGTTTGGTCCATTAGTGAATACAGTAATATCTCCTTTGCTGCTTTGAGTCATTCTCTTCTATCTGAGACCTACTTTTCTATTACTAGTAGAGTGAAGCACAATATGGAGGGTAAACTCGTGTTATTATTATTATTATTATTATTATTATTGTTATTATTATTATATTGTTTGAAGGGCAGACCGTTGGCTCTTTCAAAAAAAGTTGTGAATGGGTGGGAAGGCAGAAACCAATTGAGTGTTCTACAGTTTTGCAGTCTGGGGGTAAAAGGAAAATATTTAATTACGGAAACTTGATAAAGATTACCAGTTTCCTCTATTCATTTTTGGTGGGGAACTTCCGCGGCATGGTGCAGAAGTTAAAAGTAAAATATTCATAGTAGAAAAGAATATGGAACCGCTTTTGCTTGCAGTTTGGAGGGTTTATTAGCGGAGGACTTTTTCGTGAAATCAGTCAACAGGTGAAGGAGATCTAGATAAGCCTCACTCTACACGTAATCGCAGTACTGAAGACGGAGTGGGTTTGAGCTGTGTACAGTATATGAGCTGGGGGTGCGGAACGGAGAATCAACTTTACGCGCAACACAGGAAGCAAGCTGCATAATAAAGAATTTACAATTTAGCCTAGAGGAAGGGGAGTCAGCAGATCACATTTTAATTGAGTCCAAGGTTAAATGTGAGAAAAAGAAACGATGTTTCAGAGAGGCTAAAAGAGGGCAGGTTTTAAAAGTATGTAATGGGACGTGGTTGTCGAAGTTCCAGGAAACGTCTGGAATGAAAAAATGCACAGTGAACTTGGGTAATTAGGTGTCTCACGTCTTCGTGGTTGGGGTCCGGAAGACCCGTCAACTATTTGGCTGTATACACTGAAGTAGATGAGAGCGAATCGCGAACAGTGGCGATCGTGTTGTCATTTTCCATCGAATTAGAATAACTGAAAGAGTGCTTTTGCACAGTTGGACTGTCTTTCGTGTGTTGGCTGTAGCTGCATCTTATCTTTTCCCATCTGTGTAGATCCACCTCCTGTTCCCCTTGGATAATCATTTTTTATAGAAACGTGTAACTCTTGGGGAAAGGCAGCGGTCAGTGAGGCTTGCCTTGCTGTTTAAAGCTGAACGCTGACGATGATGAAGCCTTCTTAATGGGGGCCACCATTTATGAACTAGTCGGGTTTGTGGTTTACCGACTCTGCTGTCACTCTTGGGAACGCCGAGCGCCTGATTTTAGTTCACCATAGAAGATAACCTGGGAATAGCCTGGAGTCCCCCTCAGTGGTTGGCAAGCCTAGTATTGTGCCACGGCCTTACAAACTGCATCTGACCCTACTCTGGTACGGTCCTTAGTATTTCTAAGTATTTTTGGTCACGTCGTCATCACCGATTTTGCGATGGTAAGTTAAGAAACTTGGAAAACATTTGTTCGCCTCATTTATGTTCTTGATATAACAAAAAGTGGAAAGCTTACGGGTGATTGGTTTTTTATGCAATATTTCTATTTTTCACCATTGTCTTTCCCAAGCAGGGTCAAGCAAGATCTGATGAATGTGACAACCTACCCACGCCGTTCACAATTATGGAATCCTTCGATGCACATTTGTCCGTACTTCGTCGGCATATCCAAGATTGGTTCTCAGATTTAGATAGACAAGTTCGTTATGCTCTGATGACCACCCAAGGTCTTATGAAGCTGGTCACGTTTTTCGGTCGATCACATGCAAGTGGTACTCTTCTCTCGCACATGATCACATTCCTCAATGACAAAGTGAGTCGTTTTGTAACTCATGTGTCAATTCTATAACACACTTTGTGAGATTAATGTGTCAACCGACTATGCGGTTATGGCACCTTAACCATTTCTCCTCAAATCTTTAGTTAAATGGACTATGGAAATTTATTTACCGTTGTATGAGAGAAGCGGAGTCGACCTTTTTCCAGACATGAATCTGTTCATCGTTGTGTATGCAGACGGTGTTATACTTATAGATATTTTTGAAATGCTTTTGCATCTACGAGGTGTTAAATGCTGTTATCAACCTAGATTGGCCAGCAGTCCAACTTTGTTCTCGTGTGGGAGGGGGGGTAGGATTTGGTTGAAGTGAAAGTTAGTTTTTTGCGCAGTTATATCCCATCGGGTGGTTATATATAGGATGAATTCTTGATTAGATTTCATTCAGTTGATGTATTTCTAGTTTTGGCTCCATCTTCGCTTATCGACCACACTGCAGCAGGTCGGTTGTTCCTCTTCATTTCTCTACAATAGATGTCGCCCACCTTTTTGATACACCCGACTTATTGGGATCTTATTCGGCCCTGTCACTCCGAGGTTCGGGCTCAAGGTTACCAGTCCCCGCGGTGCAATAGGCGCTAGCCATGGTATGCCCCCGACCACTGCACTCCAGCACCAAACATGCAATGAAAAATGTGGTAGTTGAGGGAAAAGGTGTAGATACATGACGATTTTCATATATTAACAACACAGAGGTTAAGCTTAGGATCCTAGATCACAGACATCGATCTCTGTACCATTTTCCACGTCATTTTGGAACTATGTCTGAGTTATTCGGAATTCTGTCAGGGCTATTTGGAAATCCCATCCAACTGACCAATGGAATTCCTGTTTGCATAGATCTGGAACGTGATCTATCTCACGGCTGCATTTGTGCGTGTGTGCTATAAGGTTTACCAATTATCTATGCTTTGTTCTACAATCTGCAAACAGATTTCCTCTGAAAACACTATGAAAGGGAGGCATGTTCTTAACCGATTCCCAATGCTTTTAACAATTTCGAAATAACGCAGGGAATGGTATGGACGAAGCGTTGATTTTGATTAGATTGTTCACGTATTACGTATGCTCGCAAGTCGAATATCTCGATCTACGCTGTTTCTCGAGGAAACTAGCTGTTGGAAGACAGGTAAAGATTGTCATTCCATGACACGGCAAAAAGCTATGAATTTCTGAACCAGTTACCTGCTCCTGATGGGACGTACCTATCAGAACTTTCCGTTGGACAGCTGGAGACTGATATGACAAGTTGCGGCAGTTAGTAGTCTGCTTACGTTTGCCATTTCTCATAGTTCCTGCTTGTTGCTTTCATTTCCATTATCAAGTTTTCTTCGTTTGCTTCGCCTTTGAGTAACAGGCAAAACCAGGTACATTGCTAGTTCAACGGTTGTTAAAAGCTAATTGAACCGAATGTGGATTGTCTCTAAAACAGCCTGTCCAGGCTGAGTGTTTTGCCTACTCTCTACGATTTGGACTGTTTCGTCCATTACTTGAAAACTGTTTCAGTCGACCTGTGGGCGTTCAAACAAAAGGACTAGTGAAAGTGTTCTAGATCGAATGCATTTTAACAAATTTGGATACATTGAGGTGTGCATCGAAGTGTACCGAAAGGTCTATGCACTATGTGAATAATTTATGCATGCTGTTGATTAAAAGTCGGTAACATCGTCGTCGGTATGATTCGTTACTGACTTTTCGACGGTTGCGTACATCAGCTGCATTTTGGTTACCTACAGTAAAATGTTCGGAAAGGCATTCCTGATTGAATGGTATTATCATCCCAGAGAACTCTGTCGCTTTTGATTTATTCAAGTGATCTTAATTTCTTCCCTTAAGCCAATCATTCTCATTGGTTCCAATATATCTTGTTTTCAGGGTATCTTGCGTCAGAAACGTCGCATGAGAACACAGGTTATTATCTGTTCCGCTAAATATGACCGCTGCATTACGCACCATATTAAGGCAGTACTCGCAGATAGATCGATGCGTTTGTTTCAGTCATCTGATGTTTTCACACAAAAACATCGACTTTTCCGCCCATAAGGAATATAAGTTTCAGAGCAAGATAAGCCGCCTCAACCGGCTTGCTCATTATGCCGATTGAATGACCAACGCTGTCATCAATTAATAAAAGGCAGTCTAAGTGACTATGAATTTCAGGTGTTTCACAATCCTCGACTCACGTGTTCCATGGCTTGACTGCTAATGATCAAACTGTCGTGGCGCCTTGATCTGGGGTGTTGCCGGCCCGAATCCCTCCTACCAACTGATCGAGCAGACTTAACCTACCATCTCGTTTTATGTGCGGGTAGGTTTTTCACCGCATGTATTCACAGGAATTCCGTAGCTGAAGTGTACATGATTTCCACAAAGATACATTAAACTGTTGAAATACAACTGGTAGTCCTAGCACTGAAACCGAGGACAATAGGTCGGACCAAGCCACGACTCGAGCAACGATACTTCAATGGTCATCGTCCAGTATACCGTCCAAGCAAGTTAACAGGGGGGGCATTCGCTTATCGAAACTCTCATCAGCCCGAAAACAGCATGAGCAGATGCACGTACAAGTAGACTGATTTTACTCGGTTAACATGACCGCAGAACAGACAGGTCAGCCGTTCACATCGTATCCTGAAGCCGAGTCGAGCTAAGTGAAAGACAGCTGTCAGCTAGAGAATCAGCCAATCAAACTGTCAGAATATCAGTTTTACTCTGGCATCGAAGAATCACAATTTTCAATTTTTTTCATAGTAGACGAATGGTACATAACTCAGAAAGCGGAAATTCTCAGTAATGGACGTTGTGCACTGAAATCCACTGCTTTTTTTCTGTGCAAGGTTTGTAGTCTTCCAAATATATTAGATTTTTTGTGATGAAAATCCTTTCAATGAATTACCATCGACTGATAACTGATTTGTGAAACCCTTTGTATTCGCTTCCAAAATTGTGTTACCTATGGCCATCGAATATTTCGATTCCATGAAGAACTACAGTGAAGTTACTCGGAACCAATTGGTACAAGCTTTTCTGCCACAAGACTTAACTAACGTGTGCTGCCCAATTAAAGAGTAACTCACAGACACTCAATGTGCCTTGCGGTTACGGTCGTGTGACTGTGCTCATGTGAGGCACCACATTTTATGGTCACCAGAACGAGGTGCCAATAATAGTAACAGTCCCAGTTAACTGCTTATTGAATTACCATCAACATCAGGGAACTCCATCAAATATGACAACTACTAGAGATGGTCTTAAGTAAAATTTACTTGGATAACTGAAGCGCCAGCTCATACAACACTGTTTCGAAAAATGCTCATGGAATCTCATCGATTTACGTTACTTTCATTACATTTTCATATATGAAGGCTTTTTGTTGGTCATCCCTCTTGTTTTATTGTTGGCAGGAGGATCCTGGACTTCGAGCATCGTTCTATCGGCAAATAAGTCCTCTAATCAGTCTTCTCGGTGCACAGTCAGTCAGTGTAATTCATCCCCTACTTGAACAAGGTCTGATTGACCCGGATGAGACGGTAATCGAGTCGTGCATGCAAGCCCTCACCCAGCTGCTTCGTCAATCGCTGCTCAGTGCACCATTAGCTGTTTCATTTCTCTCACGCGCGCTTGCTCTGACTGCTCATCCAACGGTTCGACTGCGCCAAAGTGCAGTAGCTTATATCACATGCTTCGCTCGTCGTGCCGTGCGATCTCTCGAACCAGTTATCAAGGAGGGATCACCGGATACAAGTGTGAATGATCAGACAAAAATAAAAACACGTTTTCAGTGGTCCGGTTTGTGCAGTCCAGCCAGTGTATATGCTCGATTATCAAATGTGGAAGTTTCTGAGACCTTTTTCAGGTAATTGTTATCTGTCTATAGCACTGCTCCTATGCCAGGTGAAATGGTGCAACCGCGACCTTTTTGGTTTTGATTTTCTCAGTATATTCGGTTTGATGCTCTGTTTGCCTCCATCTGTTAAATGCCATTACATTTATTGGTGTCCAGATAGCTGCATTCCGGTTGAACTTGAAAAAAAATGCAATGAAGTGCTTTTCCATTTTCCGAATGGTAAGTTCAGAAACTTGGCAAATCTGACGGCTCGTGATACTGTCCTGATGCACCTATCCTCCAAAGCGACAAAAATCCAAGTTGTTGCACTGCTTTACTGTTATAAAAGAAAACCACGGACTATTTCATGATGCAACAGAAAAATTCGAACAAAAAGTCCAGCGGACTTCTGCTGTATAACCTACTAGTACAGTCTTATCGGAGATTTCGAGAAACTAAGTGGTTGTTATCCGCGTGATTCCCCTGTCGTACGACTTGGAAGCGGAATTTCGATCGCTAAATTGCATAGTAATTGACTGTATCATCCACTGGGCCGGTCGACACTTAGGTCTCCAGAATTTTGCCCACGAAGATATTCATCGGGCGGAGTATCTGCACTGACTGTCGGGTTTTCGCGTGCTTGTTAACCGCAGTACTTGAAATTTTAAACACCACCCGATTTGTTTTGTCATCCGTCGATTTTTCGACTCCAATGGCCCGAAACAGTGCTGCAGATTACATAACCGCCCGACACACCGCAGATTAACCATTTCATCGGAATGAAAAGAAGTGCCAATCGATGATGAGTAAATCAATTAATCAGTGGGTTACTCTCATCTTCCTGTTTGCGATTGTGGGGACCCAAGGGACCAATGTTTAGAGGCCTATGGTTCACAGCAAAAAACTGCAAAGTGGCCATCTTGTTGCCTTTTTTGTCTGTTCGTTGTAAACGCATACATAATCATAAAATTGGACCGCGTTTCATTTGATGGCGTGAACGGTCTTTCCATCGTTTTCTTTTGCCACCTTATTTTTTGTTGTGCAATGTTGGTAACGAAACGGTTCACCGTTTTATATATTGTCGTTATCCGCAACTGTCAACAGTTTGGCTTTTTTTTCACGCGAAAACAGTTGTCCCATTCGGAGCTGTTTCACTAGTGATTTGGTTCTTTTGAACAATCTGCGACCACCTATACTCCGTGGAGTGATTGAGGCGTTTGTATCCCCGGATGGGATGCGAGTGCCTAGCAACGAAGTACTGCGTACACGGCGAGAATTTTGCAAACTTCTTCAAGAACGAAAAGCCTCCAGAGCCGTGACTCGATCTGGTGAAAGTCCATGCTATACGTCACCAAGTGTAAGTCTGAGCAGTTCATCTTCTTTAAATATCTGTAGAACCAGACATCTTAACTATCGTTTTTGACATAAAATACGTTTTTGCCCTACAGTCCAGCTGTCCGATTTCATTGTCGCTTTTTCAGATTTTCGCTTTTGGTTACACGAAGAATGAGCTGCGTGCTGTTTATCTCCGTTTTATTACCTAAGAAGCCTTTATGTGTTCTGTTGCACGTTTATTTTCGCTGCTGCAGTATTTGCGGTTTTCACCTGTTCATTTCAGTTTTTACAACCATTAACTTTCCACCAAAACCCTTTCCCTTTGACTTCGGTTGCTACCTCACAGCACACCCTACTCCAATTAGAAAAAGTTAACGAAATGTGATAAAAAATAAACTGAAAACTAACAATAGTAATAGCGGATTAAGAAATATTTCGAATTCAAAAGCATCGCTGGTTGCCACGTCATCCACTGTCTCCAGCCGTCGCTTGGAAGCTCGTCAGTAGTGAGTATATATATATATATATATATATATATATATATATATATATATATATATATATATATATATATATACAGGAAGTGGATAAAGGAGAGAAAAAAGAAACCGTAAGGTAGTCAGCTTTGTTTTTTGTGCTTTCACTGTTCAAGTGCTCTGATGTTTCAATTCTTTCCGGTGTTTGCTTTGCGAGGGGTCAAGAATTCTACATGCAGCCCATACGGCATTTAGACCACTGATCTTGGTTCTGAGCCATGTCCCTCACCGTCTTCAACCAGCTACTATTACCATGTCTTGGCCCCAACTAGGAAGGTGGGACACGCCAAGCGAGGCAAAAACTGAAGCTAACTTTTTCATACCACCAGGCTGTTCTTTCCAGTCTTGCGGAGCGAGAAGGGTACGAAGAGGCAGACGGTCGGGAAGCATGCGGAAAACGTGTCCAGCCACCGAAGGCGATGTAGAGTGATTACCTCAGCCAGAAAAAGACTGTCCGCACCCGCAATACGGTGACGCACGATGACACTCATCCGATGTTCTCACTGAAATGGACCAATTACCTGGAGACATCGGTGATCAAAAACAAAGTCCCCAAAGCGAGTAGGCCAGACCTAGCAATCGTAAGGAAGAACACTGCACATTGTGACATTGTACGCCTTTGTCTGAATGAAAGCCGGACGTCGTTATCATCACCACGAATGTCGCAGGTTCAAGAAAGCTGCGCTGACTTCCTCAATTCTTGATGGGATCTCCCCAATGCCCCTGCAGGTGTGTATCAAACTTCCGAGAAACTTGAAGCTGCTGATTACCCCTAATCGACCACCACAAGGGGCGAGTGCAGGGACAGGTTGCTGTCAGTCTTGAAGGCGCAACTGGCGCTTAGAGGGCTCAAAACACCATATCTGGGTACCTCAATCTCCAATTGGTCCAGCGCGTGTCGAATTGTTTGTCCATCGTCACTCAGAAAGGTGACATCATTGGCATACAAAATTTCTGTTTGTTAGGAGGAGTTCAGTTTCACCGTCTAAAAGACCAGATTAGGCGTTCTGTAGGAGGTCCTCCATGACAAAGTTGGATAGAAATGGGGATACGGGACAACCTTACCGTACTCCGCTGGGGAAGACGAAGGGTGGCGGTTGCTGGTCATAGGCCTCGGTTTTATCTGAGTTATAACGTTGCTACTCTTTGAGGACCGATACATATTTCTCAGGTACTCCATTGCCCATCAATCAGTGCCCTACTGCAGACCTACCAACAGATTCAAAGGCTATGCGAATGTCTGAGAGGACTATGATTCTTATCCTTTGCAGAGTGAGACTTTGCTATAACTGCTGTCTGAGGATAAATATTTGGTCGATACATCCGCGACCTGTGCAATACTCAGCCTGTTCCTCACGAATTCGCTATTCACGCGTGTTGCATAACCTGTTAAGAATGAGGAGCGCCATCGGGATTAGGCGCAATTACTGTGAGGGTCCTTCTTGAAGATACCGAAAATAATTAATTTCCTCGAGCACGAAGAGGGGACTTCGTTCGAACACTGGACCATTGAGAGTAAAACTTAAAGTGCTTTGATATTTTTTAGTTGATCTGGGAAAAGCCAACGGGGCCCGGTACTTTTTGACGTCCTGACGCTTGGATTTCGTTGAGGATGTCAGCCTCAGTTGATGGATCTTTTGTAACAGTACACGAGACGCTTGCGGCAATAGCTGCGGGAGGGGCCGGCACAAAAGGCCAGCTAGACGGTGCTTTACAGTGTTTTCTTCAATGTGCAGGACTTCACTACTTTTTGTGGATGAGGAAACCTTTAGCTTCACAAGTAACTTCGCCCATATCACATACTTTTCTGTCGTTAGCTTGCGGGAATTTTCCTTGGCGGCAGCATGTTTCGTCCCTAAAGCTTGCTGAGCTGACCATATCTCGCGATCCGTAGGAATACTTTCGTGTTCACGTCTCTTTGGTATCTGTGGTTCATTACATATGCTAACAGCCGGGATGGATTGGCGTTTGTTAGGAAGACACGAAGGCTCAGCGGTACTTAGGGTATCACAACACAATGAGTTAGGCCACAATTCAGCCAGCAGAATGCAAGGTACTCTTGGTAAGCGACCAGTGCCCATCATTGCCATTTTCCAGGGTAGTTCCAGCTGTTTAGCCTTCGCGCTTCGAAAGACTGCTATTCGAGTCGGGGCAGAGAGTTTAATGCAGTCTAGTCGTCGTCACACCTTTGATTTATATAACCCATCCACGCTTGGTGCAGACTAACTCGTGATCAGCGTTGAGCGAAATGCCCCAGTACGACCGGTAGTCTTATAGACATCCCCGCCATTTGTATCTAATTCCCATGTGGTCGATGTTAGTCACTTGCTTACTCGATTAGGGCGGACGCTGGGTGGCATCTTGGAGACTGGTCTGCCTGGAGTTTGTAGTTGGGAGAAAGAATTGATGGTCTGACACCAACCGTTTCCCGTTTTCTGAATGACAGGCTTCAAGACGAAAAGAGCCTCCTAAATGCGCTTCGTTCAAGGACAGCTGATCTGCTCGAACATTCATGTCTACTATTGCAGTCATGATATAAACCTATATTCCTGTGTTCATGACATCCTACCGCTGTTGATAAGAAGTGCACTTGGTTGTATCTGGGCTTCAATCCGTAGTCGCTTACGTTAAAGTGATGAAGAAATTGCATCTGTCAGAACGACAACTAATAACTTTGTTTGAACTTCTAAACCTAACTGCACACAGCCGGCTGATCCACGCAAGGAATCCTGTCTGAGTTCTCGCACGCCACTGTCAGCAAGACCACAGACTGCTACTCCAGGGTGCCCACATCAGTGCAGGTGGAAATTCGCTGGAGGATTGAATGAGGAAGTCAGTCGAATGATAGAGCTGAAGTCTTGAGTAGCAGCGTCTTTGATATAACAAATCGAGCTAAATATGCTTGTTTTCCCACACGCATCGGTGTTTGCACATTGAATGTCGTTAGTTTGAAGGCACATGGAAGACGTAGGTGTGCATCAGATGGTTGAAGCAGATTTGGAGTGATTTAGTAGGTAGATGAAGGAGAACGGTAGAGCACTTCCAGCGATACTTTCACTGCTGGCTACAGTCCCTGATGAATATAAGAAAACTGGATTGGAGAGTGAGTAATATTAGTCACTGGATAAACGGATAGTTGTATGCGGTTGAAGATCCCTTTTATTGAGTTACTGAAGGGTGCAATACGTTCGTTGTACTGTTTGTCTTGTTCATGTGTATTCGACGTGGCCCTTTTTACTTCTCTGCCGTCCGATCCAGACTAGGCCATTTTATTGGGAAATACACCACTCGCACTTGGGCAATCAATTGCGAACTTCTGATCAACAGAATTGTTTCGCACGAACCGGTGACCGGTTGATCGGTTTATGCGAACCTAGGAAAGCTTGCTGGGTCAGCGGGACACGACCAGAGTTTGTCGGGTCACACTTGCCGCGACGTAGTGCCACCAGCGGACTCTTGTGGTATCTTTTTAGAAGAAGGCCTACCAGACAAAATTGCAGCACGCCCTCGGAGTTGCTGCTGCTTGTCTTCAGCCACTTATTCGATGACCTTGGGTCCAACTTATTCATGGCAAACCACCTGAGTGGGCGTTTCTTTATTCGCAACCCAGGGAGGTACCCTGGGGCTCTACCTCCCCTAGAGGTATCCTGTGGATCCTAAACCAGTAATTTAACCTCACCTACACCTAAGGTTTCCCAGGTCTTCGGCTGGCCATTTCGATCCATCTAACCGTTATTTGTCTCGGACATCAGGTTACGACGAAACGGACGTTCTGTGGGTGTACGGAAAGCATGTACCGGCTGCCTTAGTCTATCCACATTCGGTGCCTGTCCGGGATATTGAACCCTAGGACCCAGTATCTTACACCTAATCTGAGTTATCGACGTGATTCTCCCACATCATTCTAACACTACTGCAAACACCTAGACTTTGCACATCTGATCTCAGCGGCCACGTTTTTGAACCGTATAACAGAACCGACCTTATTACGATCGCGTAAACTCGGCCTTATCTGGACTACCTGATTTCTCGCTGACTCCACAGGTGCCTCATTGGTGGATGCCAGTCGACCCTTCTATATACTCGTAGTCACTTTATCCGATATACGGCCACCAGGTGAGATTTAGCCACCCAAAAACCTAACTAGTCCACTTAGGATGCGGAGATTAGATAACTAAAACTAATTTTTCTGGCGTACCCTTCATTGAGAAGCGGCCACTGAATTCCGTGGTCGACGGAGTCAGTAGCAATAACCACGACAAGAGCTCCGACTGAAAATGATGTTGGCAATCATCGTCTAGAATATGCCGTCTGGGGCAAGTGGTTTTTTGTTGGTTCGGCAGTGTGACGGCGAAAAAAGGAATTCGTGTCTCTGCGATAGTCTGACGTTTGCCAGAAACAGTCTGTAGTCGAAACATAGACGCGACTATCACTGTTGTTGGCGTTTTCTGCGAGGATAGAGAGTCAGCCTCCGATGATCCGCTAAGCAATCGACATGGGCATTAGAACCACTGACAATGACGTCCGTTGATCGCATCCTTCGGTAGAACTCGTTTTTGGTCTCAGCAGAGGTGGAACCAGTGGGTGCATGATCTGATCTAAACGGACAGTGACGCTTCAACTGACCGTTATTGATGCGTACAGAACCGTCTGATATAACTGCATTCAAACGGACGCTAATTGTGACCCAATCCGACGGTGCTCGGCCGGCTCTCGTGCTCAGAGTGATTTAGATTCCCTCCTGACTACAAGCTTTTGAAATCGAGTCACCTGATAAGCAAAGGATGATTTGAGGAAAATGGTTGTATTTGTGCGAGGAAGAGTGGTTATGGAATTGGGATATTGAAGACAGCTAAATAAACTGCGTCCTACGTAATGCCTCCAAATTATTTCCTACGGCTTCACTAATGCTCCCGTCAAACGGTTCAATAGTTTCACAGCTTTTCTTACCCTTTTTGCGATCTCCATATCAGAATGACGTAAGTAGGTAAGGTTCTCTATAGAATTGGTGCTGGAGGCATTTGAACTAGCGATATTTCTCGGCTGCCTGCGTTTCAAAATGTTTTTTCCTGAGAATTCTCACTTATCCTTGGGCACGAAATTCTGGCACCGAAGTCAGTATGTTTATTTTTAAGTACTACTAGCCACGAAAAATTTCGGCCCGTTGAATTCATCTCATGATGACAACAGCGGAAGGGCACGAAGTAATCTAGACGCATCATTTAAGCCTAACTGTTCAATTCCCTTAGCTTCATTTTATGTCTCTAAAGTAAAGCAGGCTAAGCAACTAGTTGAAATTCTTAAAATCTTTCAGGCGTATGGTGCCCCTCCGAAACTAGCATACGGGGTCCTACTAACTAAGTACTTTTCGAAGCCGAGATGCAGTCACTGCCTCTCAGTTCGCTCTTCGCGTTGCAGTTGGTCCGGCTCCCAGCGGTTGTAGTCCCGTTGGCGTCGGGTTGTCTTGAGCACGAGGGACTGGATTCCAGTCAGCAGTCATTCATGTTTTGGATGTTGTGATCGTTGCTGGGGATTTCAACACTCATGTTGGATGTCTCTGGTAGACAGGAAGACATTGGGGGGCATTTCAATGTCACAGACGGTCGAACGAACAGTATCGTTCACCTCATCCATATTTCTTTCTGGTACCATTATCTATAGCTTATGGAAAGTTTTCTTAAAATGGGCATCGGTTCAGTTAATGTTCTTCGTGTTCACAGCGTTAGATTCGGAGTGGCAATATTGCCGTTAGTCACTGGTGTCGTAAACCAGTCGAGAACTGACAATCATTCCGGCCCATGCATGTGCACTTTATTTGCGTCCAATCTCCGTTCGCAGCAGCGCGAAAAACGTTCGTCCCGCACGGCTATTTCTGGTCGGTAATCGGCGATTTCATTTCCAGGTGGATCTGTATATATGATTATCGTCATAACAAAATACCCATTATCGGAGCAGTGGGAGCAAATTAAAAATTTCTCGCACCCAGCGGCAGACGTCGTTGAGGACTTCAGGAAAAGTAGGTAAGTGGTTGATATCCTCGCTCGCCGATGGGTCTTTCCGGATGCCATACACCGAGACATGTAAATCTCTGAGATATCACACGCCCGGAAAACGACTGCCACTATTAGTGGATAACGGACAACATGGGGAAACGGAAAACATTCGGACTATTGGCATTAGCCTCTGCGCGTGGCTTCTGATTACGAGTTATGGTAGTCCCAGGAGCCTGATGACTCTGATTCGTTCTCAAAAGCGCCGTATGGAACGTTCGTTAGAGTAATTAAGGTCTAATTTTATTTGAATCACTGCCATAATGAGCCTTCCGCATATGTCTACAACTGAAACAACAACGGTTGTCTTCTTCTCATCAGGAATGGAAATCATAGGAGTAATAGGTCTTCCTAAAAGGCGTATGGCTGCAGGGTCAGATGGACTGTCTCCATCAGTAGAGCAAGATGGCGATGTTCTTAGCCTTGGGATCGCTATTGGAGAAAGAGGGGCCCTAGTTACTAGCAGCTTGATAATTTCTGCATGGAACGTTAGAAGGAATCAATTTACGAACTATCACATCTGATCTGTTGCCGGGGAATTATTCCCCTCCCATTATCTAGATGTCGCAATGCGCGTACTCTTGAGAATCTGGCTAGTTTCCTACCTGATCGCATTTGTATCGATTGCGTCTCTGTACGATGAGTGGTAAAATGCCTTATTTCAGCCCGAGATCCCTGTCTTTCTTGATCCGAAAGTGGCATTCCATCGTTCAGTTCTGTCGCCTTGTCTCATTGGACGACATCACGGAGAAACTCACTTCTCTGACAATCTTTGTTTGCAAACATTAGAAAGCGAGTTCATCTGTACGGCGATCTTTCACCCTAGTTCATCACGAGAAGTGGCGTTCTTCAGGGTTGCCCACTTTTACCTCTCCTTTTTTGAGGTGTGTAAATGAGACGACAGGGGAAATGGCCTATCCTTACATGAGAATTGCGACAATGATATTCGCTTTGACAGTAAATTGCCCAACATAGAAACTGTGGATGATATCATGTTTCCGTGTAAGGACCCAAGTAGTTCTCAACCGTCAGAACGAGTGTATTTATGCTAAGCATAAAATATTATCGAATTACTCAATTGACTCGAGACTGGACCTTGCTTTTGGAGATTTGAAATTGGGCGAAACAGATAAATTTTGATTTTTGGGGCGTTACGCCTCTTCTGATAGCATCACCGGCGCTTATCAATTGAGTCTTCTGTGGCGCCCGCAAGTCATTTGGTTATCGATCGAGTTCAAATAGCAGCAGTAGAGTCAGTTTTGCTACATGGCTCGGAGACATGGTTGTTAAGGACAGAAAATTTGCGAATACTCCGTTGTCCTTGCAGCCTCCCTAGTATTTACTTGATAGAAGAATTATTTCATGACAGCCGGCCCTGACGAACCTGGCGCGTTTGTAAGACGGTGCCTAGGTGAGTGGTTGTACACATTGAACTGTAGCTAAAACTGATAAAACTTGGGGTCAACACTTTTTGTGATGGATGCAGTTCACAACTATAACTTTAGCAGTTGCTTCTTACTTGCTCATATGTGATAAGTTAGACCTCAGGTTTAAAATTTTTGATATCCTCCTACAAATTATACGGCCGAGTACTGCAAACCATATATCACTTCTGTATTTGAACGCTTCTTCTCTTCACTACAGTTCACTTATTATCCATTTTCATCATTCCCGTGTTCCTTAAATTTATGAACACGAGATACCGTGAGGTAGTGACCAAAGTCGGAATTTATCACTACGGGGTTCTTGTAATGTTTTGAATTGGTATGGTTGGGGATGCGTATATTGTGTTGGGAAAATCACTAACTTCGATCATCGTGCAATGTTTATGATCAAATTAGCTATTGCACTGCCAAAGGTGTTTGCACAATGCTGTATGATTCATTGTATGCTATGGACACGGTAAACTAGGGAAAAATGAATCTGTTCTGTATGCCGAAGGTTGCCGGTTAATGGAGTCGATTTTTAGATGCGGAAAACTCAGTATTAATGTGGAACCTGAAACTTCACTCAAGTGGGTAATCAACTAAATCTTTGAAACCACATTAGCTTAGTTGATAAAAACTACGCCACTTTTGAGTTGGTGATTATGTTCATACGTGGATTTCATTTATTATCATAGGCTTTGCACCAATCGCATAGTTTATTTCTAATTGTTGTCATCTAATAGGCATTGTTCTATTTTGTTCCGGGAGATTTTTCATCAAACACTGATAAATAAGTTAACACATTTTTAAATTGGTGGTGCTGACAGCGAGTGATCTGAAAAAAAGTCTTGCGGTCTGCTGGAATCTTCAGAAATATCACTTAGTGGATCATGAGTAAGTTGTGATGGTTTCAATTACGAGGTCGTTGTATCTCATCGCCCTGTTACTGCCTTTTTAATTAATTGCTGGGTTTTTCCTACTATGCGGTTCACTGCCCCATCGCAGGAGTTAATTTGTGGCGGACTGTTTTACAAAACCGCGGTAATAAGAAGTGTCATTTATTGGATTCTTCTAGACAATGCGATGTCTCGTAATGTCAATTCGTTTGTTTCGTAAGAATAGAGAGAGTGGAATTCTAAGAGTACAGTGGTCGGCGTAACTGGATAGGAATCATCAATGTTTGAGAATGTTCGTTTGACTTGATCATATTTACCGATCGTCCTCTGGCAGAGTCGACGACTTTTACTGTAGTGTCATCTCAGAAATTGTCATGTGTACCGCAGCTAACATATGACTGCGACTGCTCAACAGATGTTGTGATTTTCTAGTCGGATACGTTCAGCTTAAGCATGCCCATTCACGATCTTCGATCCGAATGGGTTATTTCCAATCTTTGATGTCAGCAGTGGGGCACTTCATGCAAGTGATTTTGGTCTATACTGTCTAGTATCGAGTTTTTCTCAATTATTTTATTGATCGATGGCAGTGACTATTAAATATAAGTATTTTGGATTGGTGTTATGCTGCCCTTTTGTGCAACATATCACTCTTCTTCCATTGAATGTTCTTTCTATATTTTTTATCGATTTTTGGTTACATCTTAGTGGGCGCCCACCTGCTTGGATCAATTAGTCTTCCACTCGTTTTTCCGACTGGGCTGGTTACATCTGCCTCCATAAAAACGGGCATCGTGATCATAAAATCCTCAGCTCTGATATGTTTTCCAGATACCTTGGTGCACTTCATAAGGATACATCACTCAGGTATCATTTTACTGTCCCATCTTACTGATGACACATCGAGACAGCGAGAGAGAACAAAAATATGGCAAAAGATATTGGAACTTCACATGTAAATACTGAAGTTACCCTCGGTCGAATAATGATGCAAGTGTGTATCCTGTCAAACAGAATCTGCTTAGTTTTATTTTCATGTTTGTCTTAAGCCTAGCTCGGCTTGCTTTACATGTTCATAACGGTAACGAACTCTTCGTTCTCAAATCCGCCGGTTTTGTGAAATTTAATCGTTGTATTTGATAAACGGTTAATGTTGATGTTAATGATGCAACTTACCTTTGCTGATTTTCGACGGTAGCTTGATTATGATCAACGATAGCATATGCCTCCGCGTTTTCCTCCCTCCTCTGTCGTTTCCATACACTCAGAACGCGGGAGTTGCTGCTCTGTTTTCAAAATTGCTTGCTTTGGGTCTAACAGAGCCTATGGAAGCACAGCTGTTAAGCCTTTCACCTCTCTTTATCAATGTGCTCGAAACCAATCTAGATCGCATCTCGAAGGCCACGGGCTCCGTACGCGTGGGGTCTCGTAAAGTCGACGCAAATCGTTCCGGTGCAATCAGACCGCAGACTCGTCTGATAGACTCGGGACATTCTAACACATCAGGACGTAAGTTATCAATTGCTGTCAGTTTTGGGTTCGATGAGTTGACTCGTCATACATCCTTTTGATGCGTTCCACATACCGTGTGCGCGGCGATATCCAAGAAAATACTTAGTTCATCCAAAATAGAATTCTTGGGTCAGTTCGAAGCTTTCCGGAGTAACTAACTCGCTTACTTTCTCGTCCTACTTTACTGCGATTGTCACCTCGGAAAATATTAGCCAGCTTCATGAAAATCCTCACAGCTGACCCTGCTTAGTGGGTAGTAGCAAGTTCCTTTCAGATGTCGACGAGGCTCAACTTTCTGTGCTGTATGCCGTGCACGACACGAAAGCCAAGTTGACCTATGCTCTCGAAAACAGTATCCAGTTACGTTTTTAGTCATCCTACTTGTTTGTCGGTGACGCAAGTCTGCGCTGAAAGACGGTGCGAGGATAATCCTGGTTGGGGCTGCTTACGGAATACGTGTCCAAACTATAAGTCCGTGGAGCTTTATGGGCGTTGAGGGACGAGCGATCTGGCAGCGGTTTCTAGTCGTTTCGTTGGACATTCCGTCGAACTAGCTTACTCTTAAAATAGGTCTATGGCACCAATGTCCAAAAACCTCTCATCTTCAGCTGTTCTCATTTCTTGATGGACAGGTTTCACAATCACGCAGCAAGATTGGTCAGACTGCTGGATCACAGGTATCGCCGATTGTGATGCATTCAAAACTTTCTTTTAATGTTCTTAAGGTCCTGGTTCTCACGAGATGTAAAGAAGCTTCAGCAAGTATCATGAATATATTTGCAGGTTCCCTTCATTATACCTGTTTGTAAACTGCAATAAGGCCAGTTAAGCATGCGTGACCGTGGTTGCCAAGGTCAACTCGTTTGAACATGAAATATGGTATCTCACTGGCGTATGGAAATTTTGTAGACGTTTTTGGAAAGACCTTAGGATTTATCCTGCGTTGCATTATGAAATGGTAACCAACTCGCTTGTTCAGCAAGACTCTTTATTTTATCGAGTATACTCCACTGATACGGTATTGTATAGACTTTTGAGTACAATAAATAATGTTGCATTTCCACCAAAATATATGGGAGTAAAAATAAAATAAAAGAAAGTTACACTCACCAACTAGTAAAAAAACTACTAAAAACCTCATCGAGGAATAATCAGTGCACATCATGATAGGTTGCTCAGGAATTCGGCTGAAACCCCATCACGGTTTGTCAAATTCTTGCTCAATATGAGGCGGTGGAGTTCCTATAGATATTGATTCTAGAGGGTATGGAACGAAAAGCGGATCGTGTAGAAATATGAGTGCGGCACTTTGAAGGGTCGTTGGGCAGAGGATGCATGGGATCAGAAAGACTTTTGTGGGAAAATTTATCACATTTTGATAATTGCTGATCCCATAGATTTAGGGACAATTCAGTTAGTGGTATGAAGAGCACGGCTAATGATTGATAGCCCCGGCAAAGAATTTTCAAGTCTTTCCTAAGTAAACCTGGAAAAAGAACAGGAGAACAGTAAAGAGGGAAAACATATTGGTATACAAATCGGGAGATGGTACTTTGTTTTCCCTTGCAGTGTCGAAGCTCTCTGATTTGAAATGACAGCCGTCGGAGATTCTTTACACAGGTAGAAATGTGAGAAGTCTACTTCAGATTTGTATTAATAGTAACTCCTAAATATTTCACTGAGTAGATGGAAGACGTCTCGGATTGGTAGGCTGACTGAGAGAGAGAAAAACAGATATTCGAAACATTTTGATGTGTTGAGATTTAAACCAGCTCGTGCAGAGAAATCGCAAACAGAAGATAGGTTGTTGAAAAACTTTGAAAATTACCGTTGCTCGAAACGGTTTGAAAGAGAGCAACATCATCGGCATACTTAAACAGATGTCAGGGGGATTTAGTTGATAAGTCGCCGATGTAATTAGAGAAGAGAAACGGTGAAAGAAGAGCATCCTGAAGTACTCCTGAGTTGTTAATCAACGGTTTTGAAGTTTTACCGTCCATTCGTGTGCACTGGGTTCGGTTAGTAAAGTAATCAGACACCCCTGCTAATGAAGGCGTGGGACAACCAACTGTTTCCAGTTTGTGAAGTAGGAAAGACCGTGGGATAGAATCAAATGCCGACGAATAGTCTAGAAAGGTGCAACGCACTGATTTCATCGATGCGTCCAAGGCCTTACAAATGTGGTGAATGAGGGAGGCGACAGCGTTCAAAGTGGACCTGTTAGATTTAGAGGTAAACTGAAATGGGTCGTCAGGAGGATACATAGAAGAATGCAGGCGCACAAGTATAAGCACGCCCCGTCAGTTTAAGACCAGAAGATGTTAAGGCGATGGAGCTAAAACGTTTTGCCAAAGCAGCAGAACTGCTAGATTTAGGGATGGGAATAATAGTGACTGATCTCCAACAGTCAGGGATGGAAGACGAGTTTAATGATGAGTTAATCAGGGATGCGAATGCATCGGTCAGAGCCACAGCACCATGCCTTAAAAGAGCTGAGGACAGACTGTCAGGACCAACCTCTGTGGTAGTTTTAGTGGTACGTGGAAGGTCGAGCACCTCTTTTCTAGAAATACTTGTAACTGTCGTATCATCACCCGGTTGAAATGTGGCCGGGGTATAAATGGAAGGATGGATGGGAGCACGATTTAGTTCTGTCGACATCCGCAGAAGTTTTTGCATGTTTCAGTTTCATCCCACACAACAGTCGAATGCCTTGTCATGGGATTCGATTGTTGTTATCACTCAGGAATTGGCTGGCGAATGTAGTGTCGATGCGTTTGATTTCAGCTTTTATTAGGTTAGAAGTATATCGCACACTTGAGTTAATAAGGGATTTGTAGGAGTGCTCCTACCGTCCTCTTAGAGGTTTCAGTATACAGGTGGAGATACGGCCATTTGAGACGAATAGTGTTTCTAAGGGACAGCAAATCTGAAAGACTGCTGGTGGGAGAAACGCTGAGTTCAGTCAAATCAAATACAGTCAGTGGTAGAGTAGATGCATGATTGAAATCACGCACAATAATATGCAGACTATCGTCAAGATGAGGAACAAAATATGCTAGAAAAGAATCGAAAAAGGATGCGATATTGTGTTGCGAGCTTAAAGAGACAATATATAGGTTCGTTATGATTGTACTGGTATGGCGAGAAAATCTGTAATGACACCGTGTCACGAGACAGTCGATTCCGTGTAGCGAGTAAGTATAAATAACTTCGGACTTGCCGGACCAGGAGGAGTTTATGTATGTTGCCACACCGCCTCCAGTCTTCTTGTTCAAAACTCTGTCCTGCCGATGGAGTCTGAAGCTGTCTATTGACGCGTGTGAATCAGCGATATCCGGGTTCAGCCACGATTCTTGTATGCAGATGACGCAAGTGTGAACATGGATCAGTGACTGAAGTGCGAGGGACAGATCCGACGTTTTCGTAAACTCAACAGTGCCGGAATGGACATCTTGGCTGGAAGGATGCATTAAGAGCTGCCTGCCAGCCAGCACGAGTGCCTCTTTTAGATCGATGAGAAGATGGTTGAGGTGCAGCAATGCGTGATCCAAGTCCGCGTTGAGAAACAATAAAGTTTTTAAACAACACTAATTCCTACTGATTGTAGCGGCGAACGGAGACCATAATCAAACCAAATATCCGACAACAAAACTATAAAATAAGGATGACCCAGAATTGCAGTGCAGCCAGTCTAAGGATGCGCGTTGATTATTTATTAATTGACATATTTTGCATTAACTAGGGTCTAATAACCTTGATGATGTCGAACAGAAACAACTTTGTTTAGGAGGGATTTTGGTTGTTATGAAAGGTGGCTTTGCTTTAAGGTCATTTATGCACGCTGTGACGATCGCTTACGCTTTTAGCGTGACAATGGCGCAATGAGCTAGGAGCACTTAAATCGTTTGGTTCCACAATATAAAGGATAATTAACTGATTAATAAACCTTGGTCAGTTTAAAATATTGTCCCCAAGGATTTCTAGCTTTTTATGCTAAACAAAACCATAATTTGCACAATATTAAACGAATGAACTACGCCAAGAACACGTCCTTTACAGAAAAAGTTAATCACATCTGAAAGTGACTGCTGTGTTTTCTATATCTTTGTCGAAATTTTACGACGGAAATTCCTCTAATCCTGAGGCAGATGATTGGCGATATTTCTTGCCCCATTTTCCGCATGAAGTTCGGTAGTAATCAAGTGCTCCAAATGTCAGTGGACGTGGAGTATGGATTAATTGGCAAATAGAGCAGAACCTATCTCACACACTAGTAGAAAATGCAGATATGAAGAGAAATTACAAAATGGATATTTGTCAGTGGAACTTCTTAGAAAAAGATATCCCGCCTTCTTATTTTCTTCCAAATTTTTTTTTCTTCACAGGAATACAAGTCGGAAAATCCCTTCAAACGGATCAAGTAGAATGAGTTATGGATAGGGGAATATTCCGTCAACTGTCATAAAGCAGGCAGTACGAAAAGGCCTCTCTGTTTGGGCCGAGTACGTGCATGTATTGATGCAGCGGAGCGATTGAGCGCAAGCTGCCCAAAGGCTTTTGTGACCAAGTCTAACAGGTTGATGCCTTTGTGCTTTCCGCGCAATGTTTTGTCACCTTTTTGAATGATAGTAAAACTGAGGTGTTTCTGTCAGGTGGATATTTTCTAATTTCCCAGATCATCCAGAAGAGGATATAAAGTTACTCAGTGACCACCGGAAACATATATTGTAGATTTCCGCCGGTATTCCGTCTTCGTCCGAAGTCTTTCCAGACTTTGAACGGTCCGTCACATTAGTGTTGCTTCCCCTAATGACAGTAGGTCACAATTGGTGGTGTAAGAGGGAACCAAGGCCGAAAATGTATCTACCGGTCTATCTGATGCATGAAGACAGAACTGACTGAAATGTCCTACGCATGTGCTAGCAATACCGAAGGTAGTAAACCGGAAGCAATGTTCAAGAGAAGATGGATAAACTCCCTCTTACCAATTTTCGATTAAGTCAGGCGAGAGTTGTTTCTGAATCAATAAGCCCTGGCTGCGGTTTCCTTGTTCGCTATTTCCTGCCTGTAATTTCATGTCCTCATGTTTCACGTCTGAGGTGATTATATTCCAGGCCGCCCGATAATCGGCTCCCCTAATCATGGTGAGGGGCGATTATTGTCTTCACATATCCCATCTCTATAACGACGTTTTGTAGTCCAGAATTTATCTATTGCGTTCTGTTATGCTGCTGTAATCTAATTTAGCTCATAACAAATCAACAGAACCTCCCGTAACAACCAATGAAGTGGGGGCATCCGTTAATAAGCTCCGTTTAATCTCCGTTATCGAAGCTTCTGCTTTTTCTCAGAACTTAATGAATTCCACACTAAAGCGCTTCAGTTTAGTTGCTTTTAGGCTGATCGTCAATCGAAGGTAAAGCTTTGCATGTGGCTTTGAGAATACTTTATCTCAGCGTGTGAAACAGTAGACTGTGCTGGTTGGGTGGCGTGTTACGCATGGCCAACAATCGTCTACCATATCGTGCCCTATTTTGTGTTCCTCTAAAGGAATGGAAGAAGCCATGTGGAGGCCAACAGATGACGTGGCAACCTGGAATGAGAAAATGCACAGCGGACTAAGGTAAATTAGGTGTCCCACGTCTTCTTGGTTGGGGTCCGGAAGACCCGTCAACTATTTGGCTGCATACATTGAAGTAGATGACAGCGAATCGCGAACAGTGGCGATCGTGTTGTTATTTTCCGTCGAATCAGAATGATTGCAAAAATATATTTATACAGTTAGTTTGTGTTCCATGTGTTGACTACATCAGCGTCTTATCTTTTCTCACCTATGTAGATCCACTCTCTGTCCCCTTTGGATATTCACTCTTCAAATAGAAGCATGTAACTCTGAGGAAAGGCAGTGGTTAGTGAGGCTTGCCTTGCTGTTCAACGCCGAAAGATGATGTTAGAGCTGCCCTTGTTACCTGTGGAAGTACAGTGATGCTCTCCACAGTCTTCTGTTGACGAAATCCACTTTAGTCGGTGTTATGCGTGATCAGTTTGATGAGTTGTTCTGCCTTGCCTGGGATGCCATGTCAGAAGATATCGTCTAGGTTGCTGAGACTGTTTTGCTTATGCTGCCTAGAAAAATCAGGGATAATGCGCCTGTCACCATTTTCACACCGCTGACCCAATCTAAAATTTCTTTGGTAACGTGAAATTTCGGGACATCTTGCCCGCCATCCCGATAGTTCCGATCACTCTCTATGATTATCATATTCTAGTTTGGGATGCGGTTCGCTTTTGTTTGATGATCATCGTAGGGCTCATTCTTCACACCTGTCGGACGGGAGAATCACAACCAAGGTAAGGTTAGCGGTTTGCTTGTTGAACCGCCCCACAGCGATTCGTGCTTGTAAAAATTAGAAGGTAATTAACACAACAAGACAAAGCTACTGCTGGTCCTTGTTTACACGAGGTTTTTAGGCTACTGTGATAAAACGAATAACGTTCGATAAATTTGATCTCACGACTGACGTTACTGCTTCATCTGACTTCGGATGTACAAGTCATACCCAACTGGTAGCGGATGCAGCGTGCACATGGTTACGGTCTATATTAGGATGCTCTATAGATTTCTTGCTTTACAGCATTCTATGCAGGAGGTCCTTCGGTGGTGGGAAGTCCCAGTTTACATTTTTGACAATGCAGTCGAAGAGGGACACATAGCGCATTGGTTTCCAGGGGCTTCATGGCATAGATAACGGATCGAGTGGAAGACATGATCACAAACCTTCGTGGTTATTTGGTAAAAGAGACGTCTCCGATATCGCTTGGATTTTTTCTTCAAGAACGCACCTTTTGCCTTTGTGTAATTAATTGGAAATCCTAGGGGAGTAGCTCGTTGATGCACGGTTGCCGGTGCCTTTCTGGGTGCTCTTTTCCCATTCAATTGAAGGATCTATGCAGCCCTGATAGTGCGACAAGTTTCCTTTATACCGTTGGATTGTATAGTAGAACTCATCCACGTATTCCGATGTAAGTGTCTTCGAATGCTGAACACGTTATCACCGAAGTTACGATCAACATGTTTCACGTCATCTGTTGGGCGGTTTCCCGAGGTGTGGTCGCCGATGCGTACTTCGACTTTTTAGAGCCACAGATGAGAGGTTAGTACCTGATGGATATCGATGAGATAGAAGATATGCTAATGGAGCACGACAGACTACCAGCCGAGAGGTAATTCCCTTATGAGGTACGTTATGCACCTTACTTATCCGTTTAGCCTAAAAATTGGTGAATGCAAAGCATCTGGTAGAGTACCGGGTTGCTTCGTCACCAGCGGCGGTCAAATGGATTAATTCTCTTTCGCCCAAATTATCAGAAGTTTGGGTCCAAGATCCGCCGCTCACTTTGGTGACAGATGGAAACTCGCTCTCTCATAGGTCGTTACTGCATCTGATCTAATGGGACCTTATGTTTCCTCAGTTTTCAGACTGACAGTTTCTCATCCCCATCGCCTGCAGTGGGTCCTAGCGACTATGTGCTATGCTCTTTCCACGACACTCATGTTTCATGCGTGTCATAAAAAGCTACTCAGTATTCAATGGGGATTATTATTCGATCGTTTGGATCGTTGGAAATGAAAATAACGTATCCTGACCAATGGCGTCCTGCTTAGCATCTTATTTGATCAATTTCTGGCGTCATTTCGGCCTTCTTATCTAATTTTTAGCTTTTGCTTTTTGAGTATGATTCCTGTAGCCGCACGAATTTCTTCTTGTGAATGTTCACCTAAGCTGAGGTTTATTCTTAATTTATCTGTCCTATCAGCGATCTTTGAGTGTAGCCTGCGGAAACGCTTATTTCACTTGGAAACTCCCGGGTTATTCATCCGGACATAGTCATGGCACCTAACACAAACCTGAGTAGATGGTCTATATGCAGTCCGAGGTTTGTTTTTCCTTTGCAGTGGCACAGAATAAACATTTTTTGTTCCCTCATTTTGCTTACTTACAGAGTGTCTAAGTGCTACCGCTTTCCAGCCACGAATGGACTGGTGCGTGCCTGCTGCAGTGCCGTGGCCGGTAACCAGGTATTTGTATTATTTCGCTTTATCATTCACTCGGTTTGTTTATTACTGCTGCCATCAAGCTTTCTTCATTCTATCTAGACCACTGAGGTTCATGACTATAATTATGTTCAAAGCGTTTTCTGCCCGCGCAGATCCATGCGGTGCTGACCGGGAAACCGTCGTTCTCTAACAGCATTCTCCCATCACTGCGGCTGCCAAACTTCTAAGTGTTATAATTACTTATATATATATATATATATATATATATATATATATATATATACCAGAATCGAATTCCTGGCGTGGGGAGTGTGCATGGAAGCTCTTCGTCGAAGAGTCCACAGAAGAATCAGAACTGTGATTCGTTGATAATTCCTTGTCAGTTGGGCTGAGCGAACGTTAGGAACGAAGGCAGAATGCCCCAGAATATACACATGTATATATAGAAGCAGCAAATAGTATGTGGATGTGTGAACAAAATTTGCCCGGGAACACGCGACCAGTTTCGCGGCTATTGTTGCTCGTCAGGTATGCGTACCCGGTGCTCTCTTGTATATATATATATATATATATATATATATATATATATATGTTTATATCAATGGATTTGAAAATTTGTGTTGGTCGTAACTCAGGTTGCTGGTTTTAATGGGTTTCTGATCGCTGAGCTTGTCGTTTTGATCGCATTCAAGAAAAGAGGAATGTAACCCATGTGGTCTCGTGGCTCTATTGATTCCCTTATCAAATAAAAATGGGATATTTCCGAATTACCAATTCACCATGATGGGAAAAGTCATTTACAACTATGTATAGCCTTTTCCAACTCTACTCTTCTCATTGGAGCCATGCAGGGGAAACAGTCAAAGTCTACTTTTTGCTGCTTTTTATTCCCCCTCTCACTTCATCAGTTGGTGTGTATGTGTTTGCATAGTTGGGTTGTTACACATTCGGTTCGATGTACTTGGGCGGTCACTGAATCTTTCTGCAACGTTTCAGTTATATTCATTTTGCTTTCCTTGGTCTGCCTTACCACTGACTCACTACCCGTGCACCTAGATCTGTCGAGCGCTAGATTTTTACGGAAGTTTACCGCGAACCCAAAACTATTTTCTAAGAATATTACATTTTTCAGCCGTGCCTCTGTTCTTTAGCCCTCGGTGCTAAATCCAATGTTGATGCTGCGTGATCGGCTATCTTATTCACATAGAAAACGCATCATCAAGTCCATTACTGGCTCTTTTTCTTTGAAAAAAATAATTTTTCCTGTTCACATGACTTGTTTCTAGCCTTTCGCTACCCCCCATAGTGGAGTACGAAAATACATTGCGAGAAAGGCTTCGTTCGGGAAGTATCCCACGTAATCAATCATCGGATTCATCATTGTTGGAACGTCGAATTTTCGGTCGGGGTTTGAGCTGGCGTCGAGCCCCGTCAATTCCACCGTCATCTACTTTGGATCCACTGGATTCGAACGCACAAAATACCCCAACGCTTCGCCGGGGGATGTTTAGCCCACAGGACTCACCGGATCGGCTCATCTCCGGTGATCGATATCCAGGTAATCTCGAATCAAGGCATCTGGCCTGTGCTAATTCTGAATCCGCGGTTGGTCAGACCCAGTTTCAAGGCACATTGGTAGCCCATCTTCAGGAGCATCAAGCAGGACTGATCAGGTTAGTTGCACTTATTGATGGATGGCTCAAGTAGCCAACATCATACTTCTCATTCGATATATATATATATATTTATACAAGTGACTTTTTCCACTTGTGACAGACATCTCCACTGCCATTTTATTGTCTCCGACCCGTTGCTCTGTAAATTATTTTTTGGACTGTACATCTTGCTCAGTTTATATTGCTTCCAGATCGTCAGTTCTGTGTCACATGTCGACTGTATCATTTGACTTAATAGTGCAGTCTGCGGCCTATCGTTGACCTTCGCTTCTGATTATTGGCAAGGCTTTAGTAACTCTTTTGTTTGGTTTACCATTTTTCTTTATTATTTCTGCCACCAAAAACTGAAATGCTTCTTCACGAGACCTCGGTAAGTTAGTCTGTTCAAGCATTTTCAAAGCCCATCCATTCTGATATTAGAAGTTTTCAGATGACATACGCATCTCATTTGTTCACAACTGAGTTATGAGCGTATCGCAGAGAATCGAGCAGTTTGAACCGTACGTTAGCAGCCACTTTACAAGATAAAGTCATGATATAGCGAAAGCAGCCATGGCGACTAATCAGTAGTCCTAAAATATAGACATATTAGACAAAGTTATTCGGTCGATTCGACAACATTGGAGGATCACAGAAATTAATCAGAGACGAGCAGGTAGTGCTAGGTTCACTGAACGATATAGTCAGTCAGAAAGCGACAAAACAGAGCTGTGTAATTATGGCGGATGGCCCTAATATATGTTTAGATCAATGCGTGTCATGCGGGCTTTTGCTTTTGTGCTCGATTCTATCATTCGTGTATAATATGTTTTAGATCTTTAAATGTGCCAATTCCGAGGCGCCTAGGCGTTCTTAGTAGGCTTAGAAAAGGTTATAATATGTAACATCATGTGACCTCATTTTATTAAAATCGTTTACTATCAGTCTTGTGTAGCTAGGTAGTTATCTTAGCTTAACTTCACATTCATAGTGCTCCAAATATTCTGTTTGCTCCTTCCTTGGTATTTCTATGAAGAACACAATTTTATGTGATCAGTAACCTTACCACTGGTTTTCTTCGAATAGTTTGGCTGTTCATGGGTCAGGAAGATTGATGGCGTCCTGCTCCTCGGGTGATGGAATGGTGAAGCTGTGGAACTGTGGTCTTTGGCCAGTCGATGCTGATGGGTACCTCAACCAAACGCTACCGATTTCTTCCTCATCCGTGCCCACAGAGACCGGATCACGAACCTGTGCTGGTTCAAAGCCCGCCGGGTGTACTCCCATTTATAGTTTACCAACTAGATCGTCGTGGACATATTCTACGCAATCTTCTGACACAGATACATCAGCAAGAGCATGTCGAGTACGTTTTTACTCTGAACGCCGTGTTGGAGTTCACCAGTGGTTGAATATGTTTTTGCCTGTTTTATTTCGATGCGGCTGATTTGATGGTAGGGGTTAAAACAAATAGCTAGCGTACTTCTCTTGTTATTAGGAAGCATGCGTTTCGTATGCCAGCTTATTGTACACCACAAATCGAAATCATTGAGTAACTGAATGGGGACTTTTCTCATCCAAAGTAAGCCTTTCCAGTAGTGTGAATCATCTTTTACACATGAATGGGCAGTCCACGGGTCATATTTGCTGTCAGTTCCTAGCTGTTACGAATTATGTTTCATGCCTACCAGAGTTGTTTTCCTTCCGATTTGACGTAATAATATTATGGCAGTCATAATAAAACTGAACAAATGATGAGTGACCAAACTGTAGTGCTAAAAGGTAAAGGTGATCGAAATGTTTTTCTTAACCGAAAACAGCGCCACAGATTAAAAAACGGATAACAAGAAACCTGACACAGTAAATCCTGTGTCCTGGAGACACTTCAGATACATTGGGGAGCTGTTCACGGTAAACTGCATCAAGATTCCGATTGCAATTTTTGATCCAGCTCCGTCGCTGCATTTCTGTTCAGTCGCATTCATTTTGCTGTCGATTCCGGTTTGATAATATGATTGGGAATAAGTCAGATATTGCTTCCCACTGACAAATCTGTGTAAGTAGCAAATATAGCCCGCCACTCAATAAGACCATAGCCCTTGCCCTTGTTCGAGGCTGGACATGTGAGTTCGTACTTGCATATGGGATCTTCTGCTCGCCCGCTCTACTGTTACACCCGAGGAGTATTGGACCTCTGATCCGAGCTGATCGAAAGGCATCCGTAATTCACCACCGGTCACCGGCTCCCAACGGTTTGTGAACGCTGTTTTGCTTCACTCCTTTGCAGATTAGATCTTCTTATCCAACGCCTGAACTTGAAATTCTTAGGACAATCTTACTTCGGTTTGAGCAGCCGGGTAGTACAGTCTCCATTGAGAAACCAAGGGTTCCACGGTTTGAATACAAGTTTGTCGTGTGCGGATCCTCGGGTATTTATCGAAAACGTACCCTTTGGATATTCACTCTTTTTATAGACATGTAACCTTGCGGAAAAGGCAGCGGTCCGTGAGGATTGTCTTGCTGTTTAACGCTGAACGATGATGATGATGATGATGATGATGATGATGATGATGATGATGATGATGATGATGATGATCTAAAAAGCAACATCGGTTTCAGTATTGTGCGTATGCTTACTCATCCATCGTCGTTTTCATCAGGAAATTTTCTCAATTCCACTTATGAATGTACACTTCGTGAAGTTAACATGGCGGCTTTACGCTTTTTGACTCTACCCAACTAGGGCCTGGTTTGGACAGCGGGGGGATCGCAAGTCGCTACCGTCGCTCGCGGAGATTTGATTCACTGCATAGACGTGGCCACCGGACGTCAATGCGGTCTTAACAGTCTAGGAAATCAAGCGTACGGACGTGCTCTTTGTCTCACCGCATCAGCCATGTCTCAGTTCCCGTCGCAACTTACTCTTCTGCATCCAAGTTTCTCCAATGGAGTTGGTGGCGATGCAAACCTGGTTGCCTTCGCCACAGCCGGTAACTACATCGTGGCCCGCGATCTTCGCGCACCATTTTCGAGTCCACCGGCTTGGTGTTTGAAACAGGCACGCGAGTACGGTAAGCCACTTCTCTTTGTTTTAACCTGGAGCAGATCAGCTAGACACTGACAACAAGAACGCCAGTCAGTGCGCTGTTATGTACAATTTCTGGGAGGTCGTACTCCCCTATTCTCCCTCACTTTTCAGAAAAACATCTAAATCTTATAAGTAAATCTTTGGTTGTGGTGGTCCGATTTCCCTCATGATATGCCGCTATTTTTATTACTTTCACATCCCTTCGTTTGCCGATGCACGTCTTGATCACTGACTAAGCTGCGTGCATTGTCACATTCAGCTAGTTCTGATATTCAACTGCTTAATAGCCCTTTTGAGGAGCGTCAGATTTCAGCGGCTTGGTAATGTAGCAACGGCCAGGCGGCTGCACACCACAGAAAGCAAGGATATTTTGCCTATATCGAAGCAGCGTGGTTCGACGCGCGAGTCCAGCTAAATTAATTGCCATCATTCTGAGCCGAAGGCTTACCGACCGCAAAAGATGCATATATGAAAATCCAGTGTCGCTGTGAGCCGTCCGGTTTGGATCGATCATAGCTTTCCGCTGCCGTAGATTTTGGAATACGTCCATCACTCTAGGGTCACAGTCTCTGTCTTCTTGATCGAATCAGTAGGCCATACGTTTCTGCAGAGCCGTCTCTCTTTCAAGGATTACTCAAGGTAATTGATTTCTCTTCTAGAATTGTGGAATTGTAGAGTATGTGCAACCCCACAAACTGGGTGTTTTGAACTTTCTTGAAGTTAACTGATGATTTTGCGTCATATAATGTTCAGTTTTCTAGTTCTTATTCACATGCATGTAAGTATCGTTTTTTGGGCGGTGATCTGGTGCAGAACATTTGGATAAGATTTTCATCGGGTATGTGGATCATTGTCATTTATCTATGAACTCCGCGCTTGTACTTTCCAAATGTTGTCAGTGTTGATGAAGGGGGAACAATCAATTTCATTTGTAATAAAATGTACAGAAAAATCTCTCAAAGTAGCCGAAGTTTTTTGTTCCCAACATTATTAGTTAAGTGATTTTGAAGCGGTTTCAGTGGAGTTTTTTCCAATTTTCGAAGAGTGGAGTTCATGGAGTCGCCTCCTCTGTTTGTCTGTGCAAATCTTTCCGTCATTCTGTTAATTTCCCTCCAGTAGTTGTTGATTTTAAAATGGCTTTTCTCTACTTATACTTTATTATCACCTCTGTAATCAATTACTTTTGTGTAATTTCGTTTACATCGTGGCCTGAAATGTACGCCTCTCCTCTTTTTCACCTTTAACAGGTCTTATACGTTCGATTGCGGTGCATAGTTGCTACACCTGGTTTGTCACCGGCACTGCTCGCGGGCACTTAGTCAGCTGGGATTTACGCTATGAACGTCCCATATCATGCACGCAGCTTCCTGGTTACAAAACCCCGGCTTCTTTACTTAATTTGCAACTGGTTGAAACCCTTGACATCTCTAGTGCTGAAAGTAAAGCAGCGCGCATGGAATCCATGCAGAAGCCCTCCCGGGGTTACATGAGCGATGTAATCAATCGTAATCAATGCAACCGAAGCGGTCGGACGCTAGTACGTGTCTCTATCGTTCATGGCATCAGTTAAGACTTTTTAGTGTCCACGTCAGTAGTTTTGTTTTCTCAGTTACTATACTATTTAGGGCTCATCCGAGATACATATCCATCGCGCCCCACCTGGTACGCCAGCCCGGAGTGAACGGTTGTGAGCCGGATGTTTTGTGCGAAACGATTATCGCGCTGGTTTTCTACGTTTGTTGAACTTCGCCATGTGATATAGCACTTGTGCTGCTGATGATTCATTTTAAGGGTACAATAACTTCACGGTGCTTCCGTAGTTTCCTGATGATCGATTGAATGTTACTCCTTTGGGGTAATTTCGTATACCATGCAGTACACTACCAACATAAATCAAGCAGTCGAGCTCTGTGGGTCTTGTGTGAAGCCTCTCTTCTAATTCAGCTGACTATAACGAAGCTTTCTATCGGGACTCGATTACTGTGGCTGCCTTCATGCTAACCATTAACCGACACATGCGGTACCATGGTAAAGTTCAACATACCGATAAAAGCCTACCCGGTAATCTTATCGGCCAAGGTGTTCAACTCAAAATCGTTCGTACGGGCTCCTTTCCAATTAGGGTGTTGCTGATGAATTCTAATAGGATGAAGCTTCCTTGGTGCTACATAAAGATTAATCACGTTTACTATATGATTCCTAGTTCCTGGTAATGAATGATATCTGACTTTGTTAAAGACCAGAATTTTTGCGGACTTTCGCGCCATATACTGTGATATCTAGCATTTCTTGATTGATAGATGCTGTCTGCCTTATTTAAGCCGCTTGAAGTTTGATTTATTTATTTATTTTATGCTTCCCACCGTTAACTATCTCAGTCCTCTGCGACATTAATAAGAGTCTGATTTCGGTCGCATCCTTTGTGATCGTAATGAAGTCGAATAATTTGAATTCTTCCAGGGCTTTATCCCAACCTGGTTTGCTGTTGGATAGAATATCATATGGAAGTTAGCACGAACGAGAGCAGCGTCAGCCAAATGATGGCATGGCGTCGCAGTGCTGTCTTTTTTCCGTTTATGAATTTGAGCACAAGGCCGCGGCTCATAACAACCCCCCCCTTACAGTCGTTCAGTCTACTTTCGTGTACTTAGGATGCCCGCTGATTTTAGGGACCTGGCGTTTTTGAAGAGCGAGTATTTTAAGGATTTTGGGTGGTTCTTTGCAAAAGTGTCATTGCATTCAGCGCATGCAGATATCCTAAAATTGGAACAGTCACCGGCGCTGACTTCTCTGACGCGTCTTGCATCTGTAAGTCCAACTTCTAAGCAGATCTGTATGCTACCAGGCACTTCTCGAAATTGCAGATGAGAGAACCACCAATGGATGGTTAGCCGTGAGGAAAGTGAGGTCATGCTCATCGAATTAGTGGCTTCGGGCAGGTGGTGGCAGTTTCGATGACCGGTTGGGTTTTCGCGCATCAAGCATTCTCACCACAAAACATCACAGGAGTCTACCGGTGTACTGACCTGACGTATACGGCTCTTGTCGTGTTGCATCGATTCGGCAAGGTTTACCTGAATAGGTTCATGAATCACCCAACCGTTCACCGGCTTGTTTGGAACAAAGTTGTTGAGCTGCAGATCTCCCTTGGCTCCGCAAAGGCTAGAGATGCATCCTCAATGAAAAAGACTTACTCTAGGCAGGGCTGCCGATCAGTACAATAACCAACAACGCAAACAGCCACTTATGAAAATGATCTACCGCACGCAGCTATTTATTCCTCCAAGGCTTCATGTCATTTTCCCTCCGCTCGAAAATTCTACATTCACCAAGAACTTCAGTTTCCCATACCAGTTCATCTGGATGCAGCCCTCTACGTTTTCCCTTGCGTTCTTCTTTAGATGGTATCCAAAATTCACCGAATCCGCTTCCGATAATGCTTTTTAAACTAGCCATGTTTAATGCGCAAAACAAAAGGCTTGTTTAGTTCCCATGCAGGCGACCTCTAACCATCGATATCTGTTGCATCTAAGACACTTGCATTCAATACCTCAGAGCTGTCATTGGACTGACATTCCTATGCAGTCCTTCGGTGAAGTTCCATCTGCCCAAGTCAAGGCATTCTGAATCTGCGATTTCTTATCCTGCTGTTTTCGATGTGGCTCTCCATGGGACGGCTCACACTACATCGCTTGGTTTGGTCTCAGTCGACGACCGGATTCCGCAGTTAGATTTAGTGGTTCGTTCAGGGTTAACAGGCATCGATTTAACAGAACACAATTTTTTGTCCTCTCAATGTGCGCACCGACAAACTGTAGTCTAAATGAAATCAAGGATATTATCTGTTTGTACGGCTTCTTAGGCACAACCAAGCAGGATCATATCGTCACTTCAGCACAAGACACGAATGTGCTTTCCTCGAACAAGGCGCGTTTATGTCACTGGTCTCAATTTTTATCCTTCAGCAAGCGGAGAGCGGTTGTTAGTCCTGTTCTCCGGCCGTCGATCGTTTGTCGCTGATAGTAAATGCAGACGTTGGAGCCGTCGATGCGCCACCCTTTTCTAACCAGGAGTATAACCACCTCGAACAAATCATTATTATCCAGATTGCGAGTCGTATGGGAGCACTCTCCTCGATTCTGATCGTGTGTTAATTTGTACCAAGCTATCTATATACTGTGCTGAACGTTCAAAACGCATTATGCAGCGTCGGCTAGACTGCAGTAAGCTGTCTGGCCCAAATTGCCTATGAATTTTTCAAAACACCAGCTGAAACGTCATGCTTGCCCTCACCTAACAACACCAGTGAACACTTGTCGCTCATCAACAGTGTTCTGCTGGTGTAGTAACTTTTGGTCTGATGCTTCATATTGTGACAATCTAGATTTCTGTCGAATCTCTGGTGCAAACTGATGCATCTCGGATGAAAGCTAAGGTAATAAGGCAAGATTGAAAATGATATACAAGTTCAACTCAGGGGTTGCGAGATGTGGAGTTTTCATCGAGTGTTGCAGGTGGAACGATTTTCTGCTGTGGGAAATTTTCGCTAGCTGTTCCACCTCATCCGAGCCACCGGAAGGAATCCATTAGGCACGAGGGGAGTGATTTATAAAGCTGACGGTTCGGCTGTCCAGAGTCAACAGCGACGTCTTTTACTCTGGGCGGAGCACTCTACAGCCCAATTGAGCTGACCCACAGCGTCAGCTCTTTTTATACCTGCACCGAAGAACGTTTTCTGTCCTGTTTCTACAGGTCCATCTCCTGACATGGAGAGCCGCGAGGAGGTCCAAGCCCCAGGACATTATAAATCACCGGTCTCCATTGGTCTTTCCCCATATCTATTTAAAGATGGAGGGAAACAACTGAGTACTTCGAATCTTATTCTCAAAATTTTGGCATTCCGAGTAGATTCGTTGGGGAAATCGATTACTATTCCTGGAAGGGGAGGCTGCGTAAGGATTCCAAAAGTGCAAGACTACTTTACTTCGGTGCGATCAGTCATACAGCAGTTAAATCCGAATATACCCAAAAGAACTAGACTGACTACTTAACATTTCTGACTTTAGTTGAACAACACGCGGACTTCGCATTGGGCCGAAAGCAAATCCGAGGACAATTATAGGTTCAGCCACACACCCTAGACCGTGGAATGATTAACAGTGGCCTGAATTTTGACTCACTGAGAAAGTTGCTGGGGCGGCTAAAAATAGAGTATGTTAGACGGGTGGGGGCAATCGGCTTATGAGCTCTATCCTGTTGATCTACGTCAACCATTTGATTATGACGTAAACGGACAGGGTGCCATCTTGGTTGACCGAAGGCCATTTGACCGTTCTCGCTTGATTAGGCAGGCTGGAATTGGACCAGAGTCGAGACGACCGACTGAAGGCGCCAGAGATAGCGGCCATGACAAAGATTTTAAAACAGTTTCCATCTTTGAAAAGTGCCGTACAATGACCATGTTTACCGCAGGGTATTAGCCTAATCACAGTTGTGTCAAAGCTGTTCGTGTCTGTCACCCTTTGCAGGCTCCATCACACGCCTGAAGGACAAGCTTGCAAAGGGCAGGCATCGGTCGTGCACACGCTGATCAAATCTTCATTCTCCGATAGCTCTTAGTGCACTATTTTCCTTTCCAAAGGCCAACAATCATCACGTTCTTAGACATTCGCTGAGCCCTCGATCCCGTTGATAGATCTGCACTAAGACGCCCTCTGTTGAGGAGTGAAATGCCTGAAAAAGGGTATCTGACCCCAAAGAGTTGTACCACCACGCCCCACGTTTTGTTGGAATATACGCCTAGATCTCGCTATTCTTTGTCATCTCCAGTGTACTACGTCAATGCTGCTCCCGATCCCCACTTGTTTTAGAATTTGCCTTGGAGAATCTTCTGTGAAGAGTGTCTTGTTTAGTCTAGCAGACGGTGAAGTCGAACTCCTCACAATGCGCTGGCCGCTCAACGAGTTTTCAACCGTGCTGCGATTGACATATTCAAATACGCTGTGCTCTGCAGCTTCTAAATGCAGAGTTATTCTTCAAGAGTGGCAGGAGCCTTTCCCTGCTCTTACTTTTTGCGGTTGTCAGTTACTTCAAGTATCCCAGGAGCTTGAGTATAATTGGGGAGCTGTTGGCGAGGAGATCCTATCACATTGCAAGAACCAGAGCAGCTTTCGCCAACCTGCGACACTTGTTATGCCACCATGAAATCTGGTGTACAATTGTACAGTTCATATCGTTCCTTTTTATGGTCGCGAGTCTTAACCACTTCACGCTGAAAATACTCGGCGGCTTTATATGTTCGACAACCACTATCTCCGAAGCATTGTTCACGACTACTGGAAACATCAGGTGAGCAATAACGAGTATTGTTGTCGTGTGTTGGGTGCAGTAAGCCGCACTGTCACTGAGGTAATCATCCTACACCGTCTTCGGCAGTTTGCACGTTTTTTATGCCTGCTCATCGTCTTCCTTTTGATGCTGTTTTTTGCGAGTTCTCGATAAGGTGAAGAACCGACAAGGTGTTCAGGCTTTTTCATGAAGTGTCACGCGTGAGTTTAGTGGAAGTGACTTGCTTTATAGGCCTACGACACGAGAAGATCAGCAACCGTGATACTGAAATTTTGAGAGGTGTAGAATCACATTAGGTCTCATTAGGTCAGGTAGCTATCCGGCCAACTGCAGGTTGCCTTCTACCAAAGTGACCGGATAATCGATGGTTAGAGACGCTGACAGACATAGCTCAGGATCGAAGTCAGCAGTTCCAATCAGTTGAACTCATACCTCATAAATAACAACATAAAAGCACCTTTAAGCAGTTGCAAAATGTGTGCAGCGAAGACAGCAGAAAACATTTTCCCTGTTGTTTATGGCTTCTTTGCTCTTTACCTGGTTTCTGTACAATTTTATTTGAACGTATTTGCGTTCTCACCGTGATTCTATATATATATATATATATATATATATATATATATATACGAAAGCCTACCTTTCCGATCTGTTCGCGTGCGTGGTAGTCGGAGTTGAAAAATTCAGTGATGCCTACGCATAGATGATTAATAGTTAGTTTCGCTAATACATTGGTTACTCCTAGCTGAGATCCAGAATGTGACGATTGTTTTAGTTTGTCATGTACGATAGCATAGTCACGAAAGTAGGCCAGTGATGTAAATAATGTACCCTCTGTCCGTCTAACCGCTGTGGTGCGAAATGGTATTGAGTCTGAAACGGTAAAATGAAATCGTTGATCATTATTATTATTTCGAAAGGACTCGGCCGTCTAGTGTTTATCAAATAGGGGCGTTACTAGTTTTGTCGTGAATTAAACTCGGAATCTACGAGTCGGATACTCACGATATTGCCCATACATTGTAGTTCGTTCTTTATCGTAGAGTTCATTTTATTTGTTCCTTCGTTCATTTCTTACTCCACATGCGGTGGCTTTTTTCTATTTCATTAGGTTATCTCTGATTTAGATCGGATGTGACAGTAACGTTCGTGATTGGTTCTTTGTATATTCATTTTACTTCTGTTTTTTTTTTGCTTCGAACCGTACAGTGTGATTGAAGAGTCAGATCGACGTTATGTGAACAGGTATTTGGAATTCTGTTTTTTTCGTCCATGTAATTCACCTCTTTATTAGATCATTACACTGTCGTTACCAAATTCACAGTTAGATTTAATGACTTTGTTAAAAATAATCTTCCCTGTCTTTTAACAGATAGTTGCCACAACCGACTTAAACAATGGCGTAATTGTCTGGGATCTTGAGGCCTGCGCTTCGGCCTCGTCAGCTGCCATGGCCGCTAACCAAATCAGTATCACTTCCAACTATTCTTCAAACGCTATTCCGGTTGTTCGTGCTGGCCGGATTGCCTGTGCTTGGTCCACCGCAACCAATTACACCCCGATTCGGTCCATATTATGCCTCCCCTGGAGTAGGACTAGTTTTACTTCCGCCCCTTCTTTTGGCGATACCAATTTAGATTCTCGTTTAACTTACCTTCCATCGGTCATCTCTGGCAGCAATGATGGACGCTTGCGATACTGGGACTTTTCCAAACTGCGAAACTCCAAAGTGCTAGCCTGGTCCGGTGAAGAAGAATCAGCCCCGCCTGAACTATCGTATAGGTTAGTAGACCGTGTGTCTATCATGAATCGCAGTTTTTGTCTATACTAAACTCGATCCTTTACCCAGTTTCGTAGCATTTAGGGAACTTCGCCTCCGTTATTAATCACATTTCTTCTGTGCCAGTATACAATTCGGTTATTCATGCCGAATGTATTGCACTTAGCAGCGTTGTTTTCTTTCTTGATAGTATATTTTTGAGCTTAGCTGATATCAGCAGCTTCTCGGCGTTAGTGTATTTTATGTCTTATCGGTTTTTGTAAGCTGCTAGTCACTCAGCATGACATTTTCTCCGCTAATATTTAATAACCAGTCATCGGAAACTCATAAATGTGGAGGTTTAAGTTGCACCATCGAAATACTTTGTAAGTTTCTGTCCATCGTCTGAACGATAGTGTACATATGATTGCTTGGGTTTTGGAACTTCAAGGTGTTGCAGTACTGTTTTCTGCATGTTATTGGCAAAATAAGAATTCCAGCGACTTTGACCAGTGGGCTGGTTCGTGTAGGTGGAGTTAGACTGCCGGGTCGGGGTCCACCAGATCCATCGAAACGATAGTTGGGTATAGTAGGTGATTTGGCTCAATGCGTCGTCAGTCAAAGGTTTTCTTGAATTCGGAAACTTTCTTCAGTATTCCGGATTCTATTTTTTCTTTGTGCAAATGGTGCTGTGAGGTCGCGACCAAAACCAGAGCCCGATAGTGCAAATTTATTGTTTGTACTAACTAAACCGAACTGGTTGTTATTTCTTTTGTATGCATGGCCACCGAACACCCGCCCTGTTGTTTGCCCTTCTAGGTTAGTGGTGGATGCATGAGTCGACGTAATCATTCGATGATGAGTCAAAAGGGCAAAAGGACCATAATCGGTAAACTGCCTCGTTCAGTTGGAGTAGGAACACCGGGGTGCAATCATCGTGGGATTAGTTTAATTCCGATAGTTGCTGAGGTGTTGGCTTCGATAATGCTGCGCCGTTTGAACCGGTTTGCGAGAGTAACATTTTTGGACACCTGGGCGAGATTTCGCCCAGGTCTAGGTTGCATCGACCAGATATTCACTCTCCGACAGATACTCGAGACGCGCGACACGCACCGCCGCCCTACGATCGTAGTCTTCCTCGACTTGAAAGGTGCTTTCGACTCCGTGGATCGACCAGCACTACTCAGTACTCTCCACCGGAAGGGTATGCCAACGAAGGTTGTAAACCTATTGTGAGCATTGTACTTGCATACCTATGGTCGCGTTAGGGTATACGGTGAACTGTCACGTTCATTCGAAACGACTAGTGGCGTTCGACAAGGGTGTCCCATCTCTCCATTGCTATTCAACTTCGTCATGGACGGGGTGATTGAAGATGCTTTCGGAGGTCTCCGGGATATAGGAGTCGAACTGGGAAGTGGAGGGAAGCTATGCGACCTAGATTACGCGGACGATGTTGTGTCTGTTCGAATTCGCGGACCATGGACAACGGGCACTAGATAGACTGTCGAGATCGGTTGCTCGCTTTGGCATGTGCTTTGCACCTTCAAAGTGCAAAGTACTGTTGCAGGACTGGACGATAGCAGTGCCGAACTTGATACTGGATGGAGAGGAAATAATGAATATGGACCGTCTCACCTACCTTGGTAGCTGCGTGTCGAACGACGGTAGCTCGGCAGTGGAGGTAAATACGCGTATATCGAAGGCTCGAGGAGCCTAAAGTAGACTGATTTACTTGTGGCGTCGGCCTGATATTTCACTGAAGTTGAAAGGTCGTGTGTACTGTGCTGCAGTGCGTTCAGTTCTGTTGTACGGTTGCGAGACGTGGAGTATGTGTGTGGGCGATGTTCATCGGTTGGAGGTTTTCGACAACCGATGTTTACGTAGTATGGCTAGGATTGGATGGAGTGACCGGGTGAGTAATATTGAGGTTAGGAATCTGGTATTGGGTGCCACTTCTGAGAATAGCTTGTTTCAGCGTATGAAACTTGGTAGACTACGCTGGTTGGGTGGCGTGTTACGCATGGCGAACACTGGTCTACCATACCGTACTTTATTTTGTGTTCCTCCTAGGAAATGGAAGAAGCCATGTGGAGGCCAACAAATGAAGTGGCAACGCGGGATGAGAAAATGTACAGCGAAGTTAGGTAAAGTAGGTGTCTTACGCCTTCGTGGTTGGGGTCCGGAAAACTCTTCGACTTGCTGGCTGGAGACACTGAAGGATATGGCAGTGAACCGTGAACAGTGGCGATCGTGCTGTCATTTTCTATCGAATCAGAATGATTGAAAACACGTGCGTTTGTGCAGTTAGGCTGTGTTCCATGTGTTGGCTGCAGCAGCATCTTATCTTTTCCCGCCTGTGTAGGTCCACTCCCTGTTGGCCTTGGGTACTCACTTTTTTTATATAAACGTGTAACTCTGGGGAAAGGCAGCGGTCAGTGAGGCTTGCCTTGCTGTTTAACGCTGAACGATGATGGTGATGATAATGAACACCGGAGTGGGTTCATTGCACCTCCCTCTCTCCTCATAATTAATCTAGCACGATCGATCGTGGCACAACCACTGATCACCATTGGGATAGGTCTACCATGCTCGGGTGCATTATTCATTAGACCGTCATCTCTTCACAATGACTAGGGTGATTTTGTCTTTTATCAGATACAATAAAAATAATTCGCTTGGGATGCAAAATCTACTATCCATTCCCGATCTGCCGAATATAACAGTCCCATTCTAAACCATTCCTGATTCTTCTATTGTTTATCGCTCGGGATAATCATAACCATCGTATTACTTTCCTTTTAATCGCGTCTCATTTTTGCTCCCTTGGTTACACAGAGAAGTATGCAACGATGGGATCCGTTCACTTATTGAAGATTCCACCAACTCTACCGGTCCTGTCACGGGAACCGTATCTGAAAAAGGAAGAGGACTCGGGCTTTTAACCACCCAACCGGCTCGTTGTACTGTTGGTTCCACAGAGCAAAACAAATCAGCTAAAATGAAACACTCTGCGGTGAATGCTGCTCAGGCAACAACTTTCCCGACTGAAAGTAGATTGGAATTGCGCCAGTCTTCCGTTGGTCACCGGAACGCTGTTTCCGATGTCAGCCTGGTGCGCGTATCGCAGTACCTCTTAGTTTCTGCCTCCATGGATGGTGTGATCAAACTTTGGCGATAATGATTTCGATTAAATTCTTCTTCATGATTTCATTTTTTGTGCATCTGTTGTCCTTATCACATCACATTCAACAATTAAACACGATTTTGTAACTACATCCTATCTATTTACTTATTTGCTTTAATAAATCACTAAACATGCATCGTTCGTAATTGAATTCGGAGTGTGTCCTGCGTACAGTTTCGTTTTCTGTTTACAGTCCATGGTTTGGTTCATTCCTATTTTCACAGAACAGAGGTGTCCGAAACAGTCAGACGTACATCCAGATTCGTTTGTTTTCCACGATTCTCCTTGTCTTCCAAAACTGCGTCCGATTTGAACTTCATTCTGATTTCGTCAAGCGTATTATTTGATGAAGTCCTGAGGAAAAAAGTAAAACCGAGAACTTCGGTCAGGTGTGCTGAATGGTAGGCTGGCCATTTTTTCTTAGAGCTTTTAAATCGCACAAGCTCGTCTTTTGATCAGTTTACCAATGATGCGTATCACCGTTAATTTGCAGTAAGCCAGAAGAGTGTGCACACTGCAAACTAATTAGTGGTCACGTGAACGTGAGTCGCAGTATGGATTGTCCAATACATCATTGACTTTTTCCTTCACCTTAGCACAAGCGTAAATTGATGTTCCTTTCTCTCTCACATGAAATATCATTATCGTTTCTTTCCTACCACTTACGGGGGTGATTTCACGTACACCTAAATATGGTGCGATATTTCATTTGTATGGTTGTTTCCTGAAGTCTCCCTATAAATATATGTGTACCCAGTAGGTCTTGTGTAGCTCAGACCCTGTTGTCCTCAGTCGAGGCAAAACATCAAATGACATCAGGCCAGTCAAAAAGTCTCGTTTATCGGTCAGAGTCACGTAATTCGTTGTAGCCCATAGCTCATCTCTGTCCTTTGGTTTTCAGCCCCCAGTCCCACTTGTCTACTGTGCTCTGGATGGACTTTTCGTTCATTCGTTTTATACCATCGTGATCGCACCAGTTCTTCAGATGCCATTACTGCTGTCACGCAGCTGAGCAGAGCTGCTTGCCGAATGGCTGGGTTACTTTCACGAGATGAACAATATGATAGGAAGGGAACGTGGTGGTTGTCTCCGTTCAACAATGTTGATGGTGTCTTGAGAATCAGCCGGTTACATGAAAAAATCCGTCAACTAACCAGTAAGAAATAATGGGAGGACTGAACATGCACCCAGTAGACAAGCTCTATAGGTCATAGCCGAAGCCTTCGTCGTACTTCGGCTACCCAGCGAGAAGTCGTCTATCAGTAAGGGCCCGTGATCGTGCAAATCATGTAGTAAAGTTGAACAAACCGTTGAGAGCTTGTCCGATAGTGCAATGGCTAAGGCGTTCGACTCAAAATCTTTCGCCCCGGGTTCGCGTTCCGGTTTAGGCTCGGTAGATATGCACTACTGATGATTCCTAACAAGGATAAAACAATTTTAGAGTGCTTTCATGGTTGGATTGAGTGATGATATCACGTGGTGAATTATTTCATGAAACACTCATTCTCCTGCTGCTGTCTCAACTCTTTTATTACTCACCTGTTGGTCTGTTTTCGTTTTTTGTCCTTTTGTTTCTGTTTATTTTTCCTGTCGCACCGTAAGCTTCCTTCTTTGTCTGTGTTCTTTTGAGATTGCTGTACACGGTTTTTCTCTTTTCGTTTTTCGATTCGTGGTTTTTTGATCATATAATGTCGCATGCATGACTCTGGAGTTATTACTGTCAAGTTTGGTGCTGGTTTCGCACATATGACTGGTAATTATCATAGTTATAAACCGTTCCCAACCCGTGCTTGCAGAAGCGCGCAAATTTTGCCCGCTTTCGGCTAGTTTTGATGACTCATACGATTTCTAAAGAATAAATTTACGTACTCTATAATTGTCGACAGATTCCTGCGTATTTTAGATCCGGACTTATTTTTTGCACTTGATAACCGAATCCCATTCGAAAAGATTAATTCCTAGTATCTTAACGAACAAGTTGTTGTATTGTGTGAGACTAATGCGTATTTAGTTCCCTGCTATGTCAGTTTGAAATTCAGAGTGAGTACATGAATTGTGCTTACTGACGAAAGAACCTAGCCCACGCTTAGGGTTGTATCATGTCGAACTTCAAAATCTTCAGTGATTAAATGCGACAGCGGGAAAGGTCAACAGTCACTTCAGTACGCCATAAAGGAAACGATACGGCAAACCTCTTACTATAATAAATTGTATAAATATTTGATAATGACAAGGCTGCTGGTAGGATTAACAAATCTCCTGCAGATTGCTTTTGCTAATGTAATTGATTGAGCAAAGTACGTGAAATCGCTAATTTCGTCTGATCAGAAAGGCAGTCACGCTGCACTGATGATAAGCAGCTCCTTTGCTGTTAATATTTCCATTTATTCTTTGATTTTCCTATGTCTTGCAAATGTCTGTTCGTTTGAATACATAGGGAAGGGTCAGGTGTGTGCAAAAAATGTTATATTTTGGTATACTTAGATGCTAATTAGGTGATATGCAGCCTTGGCGTGTATCGGAAATTTCTTTACATGATTTCGATAAATCATCCTGTTTAAAGAACCATTTCTTTATTTACCTAAAAAGCGAGTTTCAGAATACTAAAAGTCGATGCTGGACGTACCTTTTTAAACTAGATGGAGAAGCTGTGATGAAAGCACCTACCTCCTTGCTCCGTGATATTTGGGACAAGGTGTGTGTTCTGTGATTGCAGAATGAGTCATTTATTGCACCTATCTTCAAGAAGGGCACACGGAGTGACTGTAGTAATCACCCTGACATTTGTTTGATTTCTATGCTTACTAAGGTGTTGGCTTCGATAATGCTGCGCCGTTTGAACCGGTTTGCGAGAGTAACATTTTTGGACACCTGGGCGAGATTTCGCCCAGGTCTAGGTTGCATCGACCAGATATTCACTCTCCGACAGATACTCGAGACGCGCGACACGCACCGCCGCCCTACGATCGTAGTCTTCCTCGACTTGAAAGGTGCTTTCGACTCCGTGGATCGACCAGCACTACTCAGTGCTCTCCACCGGAAGGGTATGCCAACGAAGGTTGTAAACCTATTGTGAGCATTGTACTTGCATACCTATGGTCGCGTTAGGGTATACGGTGAACTGTCACGTTCATTCGAAACGACTAGTGGCGTTCGACAAGGGTGTCCCATCTCTCCATTGCTATTCAACTTCGTCATGGACGGGGTGATTGAAGATGCTTTCGGAGGTCTCCGGGATATAGGAGTCGAACTGGGAAGTGGAGGGAAGCTATGCGACCTAGATTACGCGGACGATGTTGTGTCTGTTCGAATTCGCGGACCATGGACAACGGGCACTAGATAGACTGTCGAGATCGGTTGCTCGCTTTGGCATGTGCTTTGCACCTTCAAAGTGCAAAGTACTGTTGCAGGACTGGACGATAGCAGTGCCGAACTTGATACCGGATGGAGAGGAAATAATGAATATGGACCGTCTCACCTACCTTGGTAGCTGCGTGTCGAACGACGGTAGCTCGGCAGTGGAGGTAAATACGCGTATATCGAAGGCTCGAGGAGCCTAAAGTAGACTGATTTACTTGTGGCGTCGGCCTGATATTTCACTGAAGTTGAAAGGTCGTGTGTACTGTGCTGCAGTGCGTTCAGTTCTGTTGTACGGTTGCGAGACGTGGAGTATGTGTGTGGGCGATGTTCATCGGTTGGAGGTTTTCGACAACCGATGTTTACGTAGTATGGCTAGGATTGGATGGAGTGACCGGGTGAGTAATATTGAGGTTAGGAATCTGGTATTGGGTGCCACTTCTGAGAATAGCTTGTTTCAGCGTATGAAACTTGGTAGACTACGCTGGTTGGGTGGCGTGTTACGCATGGCGAACACTGGTCTACCATACCGTACTTTATTTTGTGTTCCTCCTAGGAAATGGAAGAAGCCATGTGGAGGCCAACAAATGAAGTGGCAACGCGGGATGAGAAAATGTACAGCGAAGTTAGGTAAAGTAGGTGTCTTACGCCTTCGTGGTTGGGGTCCGGAAAACTCTTCGACTTGCTGGCTGGAGACACTGAAGGATATGGCAGTGAACCGTGAACAGTGGCGATCGTGCTGTCATTTTCTATCGAATCAGAATGATTGAAAAATATTTGTACATTTGAACTCTTTTCCTTTCGTTGGTTGTTACGGCATTCTTGCGTTCTTTTCTCTAACAGAGATCGGATAATTCCCTCACAGATTTTGTGTAAGTGACTGAATGTGCCATCGAAATTCTCTCATTTCGACGTTTCAGTTCATTTCGCTAAGAACTAATTCATCTATTATCACTTTCCTACACCACATCTACGAAATTGTTCATATTTTGATTTTGTTACCTCCTAGTCTGTGGACATACCAATGCAACAACCTCCCATCCCATATTTCGCCTCTGGACAGTGATGGCCTACTTAGATTTCAAACGGACCCCAGTTTTCCTTAATCGGCAAAGTTGCATACCCATGATTCGGGAAACACGCGTAGACCAAGGGTTCTTTGGACACAGAAGCGGACGGTACTCCAAACTACAAAGGATTTGGGGTTTTTAAACGATAGATACCGTCGACCTGTAACCCTCAGGTTTTTTGCACATCCATCCCTCCTGTAAGACTGATTGTTTTAATGCGAATCTCGTGTTAATTTTGCTTGTTCTTAATCTTTGTGACCACTTGTGCATCACCCTTACTTGGCTCCGTACGATTGCAATACTGCAACCCAGACACTCGACCGATGCAACGAAAAGACAGTCGAAAGGAGGTTGAGTACATTTAACAGTAGCATGCTTGCGCAATGCGCAAATGGCACCCCCGCTGGGCGGTAAACGTTCGGTTAAACAGGTGATCCGGAGGAACAAATCCATGTACCGCTACTCTCCGGACACCACATACGAGGTGTGCAAAACCCTTGAGGTATCTACTAACTAGCAGCTTGGAGAATGACAGCCAGCAATAGTGGGCGGGAAAATATCAGGAAATGGAAAAGGCTGTAAGCATTAAGAATAATCACAACCTTTATCGATTCATCTGGAATACTGTTCCAAGGAAATCGGATTTGAATAAAGCGACCAATAATTCCAGCAATTTCATTCTCATTAACTTTGTGCAGGGCATTTTGGGAGTTTATTTCGTTCACATCGGCAGTGAGTGTTCCACTTGCTCCTACAATCGAAACAACGTACATAGTTATCAGTTCTGCCTCAGGGATGTATATTATCGATGAGATGGGTTTCAGTAGAAAGCATAACGCTGGACTAGGCGGGCTGTCTCCGTCCTTCTTCAAGGAAGATGGCAGTTTTATCGTTAGAGTTGGTACAAATACAGGAGGTTCATCTGGAAAAAGGGAAAAATACCTGGGTATTGTCGAGGATTGTTGATTGTACCCAAGCGTAAAAAACTCGGTGCATCCTGATGCATTATCCCCAACGATACCACAACCCCCGGGTTAGTCGATTATTTGGAATCGAATGAAATCATTACTGCAGTCGTAAAATCTGGTCCAGTTCCCTGTTGTATCACTACCTATTGCAAACAAAATGCGGATATCGGAATAGGATGCATACATTACTGACAGCATGTCTCCCGTTGACCTCACAGCTGTTTACCACACAAAATAATTACTACACTAGACGTATTGACGGAACCGGTCGGCTGCTATTTTGTATCGCTTCGTGAACCAGACTGCTTAAGGTTAGACGGGATTTGATATAGTCGCACAGTACACACGCTACAAACCAAATTTCTGGCTATTGAGATGAAGTTCTTTTGGAAGAATACTTGGGCAATTATTTTAGATTTCACTTTATTCGGGGTCAGTCATGGGCCGCTGTGTGGCGTATGTTCCCGCCTAATGCATACCCTGTTCATTACTACACAGCCAGATATAATGCGGCTTTGGGTTAACATTAGTAGTGCATTTTCTTATAAGAGACAATTAGGAATTCTTCATTCATGCTTTACTCATCATGTTTTCACGAGTGGCATATTAAGCTCTAACTGCTTGGGAGTGGACATTTTGACCTCCGCTTCAGCGGAAGTTTCGTTACACCATGGGCTATTGTTGATATAAACAAAGGTTTGGCACACAAAGAGACGAGAATGTGACGAGCAAGCTTAGATGGCAGCAATTGCTGCGTACATCCTCAGATGTGGAAAAATCACTTGCACAGCCCGGATTATCACCTGCGACGCCGTTTATTGATAACTTTTCTGGGTGCAGCCGCCAATGACAGCAAATCCTGTCTAGAGCGGTACAGATGACCGAAATTAAGCAGTGGAAAAAACGAGATTTAAATCTTTGGGGACCGTTTGATCACTCGCGAATAGGACTTTCATAATGTTTAGAATAAGAGAAAATAACAGGAGTGTATCCTCATAACCAGACAACCGCAAGGTAGAATATGATTTTTGGAAGTCCCTTACCAATTAAATGGACGCTTTTTTATGTTAAACGAGTTCTTTTTAATTGGAGGATCTGCATCTTGTTCAAGTAGTCAGTCACAGCCGTCTAAAGTGGGTTTTTCTTTGGATTTTTCAGATATTCGTCACCTTTTTCCCGTAGTGTAATGGTTAGCAGGTGTGACCCAGGAGCGGATTTGGTGATGTATGTGAAAAAAACAGATCTCATGTCGGAGCTGATGAGGACTGTCAGGAGAAACCGAGGAGTAGCAGTGGAAGGAAAACATTTATAAAGCAAGTGGAAAAAACCGTTTACGCCCAGACACCGTAGCCAGAAGAGTTCAGTCTTGATATATGAACAGCTGTTCTGAATGCAGGATTTCATAGGACAATGACGGGTGAGAAATGTTGATAATAGGGACCTGAAAAGACGAATATTTGAGGTTGGAAAGCAAAATTGCCGCAGAAATGCGAAACCAGAATGCAACATGAAACTTGTTTTCCACTGAAATGTGGTTTGTCAGCTGTGGGCTTGATTCACGAGGAATGTACCAAAGTCTCACAGGGACAATCAGATTATGTGGTGAAGTTCAACAAACCGTTCAGAGCCTGCCCGGTAGTGTAATGGCTAAGGCGTTCGACTCAGAATCGTTCGTCCCGGGTTCGCGTCCCAGTTGGGGCGCGGTGGATATGCACTGCTGATGATTCCTAACAAGGATGAAACAGCTGTACAGTGCTCACATGGTTTCTTTATGGTGAGTTGAACGATGATATCACATGGTGAATTATTTCATGAAAACAATCAGATTAGTTGGAAAAAGGAGTTATCGTAGTAATAACGATATTTGATTCATAGCTTACTTTGTTCTTCTCAGAACTTTATTGCTTCAGCCAATGTTCTGCTCTTTTCTTAATCAGGTCGCTTGCCCAATGCGTAAACCCCATGCTATTTCTATATTTGTTACGTTTTGTGTTCAGAGATCTTTTTTATTGTATCCTCAATAAAATGCTGCTTATTTTTGAAATTTGCCTAATCATTGTTAATCATAAGGCGACAGCAGAGCCTCGTTCTGTTGGTCTTTTAATATTGCCTTTTGCTAGGTAATAGATGCTTGTTTACCACCCATCTGATTGTCCCGTGGACACATCGTTGTGTGCTGACTACGCGCTAGACACCCAGATTAGACATTACTTTTGATAGCTGAATGCCCAAGACGTGACTGCGTTTTCACACAGCCACACCCGAGCACCTGGCGCGATGTGCACTGATGAAAACTGAACCTGACTAGATACCATAGCTGTAAGCCTTCGAAGCATTCATGTAGGTACCGCAATATAAAGCTTTCGGTTCCCTCTTATTTCTTGTTTTTGAATAATGCCAGCGTCGCACATTTCATCTGAAATGCAGGGTTCTAGACCGACTCCCTGTTATCGGAAGCCCTTCGAAGGGGCAGCAAGCATGGAAAGGAACCTCCACGCCGCTTTTTTCTAGAAAACTCGAAATATACATGTGTCGATGCAAAATGTATTTTCATTTCGTTATGCTAAGTTATTTACAAACCATTTAACAGTATTTTATAAGGCAGAGTGCAAATAATAAGAAACTTGATGAAAAAATTAATGGTCTGCAGCCGCTGTTTTTGTCCATTTATCCACCATAGCCAGTACAACGGGCACATCAGCCTTGTCGAAAGAATTTGTCCCTTTTGTATAAGATGTTTAGCGCACAACTGTAAAGCCACCGTTGTCTGACTCATGTTTTGCACCGGCCAGCTTGGTGAAATTGAGGGAGACCGCCCCACGTTGCTTCCCGGCGACGTCAAGAATGTATTATTAAGGCTGAGTTTCGTTATGGATAACGGAAATGCCTACAGTTGTCTCAACGGCGAGTGAACACTGTCAATGTAGACCGAACGTGGGTTAAGGTTTGTGGGCTAGTTGGTCGTGTTGTTGACCTGACAGCCGAATTCTCCGAAACGTTTCTGTGCTGTTTATGGCATCCGGCGCGGTTGCCACCATAGAACGAGGTGGATCGGGACAGTGCTTTAAGCGTGACGGCAGTTTGAGGGAAGTTACAGAACATCGGTTCCTGATATGTATTTCCTGTTTGAAATTGCTTCAGTTTAATTCAAATGAAATCCTCTTCCTAGTTGTTAACCAAGTCACCTACTCAAGGTGGAATTAGATAAACATTAAATGTTGCTCCTATACATTAAAACGTGTTACATTACGCGTTGGAAAGCGATAATAGATAGCAAACCTTGATATTGAGCCAAAACCGACCGAACAAATTCAACGGATTAAGAGGAAAGTCAATCGGTGGAAAAAAGAAAATGCATTAGAGCTAGGACTGCAGTCATCTAATGGGGAATTTCTACAAGTAGATTTTAAACCAATCGTTTTTTTCTCCATCAGATTCGTTTTAATATCTCTTTTTCGCAGTCGCCAACTCTAGTTGCTCCAGTCGGTCGTCTTGTTCCATATTCAGTCAAGTAAGAAAGATCAAAACGGATTCCTGTGCCCCAACACGACTGTTTTTTCATTTATGTTAATCATTCGGTTTATATAAATCCACACAGAATAGGGCTCATTGATTAGTTGTTTCTGCCTATCGAGCACGTTATCTTTTTGACCTTCACTGCGAAAATCGCCCCTTGGCCTCTGAACCTCATACAAAGCGGACTGTTTTTATCTTACTCTAGAATTAGGGCAAATAACTGGCTGTTCAAACTGCTTCCCGGCTTTCAGTTCCTCAGGTCTTAAGCCCGTGTGTCATTCATCTGAGTGCAACGGAGCTTGCTGGACAATTCCTTTTCCCATACACGATCCCTCAACATTGTAAGGCGGACCATCGGACCGAAACAAAGTGGTTTTGTATTTTGGCATCGACTCGTTGCCTCACCTGATGAAACTAAGTGCGCTGGTGGACGCAACTGACGATCTTGAAGTGTACTGTTACGCACATAAAATAATAAGTGTTCAAAATGGGATAAGTTTATCACGGAATCCAAAACGGTGCACTAATAAATAAATGGTATGAGCGTATTCGATGGTTTTCATCCTTGGACGGACCATATTGAAGAAATACGGACAACAGGAATACTGATCAGTGCGTCCGTGAACTAAAACGACGGTCACTTCTGGAAATTAAAGATTAACTGTTGGCTGTAAACAAACATCGAAATCCGGTCAAAAAATCGTATGTGAACCTTAATCACAGCTGATCAAAATCTACCATAGCGCGTTACCAACTTAACGCTCCCTTCCGGAAATCCCGTTGGTTGCCAAAAAAGGTAATATAAGTGGTGCAGCTATATCTACCTGTTAATTCGATTGGAGGATACCAAACAATTGCCAAAGCAAACACCTGTCCAGAAAAACAATCAACTTTAGTGCGCCAACTCATAAGCAAAGTTTACAGTTTCACTGATGAAGCGGAAAGCAATCAACGCGAACACACGACGAAAATCAGCTGATAAGGCAGTATTCAGCATTGGCATTTGCTCTCATACGAATATGGATTCAGCTAAATTTTATCATTCATCTGGCAGTAATGTATTACCCGAAATACCGAGAATGTCACCGAAGGACTTTTTCCGCCCAATTGAGCTGCACTCCTCAATTGACTGCTCTTACATTTGTTGGTAGGTAAGTGAACGAAAATCCACCCAGTGCATGATTGTCCGGTTGCATTTCTAAAGTCCAGTTTCTTCCAAGCATGACCTGATCAGTCCACATAAAAGAATCTGAAGACATGCAAATCTTGGTACGAAAATTCCTCTGATGAAAACCTGTTTCGTTATTATCACTCACTCGGGAAACTCAGTGTTGTACAGTCTGCAACGCCATACTTTTTTCTCCTACACAGCAGCGAACGTGGATTTTTCGGGATGTGTTCAATACTAACCTGATGAATTTAGTCGTGTTCGAGCAGAAACTTGCTACGTACTCTATTGAAAGGTGGTTTTCCATTCTGAGAGAGGCGGTCGGCTAACTAAATGTCAACACCTTCGGTGTTTATGATCGCCTAGGATTTTGAGGGAGTATGGAAGGTGACCCCTGTTGCTTACGAATCGCACACCCCTATGAATATTCCTCTTTAACTGCCCTCACAACTGCTCTTGCGTAAATACACTGAGAAATAATATGAATGGAAAAGTAACAGTATCAGCAATTAGGTTGTTTTGGTACTTCGGCGTATCGCCCTCCGATGCTAATAAATCTCATAGACCGTCCTCCGGTTCGATTTGTCATATTTGGCAAAGAGGACCTGCTAACTGAATGATACACACAATGTCCTTGCGGTTGGAATCATTTCTTAAACCTGTCAATAATAAGACTGTACAGTGTAATTTTTCTGTTATTTTTTACTACTTTTAATAATAAGACGAAACGTTGCATTATTTTCAGGATGAGGATTGCAGTCAACACGGAGTTCACAAGCGGGGAACTTGACGGGCAGTTGACTGATTCACAGAACCAGTATCCGACTTGTTCAGCTCCTCAACTGCGCATCACTTAATTACTTAAGATGGAACTTATCATCAGCGTTCTTGGCACTTATGCTAAACTAAAATCATATTACTACATGCAGTTTACGCAGAGTGAGGTTCTGCCCTCCAATTTCTGTTCGCTGGCTCTAAAAAAATAAGCAGTTTATTCTCTCATTTCCGGAACCTCTGTAATCATGTTTTCTGTGTAGTCTTATTCTTTCTGAACGTCTGAAAAATTGAGGCTTTGTTGTTCTTAAATTCACAGTTAGTTATAATACTTTCCGTTACCCGATATGATGTGTTCGCCTCTTATCCTGTCACCAGATTTGAACGAAAGCTGACTGGCATAAACCAAGGCGTGTTTTATAGTCAGGTTAATCCTAGTTCCTGTATAGTATAAGGTAATATCACGAGTCCATGCCAAAATTACGAAATCACTTTGTTTCGGTTTAACAAATCACGTTACAGTGAGGAGGGATCATGTCTGGGACACAAGATTGTCCAGCAAGCTCGGCTGCACTCGGGCTGATGACACGCGCGGTAAAGAACAAATCGACTGCTAGCCAGGAACTGGTGTGGAGATCTAAGCGTTCGTCCTAATGCTGCAACGAAGAAGGAGCGGTCTCATTGCCATGTCACCACAGTTCCTCGTTCGGTGTGGGTATTGCAACAATAATTCACCTTAACTTGAACACAGGAGATAAGTCATGGTTAATGCCAGTCAGTCTTTGTTCAAATCTCGTGACAGGCTTAGAGACGAGCCAGGATGTTGTTAGGACCGACATCCGAAGGAGAGTTAATTAGCTCATTGGACGAGGGGAATCGGTAAATAAGCCGATGACTCCTAACAATGATGAAATAGCTGTTCAGTGCTCCCATGGTTTCTAAACGACGAATTGAGAGGTTATATCGAATGATGAATAATTCCATAAAAATATGCTTCGACCTGAGTAAAACAATATAGTAGTTTAATTAAGACAAATTAAAGGAACAACTTTGGTGACCGAACACAGGCCACTTTGATTGTTCTTCTTTAGATGAGCTGAGCTGGAGTTCGTGTGCTTTCTTGTTCACATGGTCTTACCTGTCTCCTAGATGATCGACCTAATTCTGTTGAATACAAAGTCATTAGCTTTGGGCAAGCATTCAACGAAGTCCATCGCAGACACTCGGAAAGGCCAAAACTGTCGATGTTGCAATGTTTTCGTGTTTTTCGAAGGCTGGCAGTTTACGGGAACATCTGCGTAGGTCTGCACGTCATCCAACAACAGTTACCATTGAAAGTCGGGTTTCCACACTGGAAGACCTGTTGTCCTGTGAACCTTACGCTTCTTTTCTAGCAGCATTTGACAGATTGGTGATCTTAAAGATGTCCGTATTTCGGATGCAAAAGAAGCAAGGCAACCAGAGCCATAAACGACATTCAAGCCAAACCATATTTCCCAGAGAATGAATCCAAAGGATGGAGTTCTATAAACCCAAGAAACGCTCTGCGCTGACATCATTCTATTCGGATGAATCAGTATTCCATCTGTAAAACTTTAATAGATATCGACAAGACCGAAGTTAGAACAAGATAAACCCATTTGACCATTACGAAAATAATGGGCAATTTGATGTGAAAGTTAACGTCTGGTGCAGACTTCATGGTTCACGACTTGCAGGTCCTGTTTTTCTCCCAATGCAGTTGAGTATTTGTATACGATAAAGGAAACCTTTCTGGCCACCTGGAAACTTTAACTTTATAAAACTTATCAAGGAAATCATTTTCAAAGGATGGTGCATCCGTATATACTCCACCAGTTGTTACCAAGCGGTTTACCCCCGGACTGATGTCCACTGGATATTTTCTTTTGGTTTATGTTAAGAGAAAAGTTATCTACCCAGGCCGAAGGCGCTGGATGAACTAAAATCCCAGATCCAGTCACTGTGAGTCGATTCCAACATCGGTTCTCGAGGAAATTCAGGCGAACATTTTCGACGGCTGGCAGAGGACGGTTGCAACTGAGCATGACTTTATTCACCAAACAATCGCCCCGAACTCCCGTCGCTAGTTGGGTGTTTGTCATTTTTATCAGAACTGAGCAATGATATCGCATGGTGAATTACTTCATGAGAACTGAGATTCTCAGTGACTTTACACCAGGGCACTTAAATTTCTATAAATTTCATAACTGCTTATTTCCGATGGCAGTGGGTCATTTTAGTAAGTTATTAACGGATTTTGAAAGAAATGCACAGCATTTTCAATCGTAATGGTGGGCGATAATCTATTTTCTTCGATGTACACGGTCTTACTTGTATTTCTGCTACTCATTAGTGCATCATTACAGTTCACGGTTCACTTTGGTGCCGACTTTAAGTTTTTATTTAAGTGGTCTTCCGTAAACTTCGCATACTTCTGCCAATAAACGCCGACACTTCTTATTACTACTTACTCGGCATGTCGTCGGCGACAACGAGCATGAATACATTCAGGAAATAAAAATATAATGGTAGCTGTTCTCTGTGCTTGCGTTGTTTGCTCGCACAACTAGGTGTCTGAAATTTCATTGGGTAGTGACAATATAACGGTAATTGCTCGTGGCCAACGTACGTTCAAGACAACCAATCGGAACAATCCAAATGAGACGTTGTTACGACGCATGTAATTACACAAATCGAGCACAAAAGCATGCACCGGTTGTGATAGCTTGGATGTCTTATCAATTCTTTTAATTGGAAATTTAATGTAAACTTGGATTAGCGAACGACGAACCGGTCTTTTTGAAGGCCGACGCAACCTGATTGCTGAGGCTTTTGTTTTGCCGTTCCTATTAATTTCCCAATGTAATTCCTCAGTGATACTTGGAAGGGTGATCATAGGGGATCGCCAACCGTGGACACGGGATTTATGAACAACTTGAATTAAGGGGCAGAGTGAGCGCTGCCGATAAAGAATTTTGATCGATTCAACCGGTGAACAACAAGGATGAATCGCATCGGGTGATCCAACCGACGCGATTGGAGGCTGAGGCAGACTTCATCAGCCTTCGACGTGATGAAAAGAAAAGCAACGAAAGTGGGATCTTTAAACGTTTGAAAAATCCCACAGAACACATTGAGAACAACACAACGTTGTGTTGTTCCGAAAGTGGGATCCATAAACGCAGAGGAACGCACGTTAAAGGCCGACCGTTAGATGTTTCAAGTGGAACTAAATATTTTGGGAGTGACAGCTCCGAGAAAACTATGTCAACAATGGCTAATGAAATTCCTCAGAAGCACTGCTTTTATTTCAATTCCCAAAATTACTACTACATAAATAACCTTTGTGCTTATTCTACACATCTTTTTGTGTGTTTGAAAGCTCACGTATTCGCATTCACCGCGCAACTTTGACAGCCAGTGTTTTGGGAACAACATGAACCACTTTGGTATTCTTTTACAGTGACATTGGCTCTCTCTCGTTTGGAGTCTTTGTGATCGTACACTTGAGGTTTATCTTTGCTTGCATATTGCCTGCATTAAAAATGTTGATATTTTTTGAATGGTTTAATTGGACTTCATCTTTTTGTATTAGGAACGTGCCTACTTTCTTTTGTCAATGCCCTTTTCTTATCGCTGACTCTCCGTTTTTTATCATGAAAATTCGTGACATCTCAACGTCATTTTTCACTAACTGTCACCATTCCCAACTCCCAAAGTTGATTGTTGATTGTTCTAGGATGACGGATGGCATCAGGATGCAGCCGGTCACTGGAGGTTTCGAAGTCCCCAATTTTTATGAGGATTGGCATCCCTCCAGTCAATTACGTGATCAATCAATTGGTTGATAAAGGAATATTGACACCAGTAAGTTCTGCTTGGGCCAGACCCATCCTCAGGCAACTCAAGAAGGACGAAAGAAACTGAGAATTTTTGATGATTATCGGACTGCGGTAAATAAGTTCCTTAAAACGACAAGTTGCTCGATATCTAAACCTGAACGAAATCCTTCGTCAATTTTATGGATCACAATTCCTCTCTAGGCTTGACATTCGGATGTTTTATTACAAATACCGTCCGATGATCAATATTACGAGTTAACCACCATAACCACTCTCTTTATAACATTTTACCTTTTGGCCTTCGTTTCCCCACGCCACCCCCGCGATTTTCTAGAACATCATGAATACTATTATTTCTGACTTAAGTAGTGTTTCCACCTACCATGAAGAGCTCATTGTAAATGCACCCGCCACATGATGAACGTTTACTTTTATTGCTTGAAGTATTTCGTGATTATATTGTTACTGTTAACCCTGTCCAGGCAGCACAGGGGATACTCGAGTATTCCTTCTTCATCGCAAAAGGGGACACAGACTTTCATTTCTGATGTTCTTTATTGATACACTGGGGCCACTATGCCACTCAAACGTAAAACATGTCTAAAACATTATTCTTCTGGGCGAACGAGACTCACAGCTAACCAAAGATTTTTCTCAAGGACACAAACCACTGTATTATGTTCCCACGGAGCAAATAAGGACTCCACTTTTTAGGCTTCAGTTGCCAATAGGATCTGGAATTTTTAGTTGGAAACCTTGATAACCAATACTTAACTTGCGCTGTGCTGTTGCTGTCCTCATGTTTATTTTTATGGGGTAGCATCATTTTATTTAGCATCGGACGTACTTTTTAATATAGATGTTTAAAATCAGTGGTGGCTAATTTACTTCACCAATGAGAATTCGACCTTGTTTTTTCTGGCATTTGGACCCGTGGAACTTACTAAAGCTCATCTGTCTGGATATTCGTGTGCCACGAAATGGAGAAGCCTGAAATCAGTGGCAAGGCTGACAACTATGGACAAAATGTCTGTATCGGCATCAGAAAATACAGGTAATGCTGAAGACTGCTACTAACGCTCTTAATCATTAGCCATTTTTAGCGGTTATTCTATCATATTTCCCTGATATGGTGAAATTTCTTATTCCTCATTTGTCAGTATAAGTTAATCCGTAAGTCTTAAGGGTAACAACAAATTTAACATTTTAGTTTCATCCGTTGAAAAGGAAAAGTGGAGAGCAACATTTCAGCAGGAATCTTTACTCAGGAGAAAGTTATTCAAGGAAATATGTCCATGAGAATGGTCGCCATAACGTTACGTGACTTGCGGAAGCTCAAGTTGGATGTTCCATGATAATCTCAGTACATTGGGAATACCGCACCTGACCCTCGTCATTAGTCTTTTCAGTGGAATGTACATTCACTTCGGCTTTTGAAGAGTGCCTGCAGAGTTTTAGAGAACATGGTGCAGCCCATCGTGTGATCCTTGAAATGCAAGTTTACATCAATGATATCCCCGTTCAAGGGCTCGACACAACAACTGTGGCCAAATTCAGGTCCCAATTTAATGCCAGCACCATCAGTATCTTTGACCAAGCTTTTTGGTGCAACTCGAGGCCCATGGATATGTAAAACTCATGAGAACCAGTGCTGTTTAGCTGGCGAACGTAACCATGACCAACCTAACTTTGAATGTTCTCACAATTTTAGTTCATTACACATCAGCCGCTTTGCATTATTTTTTTGTTACCTGTTGTAGAATTCACCATTAGTAACAACGTTGCTGTCCTAAATCATACCTGGGTAGTCTCTGGATAGAAACAATATCCCGTAAGCTGACCAAAGTTTGCAAATAGTGCTATAATTCCCCCTCCGATTGACCAAGCTTCGACATAGGATTACTCAAGTTGGTCGGCAGGTTGCTTCTAGATAACGCCCTCTTTCAAACAAGTAGGACGTTGCATAGAAATGTTACCGTTTGCTAAAACAACTGACTGAAATGCAATCAGTGGATGCCACTTGGCACAGGGAACGAAAAGTGCATGTTATTGTTTTATCTAATTGCTCCTTGGAACAAAGGCAACTTACTTGACAAAATACAGTGGTCATAAACCGGTGGTTAGACCAGAGACTAAGCAGACTATGCCCCACTACCGCCCTCGGAAGACATGCTTAAGCTCACTGGTGACGAGAACGAACCACAACAAACTGCACCACAATGCAGCCGACTTACCAGTATAACAAACCCAAACAGGTTTGTTTGCCGTAATAAGGTGAGTATGTTTCGTTACAATAATCTGTCTACCAGTAGGTCGAGATGGATCATGGCATCCTCAGTTGTCCTCCCGCCTTTCAAAGCCCCCTATGTACTGTCGATAGCAATCGCGTTCTGAGATTGTGACCTGTGAATGGTCGAGTTGCACAACAGCAATTGTAAAAGGAGAGCTTGATCGCTGATGTGAACAAAAACACATCAAGGCAGTCAGGAGAATGCAGCATATGCAGCCCTGATATGAATAAGCAGGTCCATCGGATTACCCTGCTGTTAGATTAAAACCTCCTTCCGGGCGAATGGAGGCCCTCACCAAACAGCACTGTTTAGAGCTGTTAGATATTATGCCCCCACTGTACCTATGCATATTTGTCAACATCAAACATTTTACAAGCCAAAGGCAAACGGAAACTGTCACAGGTTCAGAAGCAACGCCTAACAAAATTGCGCAAGATATAACAGAAATGAAAATTGCTCGGCACACCTAATGATTTCCGTTGTCAATCTTATCATTTGTTTATGGCATCCATCAAAAATATCCCGTTATAAGTGACGGAACAGCGCAAAAACTATGCTGAACAGCTACCTATTTTACGCAAACAAATGGAATACTCGGGGACTACTGACGTTTTGCCGGGCACCCTAACTGTGAAGACTATAGCAGATCGCAATTCGTTGTTGCAAAATCTCGAGGATAAATCTGTGCACAATAATGGGATAATTTGTTGCTTGCATATGGTTTGACGTGTTACCGTTAGAGTTCGTGGAGATTTCACTAGACAATATATAAAAGCCATTATGAGGACTGCTTTCGGAGGGAGTTTTGGTATATTTGAGCTGACTTGGTGTCAACAGCAGACAATCAGTATTCATTAACACATTATGCCGTCTGAAAATGGGTACCACTGGGATTTCATTACTATAACTCCTGGGACAGTGTATTGAACCGAGAATTACATGATAAAACTGTGCAACAATCATCTTAGATTTGGGGCTGGAGACCCAAGAAGCCAGAAGATAGAAACATCAGTCAGTGGGTTTTGCCAGACGAATCCGATAAGTCTGATATTGCACAGTATTCCCCTTTTGTTGTCCATTTCATCTTGTACAACCGCGTTAGTGGTCCGAAATCTGGGTTTGGCCCAGTTGTTCAGGTAGTTCTGTGGAGCTTCCTCTTATTGAATGCTTTGCCATAGAAATTCATCTCATTTATCCAGTCTCAGAGAAACCGTCTCAGCCGGGTTAGTTTTCATGGCCGTTTTTCACCTTAGTTCGTCCGGGTGGCCCACATCCCTACTTGCTTCTCAGTTTTGCCACTGAGTTGATCATGCGGAACCCTCATCCTGATGTGAGTATAGTAAACCGGTGCTTCCTCAGGCAGAGTCTGACTAGGCATATGCGGACGATGTTTCATTTCTGAGTGAAAAGAGTAGTAGGTTGCAAGTTCCGTGCGTTACCCGGACGGTGGTTTAGTTATGTGTGGGATCCATTCTGCACCTTAGAACTGACCAAGGAATGGAAGCTACCACCTGGAGGTCAAAAAATGACGTGGCAAAGTGGAATGAGAAATGTACAGCAAAATCAGGTAAAATAGGTGTCTCACGTCTTGTTGGTTGGCGTCCGGAGGACCCGTCAACTATTTGGCTGAATACACTGAAGGAGATGACAGTTAATCGCGAACAATGACGGTCGTATTGTCATTCTCTATCAAACCAGAAGGATTAAGTTTGTTTGTATAGATAGACTGCGTTCCGTGCGTTTGCTACAGCAGCAACTTGTAGAACGGATTGTCCTAACGCAAATCACGTTTACGCTTGCTGCCCCTGACCTTTGTGGCTACTCGTGCGTCACTCATTCTTGTCCCCGCACGACTGCAGTACTGTCAACCCTGACACTTGACCAATACAAGGAAAAAACAACCAGAAGCGTAGCAGATAGGTTTATTAGGGCAGAAGCGTGCTAGCGGCACATGCGCAGGCAACGCACGAGTGGCGACCGCGCTTAGCGGTCAACGTTCGGTTAAACAAGCCCTTACGAGGAACGAATCCTTGTTCAAATACAGGGGCCTCGTCCTGGAAGACCGTCAGAAAAAGGCTTCGATTGGGACCATACGGAAAAAGCCGGAAACTGGCAGATGTCTTGCGCCTTGGCACTGCTCGGCAATCGGAAAATTTGCCGTTCTTTTGGTAGTCCCGTGGGTGTTATTTGTTGGGAGCTGACCGTGCGCTGGACACCCAACCTGAAAAACACCGTTAGGAGGTGAACGCAAGAGTTATTATCCCCCGGCCTAGCTGCGCCCGCACACCGCTGCAGCTGATGCCCGCCCGATATGCGTCAGTGGAAACAGTAGATCTGACTTCGTCCCACACCCACGAGTCTCACCCTCGTCCAGAATCTTCTCCAGGCGGGATTGAAGATGAGTGTCTGACCCCGGGTTTTCTTTTTCCTCTGGTGCGCGCGCGATATCGATCATGGGACCGATGGTTGTCGTGCTGGAGCCAGTGGAATCGCCTCGGCCTTTGGCTTCATTTGGGATAGGGTAAGTCAAAGACAAGGTGGTGGAGACGGTGCTCGTGTGCACCGGTGGATGTGGTGGTGGGCACCTAACAGCGGTCGGTGCTTTCCTTGTCGGTTTAACATCGGAGTGGCATGTCCACCGGCGAATCAGTTATCGCGACAAGCATGCCATTCTATTAAGCACGGTTATGCACTTACGACGGGAGAGTATTCCACTCTCTGATGTAAAAATGATCAAAATCAGAGAAATGAACTGGTAGATTTACCTTGCGGCTGCTTCGCGTATCCGGTAGTCCTGGTGCGATTGTTGGTGTTGTAGTTTCAGCCCCACCAGCAGTCTTTGCGGACGGCGCTGGTAATAGCTGGGCTCGACCAGGCTGGTTGGACTCATCAAATGAAAGGAATCTGTCGTTGGACCTGCATTTCATGATGGCAGGTTCAACACGATCGATAGACACCGTGTCGTGTCGGCCGGCAACTTCCAAATTGATTGTTTCAGGGCCGCATTTCCCAAGCTAGACGGACCGGCATACGGTGGTTACAGTGGTGGTCGGACACTGTCGAAACACGTGAAAACGTGAGTTGAACTACTCAACGGGTTTGGACTGTGCATTGTGGTTGTTGGTCCCGCGGTGGATTGGAATGAAGCGTCCTCATGTGTTCTGCGAGGCCTTTTGCATGGTGGCCATAGTTGAAGTGAATGCTACACGATGGGGATAAGAGCTCACCGAGGTGGCCGAGCGTGCAACTACACACAAGTCCGTTTGGTGTAGCACGCTCTTTTTTAACAGAACTGCGTAGGCTTAAAATAGGTAACGGTGATATTTCGCTCCAAAGCGGGTCGGCCCCGGCTCGCAGAGCAGCTTTTAGCTGCCGGTGAAATCTTACCCCTTTCCTGTGAGCTTGCGTTTGGTAGGCGGTTGTTCTAATATGCTTTCACCTAAGTGTTTTGAAAATGCCTCGTCGAAATATGAGCCACGTTCTGTGGTCACTACAGCGGGGCAACCAAATATACTTACCCAACCAGATAAGAAGGCTTTCGCAAACCCAACGTAAGGCAGGGAATTGGTATGGCCTGTGGACAGCGAGTAAAGCGGTCTACACAGTTTAGCATTTAGACGTAGCCGTGCTCCAGCGGAAGAGTGCCTATGAGATCAACGTGTACGTGGTGAAAACTTGTCCTGGAGAAAGTAGCCAACGGAGCGCAGACATACCAATGGACTTTCACTCCGCGACATTGGAGGCAGGCCCGGGACCACTGGCGGAAGTCACGTTTAGCGTTGAACCACACCAAACCATCTGTCACTAGCTTCACCGAAGCAGCCAAACCTGGGTGGGTGAGGTTGTGTAATGCTAGAAATGTGGTATAACAGTGAGCTGCTGGAACCACCGGCCTTGGACGACTCTGTGGTAGGTACGACCGCTAAGTTTAAGGAGCTGTCTCGTCGAAGTTTGTCGATATCGGGATCCATCATTTAGGCCTGTGCCATCGCATCGAGTTCGGTACTCCGTCTCGGAGACAAACAAAGCTAGTGTGTACGAGAAAGTCCATCGGTGGCGGAGTTTTCTGCCCCAGAGACATGTCGTAGGTCCACAGTTAACTGTGAAACAAAGTCTAAGTGGCGGATTTCGCACAGCCAGTACCGGTCAGAGGCTGAATGCAGCGCTTATGCGAACAGTCTGTGGTCTGTGAACATCTTGAATGGGCGACCTTCTTATGCATGCCTGAAGTGTCGGACGGCTAGAAAGACAGCGGGCAACTCCCTGCCAAACGTCCCATATCTAGTCTCTGCCGGCTGCAGCCGCTTGGAAAAGAGTGCTAAAGACTTTCAAGAACCTTCGATGTACTGCTGAAGTACAGCTCCGACTGCCATGTTTGCAGCGTCGGGTATCGGGTAAATGGTGCTCTCCGGTCGGGATGTGCGAGTGGCGCTATTTTGGTGATAGCACTCTTAATGGAAATGAGCGCATGTTTCGCAGCCTCCGGGAATGCGTACTTACGCTTAACTCCCCGTAACAGATCTGTGAATGGGCAGTGATTTCTGCGCAATTAAGAATAAAGTTCAAGGGAAATTGTCCGTTTGCATTCACATCAGTTCAAAACTCTAAGAATGCGTCTGTGTGTAAGTGTAATTGGTCAATTTGTCACACGATCAGGTTACACAAACGGATAGATACCCCCCTCTATGCGCTCAGAAACAATTTGTCCAGACTCTTAAACTTCCCTGGCCCACTTGTCATTATCCAACAAGTGGTCTACAACCTGATCGTGTGACAAATTGACCAATTACACATACACACAGACGCATTCTTAGAGTTTTGAACTGATGTGAATGCAAACGGACAATTTCCCTTGAAC
>LUCM01001300.1:0-11674 GCA_008360955.1 Fasciolopsis buskii
CGGTGTTCCCCTTAGATATTCGCTCTTTTTATGGAAACGTGTAACTCTGGGGAAAGGCAGCGGTCAGTGAGGCTTGTCTTGCTGTTTAACGCTGAGCGATGATGATGATGTTGATGATTGGCCCTTGGTAACCCGTCCATTGAAAATTCCCAAACTCAGATCCAAAACTAACCACGGCCGGTCCACGAAGTATACAGCCATGTGCTCGCCGGTATCTATGGCGGAAGGGTGTGCTTGGCACCCGGGATATATGATCGCAGCCGAAGAACTTGCAAACTGATCAGTCAGCCACTGGTCTTCATTGGTTTGTGATCCTTAGATCGTCCTTCGCCATGGTTCCGGTGGCTTATGATCTGCATTCAGAATTGTGCAAATGTAGTATGAACAGAGCCATCAACCACCTGTCTGTAGTGGTTTGACTGCCCTGTAGGCTAGACCCCTTCGCTGAAGGCTCTAGAGTAGGGTCCCCTAAATCAATTCTTTGCTTCGGTTTGAGCAACTGCGCTGTAAGGAGCCCGCTAAGGAATCACGGATTCCGATAGATAGCCGATTACCTCGAGGTGGAGCGCAAAAAAGCTATTATTTGTTGCGAACCATATACACTGTTTCCATTTCTCTCTTTCTCCCTTCTATTTATTCGCTATGATTCTGGTGTGATATGAATTGTACTCAGATGCACCATTTGCTGAGGTGTTTGATTCACAGTCATTCATACCAGGTTCGAGTCGCATCGAAGGTGCAAACTGCTGATAATTTGCAGTAGAGATGGAACAACTGAATGGTGTTTCCATCGTTTGCCAGTAAATTGGGTAAATTGGATTCTGGTACCGCGTGATGAATCGTTTTGAAAATGCATTAAATTCCTTTTACTAAAAACGTGTTTTCCGGCGGCACACAGCATTACCATTTCCTGCATTATTTCGGGACTGTCATAGTTATTCGGAAATGTCATTCAACTAACACTGCGATTCCGGTTGCGTAGGCCTGAGACTTGATCCATTTTACATGGCCGCATTTGTTCTGTAAGGTGCACTGAGTATCAGTACATTACCCTGCATTCTGTGAGCTGATGGGCTTTTGAAAATTCCTGGAAAACAAGGACATGATCTTACCCAGTTTAAAATAATTTTTGTATGAATCTGAATAATTCTGACAGTTTCGAAATATCTCGGGAAGTGGTTTAATAGTTGGCCTGGCTCTTCCAAGCGAAACTCATCCTAACAACACTGCCATTTTCGATGTCATCTGTGTGTCCTATGGACACAATTATTTGCAGGGCGTCAGCAAGTCTGGTCAGTCCTGCCACATTCCTAAGCCAAGGATGTCAACCGGTTTCTCTTTTGTCTCCAGAATTTATATCTTATGAAGTTATTTTTTAATGATTATATGTTTAGCGTGCATTTTGGTTGAATCACTCGCTTCTTCAATAGGGAATCCTTGTTTTTCCCAAGTTAATGGTAACGTCAAACCTTGTGACGATGGACAACAACCCCACCAATGTTCTTCAATGGATTTGACGGTGACCACCCTTACTCTTCAAGATCCTTCCTCTGAATCAGGTACAACGTTTCCGGTTACACAAAGAAACCAGGTCGGTGCGTTACATTCCGTTCGAACATCAGTTGTCACTTCCGGTACTGCGTTTCGCTATCCACCTCCTTTTTGGAGTCCTACAAATACAAGTTTTCACTTGTTAGGTCCTTCATTGTGCGCCCAATCATACATGCTGCCTGCGTCTAGTCTTTGGGTAGCCAGTCCGCCGCCAGCCGGTGCCTCATGGGCTGTGCACCAACCTTACGTCACGTTCCCAGTTCCTCCGGTGCAGTTGCCTTCTTCGACTGACCCAACTGATTCGGAGTCAAAAGGGAGTGCAGTCCCGGTCGACTCGGTTTATCCTACTGCAAGCACTAGTGAGGAAGCTACAACCTTTCTGTCTTCGGATTCAAATGATTGTACACCGACGGGTAATCTCTCTACTCGTAATACTAATCACTCTGGATTAGGTCCCGTATCGACACCACCGTCTGCGACGATACCTCCGGCGCATCTAATCCCTCCACAGGCTTTTGTCATGTTGTGTCCCTCCAGTCCTTTGGACTTTCTCCGGGCTGGCCTACTTTCTGTTGATCTGTCAAATGGTCAAGCTGCACAGTGTATGCCGCCTAATTGCGTCACTAGCACAGCACAATCGTCACCAACCATTGACGGTGGTCAAGAAGAGACCGGTGACTCATCTTCGGTCGAAATCTTCGGTTCTGGCGACGCAAACTCCTCGATCAAATCAACTGTCGCCTTCTGTGCAACAACAAGTGGGATGAGTACGATTCCTCCGCTCTCAAGGTTTGTCACTTTGTTGCTTGAATAAGCAATTAAATAATGATGTTTTTAATACGAATACTTGGTCTAAGAAACTTGAATCAAGCAGCTGATTTATGATATAATGGTCTTGATTTTAGTCCGAAATGACATATAATGCGTTCCAGTTGTTGAAATCTTTGGTCATCGTCATGCTCCACAAAAATATCAGACTTTTTCCAATTACACTTATGCTTTTCAAAAGTTCGTCTTGTTTTTTATCGATAAAAATAAAGCCCAGTTTGGCAATCGTTATTTCTTTTTGTTGTCACTATAGTTCATGGATCAAGTTCATTACTGTTACTAGGGTGTAACTAGCATACCGTCCAACTACTTGCGCATTAGGGACCATTTTTCTTTGGTTTAACTCTTACCGCTGACTCGCTGTCCTGTATATTTGCCATTGAATTCATTGACCGCCACTATTAAAAAATGTGACCAACTAATGTTTTCTTTTGCAGTCTGCCACACCATCCACTCTCAATGGATCGACCTCGGGGACCATCGTCTAGCAGTCATCGAAACCCACTGACGCAATCCAGTGTGCTTGATCCGAGCAAAACGCGCCCGTCAGTGAGTGTAGACCCTCCCGTTGTCACCGTGAGCGACCTTATTCAACCTACTGCTTCTTGGGTGGGCACAGATGTTCACCCACATTCTGTTTGGCCTGCCCCAGTTAATGGTATTCAGCAGACGCAGCAGCGATTGTCATTCCGGCGTGAACTCACACCTTACTTGCCGGCAGCCCTACCTATGCGTCCCGGACCGAATTACCAAAATCGGGGCTTTCACACGTCCGTGCACCCAACTCCTGGACCTACACCATTTTTAACGCCTATTTTTAACGGCGCTTTTCCGACCCGATCTTTCCTCCATCCGTCAGCAGGAAATGTGGTTACTGGCAGCAGCACAATTTTGTATCATCAAAACTCGATCCCGACAGTATCCTTCTCCCAGACCGCTCTGAATACATCTTTCGCGGCACACGTTTCCACTACGCAACCTGTATCCACTTCTGTCGTTGGCACTCAAGCCACCACTACTTTCCTGTCGAATTTCCCCGGACAATTATTTGCTCATCCACCATCAGACCTGCCGTCCAGTTTTCCCCATCCGCCTCCACCGATGGTTTTTGTTAATACTTCGTCCTCTGCTTTTTCTGTCGTGAACAATATCTCAGTTGATTCGACTCCTTCCTTGTCCACCTGCGTATCAACTGAGATTTTAACCGGTTCGGTTACCTGCCCTGTTATTCAATCATCCGCGGGTGTTTCTTCCGCATCTACATCACCTCCACCCACCTCGGAAGCAGAAGTCGGGTCGAACAATCCCACTGTGCACTTGAGTCAACTGCGGACGACAGTTCCCTGTTCACATCAAACGTTAACAACCACTCTACCCTCGACCGCCAGTGGCGGTAACCTGAACACAAGTGGAGGCAATCTATCGACAAACGTGATATCATTAACTCCTTCTTCTGTTTCAGTACCGCCCTTCTTGCCAAGCTTTTATATGCATCAACCTCCTCTACTACCTCCACCACCACCGCCGCCACCAGCACATCTGAATTACTTCCTCCCTCAAAGTGCGCCATTGATTCCTCCGCACGCACAACATCCGAACTTGCCCATGCCATTATGGACATCGTTACCTTTGGCTCCGGCAGCGGCAGTTGCACCATTGTTGGCTAGTCACACGATGAATTCCCGCCATCCCAGCTGCTTCAACTGTGGTCAGCCCGGTCATAAAGCTAAGTGCTGTCCGTCCAGATTACCCAATCAACAGGCGATTGAAAGTGAGTGTATCCATTGTTTTTGGTACAGGCCACATTTAGGTGCTTCACTGTCTTCGAATAATTGAATTCAACTTACTTTTGCTTAAAGTAGTGAAGAAAATATTCAAGGTAATTTAGTGATTCCACTTTTGAAATCGTTCTTTAACTCAATAATATTCGCGAATAGTTATAAGCTAACTGTACAATGAAGCGCGAATTATTCTTTCTATGCCACCTGCACTGCTAATAAAACGTTTGCGGTCCAAACGCCAAACTCAGCGATCAGAATCCCATGAAAACCAACATGACCCGCGACAAATACAAATTCTTAAATCCACTGATAATTTACGGCTAAAGTGATCACAACCTTAAACTTGTTCACCAATAAATAGTGAGCATAACCTTAATTGACGAATATGGTGAACCGTCGACTGATATATTTTTTCCATCGCTGGTTTTTTCGGTAATCATTTTTAGTGTGCCTTTTGAACATGCCTGTTTCGTTTGTTGTAAATGGACGTCAATGCACGTCGCCATGGCAACGTGCATATGTGAACCGCTTTGAACATCGCGTTATTCGAATACCTAGTGAATTCATATTTCATGATTTTGGTGGCCTGGTTAGCGTAGGGATTGTTTCCGAAAAAATCGCCAGGTTCGATCGGTTGATTATCTAATTCGTTTTGCTGTTTTCTACACAAATTCCTACTACTGCGCCGAAATATCACAGCAGTTATTTGTCCTGAGTGCGTTTGTTTCAATACGCTTTTTTAGAATTACTTTTGGCGTGGTTTGTCCGCCTCAATCGTCAGTATTTTTTCTTAATCGTCCTAGTTCACGTCAGAAAATTAGATGTTCATTTTTAAGGCATTAATATATCAAACTAACCTCTGCATGGTTTGATTTTGGTCCGGAATTATATGTTCATCGTTTATTTTCCGATGGTGATTGTGTCATGCTGAAATCTGTTGTTAGGCCTAGTTGTTGTGACATGATGCCCATTTAGTTGGTCTTCAGAAAATTGCTGTGCAATCACTGGTAATCGCCAAATCAACATCACGAAAGCTGCATCAAACCAGACTCCATTGCACAGGTCCTGGTTATGTTAAAAAAACAACTTGTTCCGCATCATTGGGGTATAGCTTGTGGATATTCACAAATCTTCCTGAATTACTTTGAATATTTTCCAACAAAATTCCTAATCAGGTTTCGTCTTTTTATTGTTTAAAACATTTTTGCTGACAGTCGTGCTTTTCATTTCGGGGTTCACATATACCGCCATTATTTTCGATTTTTTCTCGTCCATAGATACTTTTAACTTGAGTTACGCGCCGAACAAATAGGTAACTGTGGCTAGGCGCCTGTCCGAAATGATCAAACCTGACAAGCACCACTCATTCGCAGTTCTTGGTTCCGCCAGGTGACAACATGTGAATCAGTATCTAGCTGGATTGATATGGTCTATTGAAATCTTGAGTTGATAATGGACGCCGTGTCTTATGCAAGATTCAGTCACTCCACGAACCGGTAGATATTCGATCCCGTACTTTTAAAGTTTGCGTTATCGCTTCGCCGATTTTCCCGTTTGTTTAAATCTAATCGGATGGCTTTATTCTCCTTGTTGCTGCCCTCCCGTGTAGTTACGCAATATACATTCTTGCGGTGACACTCACATTCTGCCTTTCTGTGCGGTTTGCATATCGCTGTTTTCCAAACGGATTTTGGATCTAATGACTTCTGTGATGAAAGATCGTGTACACCTCTGTTCTATCCCTCACAATTACAACTTATGCTGTAAATAGCCGCTTGTTCTGTACTGTTTCTTGTCCTCTATCCACACGTACATATGCCCATCACGAAGAGACACGCGTATAACATTCTCTTATGGATATACTGCATTTCTATTTTTCTGTTTTCCCTTTTTCATTCTTAACGGCATTTTGCCTTCTCGTGCTGTCTAGATCCAAAAGGAACCACCATTCTATGCGGACACAAATGTTGGCCAACACGGTCTGTTTCCAATCTCATCCTTTCCCCTCCCGTTCCGATGACCTGTTATTTAGTTTCTAATAAGATGCATTTCCTTTATCCTTCCGATTTTCCCTGTTCTGAATATAAACAAATCCCTGCATTCCCAATTAGTTTGTCTTTTGATAGATTCGCCCGTCGAATTTTTCTTATGCCAGTTTGCCACCCTTTTTCCTCCTATCCGGCTATCCTTGTTAATGCATACTGGTGGATGATGCAGTTCCAAACGGTTAGGTTTCATTCATAAAGCTGTCAACACATCATTTCCAATCTTCTCATTCATCTCATTTTTAGCCTTCCTAATCTATCCTGGAACTGTCTCTTCATTGTAAGTCAGGTCCCAAGTATCCGGGCTGTCTACGACTAGTGACCTAATTGTCCCATCACTATTCTCGCCATTGTCACCTCTTCAGCACCCACCGCTACCACAACAGCTACAGTACAGTTACAACAGATATCGATAGTATTTCACGTCTTATTCACGTGAGTGTTCTCGATCCGACTACCTTTTTTCCCACCCGACCATTTATCATCGGTCAACACACCACCACTATCCGTATTGACCATATATTTGTTTTCGTGTGCTGTGTAAAATATTTTTTTTAATTTAGCATCTCTGCATCATTGTGACAATTTTGCCATAAAAATGAACTTGCTCCTGAAAAGATTACCGGTTCATTTCGGTGATTCCTTTTAGAAAGCATTCAAAGAGTATTAATTTTTCTGATCGCGGATATGACCTAAATGCCAGTTTTAGGTTGTTTTCTCATTCACCAATGCACTATGGTCGAGTTTACACATGCCTATCGTACGATGTTATAGCAATTGAAAATAGTTCGCTGAGAATGCGTTCCTGTAGCCGTAGCAAATGTTCTTTCTTCAAAAGTAGGTCGAGCAATCTCCTCTTGGAGCTCATCAATTAGATGAATCAATCAAAATGTACTGCCGAAAGGTCATGTTTAGCCCCTTAATAAGACGAGCATGAGATTCTTTTGGCTAGATAAATCTCTTATGTCCTATTCATAATCGGGGTATCCTACTGTTGATACAATCTAGTGGAAACTGAAATTCACGAGGTCAGATGATTTCGGGTGCTCCTAAAGTTAATAATAAACCCGTAAATTGCTATTAACCCGAATAATCAGCTTCTGCGTCTAACGTGACCAGTTGGCCATTTTGGCATTTATTACCGTTTTTTGCATAGACTATTCCGAAATATTCGAAATCGTATAAAGTATTTCGTTTTCATAAGATATGAAATTATAATCCTGCTCGCAAACTGTGATAATGTGTGCTAGTAGCAGGAAGTCGTGTTTTCACGAACTTGTGATATCACCACCGAACTCATTATCGAGAAACCACGGAAGCACGGTAAAGCTGTTTCATCCTTGATAGGAACCATCATCAATGCATATCCATCGCGCCCGAACTCGAGACGAACGATTCTGGGTCGAACACCTTAACCATTACACTGCCGGGAATGCTGTCAACGGTTTCTTGAACTTCACCACACGATGTTGCACCTATCCGTCACTGGTTTGCACGGTTACTGTCCGTTACCTCACAGCGATCGACCCCTACTGATAGATGACTTCTCTGCAGGTAGCCTGAGTACGACGAAGGCTTTGGACGTGACCTACGCAACTTGGCCACTTAGTGAGTGTTAGTAGTAGGGAATTATCATGGGGTTCTGATCGCTGAGCTCGGTGTTTTGATTGCAAACGTTTCATCACTGGTCGAACTGACATCGTCTGTTCACTTAGACTAATAAGAACCCCATGATAACCAACACCCGGAGCTACAACCAACACAAATCCATCGAGTAGGACACGTTTTTGTGATACAGCTGAACAATGGTTCCTCAATGGCAAGTTGAGCGTTGATACCACATGGTGAATAATTTCATAATAATTAAGGACAATATGCGGGCAATCGGTGCATCTTGCCTAAGTATGCCCATGAACTATGGGTCCTGTTTGGGACCTCGTTGAACGAGATCTCATGGTGGTAGTTCCGAAGAGTTTTGACAAAATTCCGAAATAATGGTGTTGCTTGTTATTCATCGCGTCTAATGAAGAGGAAACAGCCACAATGACCCCGGTTTTCTCAAACCATGTCTGCTTTGATAGCCTAATCCTTCGACTGTTCGTAATTTCGTATCAAACGTAATCAAACTGATTTTTGCTCTTGAACGTCATTCATTCAGTCTTCTCTGGTTGACCAAATCATAGTGGATTTTCGAGAGAACTAGAAGGGTGGGTGTAAAATTACCTGGAAGTGCATCGTTAATGCGCAGCTGATCATCGCCAACTGCGGTATTGACATTTCATCCAGCTTGGTGGGAACTAGCAAAATGCCTATGCAACCACGGTTGGCAGCTGGGAATCTGCGTTAACTCGGGGAAGTCATTCCGCCAACTGTGTTATCCTGAGTGACTCCTCGCAGTTTGTTTAAGATCAACATTACATGGCCTGACATTCTGCCGCCTCCAAGTTCTTGACCTTGTTAGGTCGTCGGTTTCATTTTTTGGAGCTGAAATAAAAAAAAATCTAGGTGAGAAAGAACTTGTGACATGTGGTAACGTCATTAGTTTCAGTTTATTTTTACTTAGGATAATATGTTTACAAAAGATTCGATAAGAATCAGTTAAGTTAGATGAAGAGTAGTTCGGAGCAGCCCAATTAAATGCGACCATTAACCTTGGGCCAACATGCTCTTGTTTTGAGAGCTACTTTACGGCACCGTTTCTTTAAAAGAGAATAATAAATCGGTAAGTAGTGTGAGACCAGCCGCTAATGTAATAATTCATACAGTCATATAGAAGTGGAAAAATCCCGAGTGCAAGAACTCCACTGATCGCGCCATATTACCTATCATCTGTAAAAATCGACTGAGGGTCTCGTGGGTCCCAAATGCGATCTACAGGGGTCAATAGGCTGATTCAGATTTTTATGCTTTTCACGTCGTTATCGACTGGTTTTCTGGACTAATCTCCCACTTGCTATCTGTTTGAGTGAGAGTCGTTCTGTTAGCTCACTTGAAACGCATCAGTCACTATAATCTATTTATGCACAGTGCTTCATCTAAAAACTATCAGCATATCGGCTCTCAGCGGTATAGCAGGACTGATCTTACGATGATCGTGTACACGACCTTTGATCGATAACCGAATATCACGCCGACCCCACAGATGCCTCGATTTGGTGAATGTCGATTGAGCCTTTTGTATCTACCACGGCAATTCATGGTATATACGACCATCACTTGAGATACAGCTACCCAAGCGACTGCGTCAATGTACCTCACTCAGTAAGGCACATTTTCCACAGACATGCGATTTCTGTCTTTATTTGAAAGCAGTGCTCGACTCAGTCGGTCGTGAAGTTCTTTGGCACTGCCTCATTGAAGGGTGTGCCAGAGAAATCGATTTCGCCTATCCAGTCTCTGTATGTGAACTACCGAAGCCGAGTTCATGCTTGCGGCAATTTTCAGCCGAAGTTAACCATGAGAATGGGTTTGTCATGGCTAACTTCTTTCAGTTTCCCTTTTCGGTTTTGCCACTGAGATGGCTAAGACGATAAGTCTTATTCTCATTTGTGAGTAAGGGTATTGATGTTTGCTCATACAAGAACCTGTCTGACTTAGAACATGCGGACGACATTGTGCTGCTGAGTGAAGGTCCGAGTAAGTTGCAGTTTATTCTCGATCGTCTTAACGATGGTGTGAGTGTGATGCGTTTTGCACCTTGGAAATGCAAAATGCTGTTACATGACTGGATCGACTCAAATCCGGATGAAATGTCTTCGCGCGTACAGAAGGCTCGATTGGCATTTGCTAATTTGAGGCATCTGTGGGGTCGGTATGACATCCGATTGTCGATCATAGGTCGAGTATACACGGCAGCAATTAATTTGGTTGTGGTCCACGGTTCTGATTTGTGGCCGTTGAGAACAGATCTGCGATTTTTTGGTGTTTGGACACCGTTGTCTTCGTAGTATTAGAAGAATGTAGGAGAATTTTGTTAATAGCTCAGAACTTAGATGTAAGGTACTGGGTCCTAAGGTCCAAGTTTAGAACAGGCTGTGAATCAGAATGGGTTGAGATGGTTGGGACATTTTGTGCATGCCGACGGCGATTACTTCCCTTTACGTCGTTGTGCGAATTAGGCACCCGATGACATGATAAAATGTATGGAAACATTGCCCGGTTGACTGGTTTTTGTACGCGCAGTTGCACTACCAGATTGAGGACACGGTAATAGGGCTCAGTGGCGTTCTTACATTCGAAGCTTTTTTCTGCATAGTTCTCCAACTCACTATTTTGCGATCGATCTTCGCTATTCCCCGTTCTTTTTTTCCTGTTTGAGCAGATAGTGTTGTGAGATAGGAACCAAAATGAAAACGCGGTGATGCAAGACCAAGTACAAACTGAGTTGAACTCGCTGAATTCTTTTCCTGCAGGAACGAGATTCGGCTTCAAGCCAAACCAATCCTGCTACCGCATTTTACTCGATGTAGGTGCAGAAGGCCTCCCATGCATACCTACGCTGTCGTTGTGACGCTTTAGAGTTCACTGAGTAGCTGATCGGTGTCCGCTTACTTTGACGAATTCTTGTCAGCAGTTATCGGTGCCAGTATTCTCACATGTGGGTAGGGCAATTCGCATAGCCGGATACAAGTTTCGATAAAACTCTTGTTTGCTCTTATGAGCGCTGTAATCAGTGAACGCATACACGGGGACGACAATGGACAACGACTTTTCACCCGGCTACTATTGATACTTACAGAATCATGCAATCGAACGGCTGTTGACCGTAGTCTACTCTAACAGCATATGCTCAGTTCTCGTGCTCATTGATATCCCGAAGTTAGCTTGATCACGAACATTTGAGGCTGGAGCACAAAAAACCCGAACAGTAAGGCGAGAGAACGGAGTTGTAGCAAGGTGACGAAATGTTTATAAACTGAAATCTCATATGCGTATCGGAGGTGCGGTATGCAGCTGTTTTAAACGTTTCACGAGTTCTAGCCAGGGCAACTCAACCGTCCACTCTAGTATACAGACATTTATGGGATTCAGGCGAAAATAACATCTAAGTCCAAATAGCGCCTCCAGTCTATTTCCCGCCAATTCGTTAATGGTATCGTCAAGTAAATCTACTGAGCCGCAATTATTTGTGGCATCCACTATATGTATATATATATATGGCATTGGTTTGTTCGATGAGCTGGGCAATTTGATTGCAAACGTTTCATCAACACTCAAGGTGACATCGTCACTGCCATGATCATGGCACGCTGCGTGCGTTTGGGTGAGCGATATTTTGGCGCTCACCAAACAGTAGATGGATTTTTTCTTTCGGAACGCAAACCGATGCAACTGACTCAAAAGTCTCACCTACATAACAGTGTTGCGTCAACCTAGCATGGGAACTCTGAGCAGTAGCATGTTTATCACTACTCATCCTGCTCGAAGCCATGGACAGCGCCGTTCTGATTACCCTACACGACGGTCATG
>LUCM01001301.1:0-52710 GCA_008360955.1 Fasciolopsis buskii
TGTAAGCAGCGGTTAGTAGGCCCTCGTACGCTTGTGGACCTTCCGGTTTGGCAGAGCTCATGCTGGGATGGCTTGCTCGAGTTGAGTGTGCCAAGAGTGCCAGATAGTTGAGGTGTACAGATAGGATGACTTACTGAATTAACAAGATGTCTAAGGAAGTGCGAGGTTTTGTGGTTAGTTGAATAGGTTACTGGCATGCGCTTCCTGTGGAATTCAACTGATTTTGGCTGGATGCCATGCTGTTGTTTGGCGGAGGGATGAGGAAGTGCTAGAGGGGGTATCTGGGATGGGGTATATGCCGAGCGGTTAATATTATCCGGAGAAGGCATAAGTGAGACGGCAGTAATCGGCGTGGTTACACCGTCATTTTTTTATCTTGGGGTAGCAGATTTGGTCAAAAAAATTTAGGAGATATTTCCAAATAGGAAAATGGTTCTAATTATGCTAAAATTACTACAATAACACTCTAATAACGATATAAATTGCAAAAGGAAACACCGAGAACAACTCACAGCGAGGAACGGTGTACCGTATTAATATTAATATTCACCATTTCCATTGCAGGTATACCTGAAGTGCCCAAGACGACCTAGGGTGGACGAAGAGGAGGAAGAGGATACCGGAAGCCCACGGAAGACGACGAAGGTGCAAGGAACAACGACCGCGGGATTGACCTGAACGCCACCACGGCCTCCTTTGGGGCTACCACTATCTGCTTACCAGCGACGATTTCCAAAATCGGTTAATTCTGTTACGACTTCATTGTGTGCATTAGGTTGTTGGTACATGAGTCTTCTTTTACGTGCTCAACAAAGGTTGGGGTTTCGGTGCTCATTTGTTTAGCAGTAATGAAACTAGTCCACTATGCACATGCAAATGCTATAATTGTATGCTGAGGCAGACAGGCTTGCGTTGGTCTAGAGATGCTAATAGGTGTTGTTAGCCATATATACCTGACTAAAGACAAACATGGCCCCGGGCTGCCAGAGGGTTCGTACGTTTTCCGTCGCGCATTAAAGGTTAATATAACTACCTTACGGGGTAAATTGCAATATATGCATATATCGTACAATTAAGGGGTTAACGGATATATGCATACATTTCCAGACTAGGAAATCATTGCATGCGTAAGCATTAACTGCTGTACCGATATATGTATATGTAGACTTCCGACATGGGGCAACAAATGTTTATGGACATTTATTTATTACGTAATTTGTACATGTGGATGCAACAACGTATTTGATATACATGTATAGTGGAAAGATACATAGCTGTATATATAAAGATTTGTATATATATAAATAAATAAAGTCATATACGTATGTGTCTGCTCTACACATACGTATATAGTTTTATTACGTTCCGCCATCAACATGTTCAAATTAGGTACCAGATAATTTGACATACTAATCCTTTCCGGTGAACGCTTATTTACATACTTATAGATGCACATCTATTTATTTATACATATATATTTCTAAATGTATATATAGACAGATATATATATGTACATATACACATACATATATTTATCACTTTAAATAGATTTACGAAATAGCTTAACACACAAACTCGTCAAACTGAATTTATGTGGCGATTATGGAGCAAAAATGTATATAAATATTGCATCACCCTGGTGCGCATGCATATAAATGTATAAATTATACATAGGTAGACATATTCGCAAACCTCGGGCAAACACATATTTCTATACATTTTCAATTTCCCGGCCATCAACGAACATACGCAGCACAAAAAGGTCATTTTCAACATCACAGCCAATACTTTTTACGGGTTTGGCATGCTATATGAACGTTATTTATTTTTTTTTTACGAAATAACACCAATATTATCTTCCTAGCTTCGCTTTGCCTGATTCATCACTTTTTCAGCTGACATTTAACACCAACCGTTACCAGTTATCGCGGGGTGGACAGTTGGTATTTATCAGTTATCGCGTGTGGATAAGTTGCGTCCAACGATTTGGATGCCGCAAAACATGGCGGCTTCGTGGGGGTGGGTGTTTCCTCAATAATAATCAGCTTTTATCAAATTTCAAACCGCGCTCCAATAACCCCAGGGGCACTTACCACAACCCTTGGCTGAGATGCGTCCAGAATGCAACTTTTCTCTCGCCTTTCCTTTCAGATAGACGGGATGGCGGTGCCATCGCAATAGATGCCTATTATCTAGATTATGGCTGCCGTTTGGCATGTCTATATACATCAATAAAGCAAATTGGTTCAATGACAGAGTTCGCTACTCCGGGCTGAACAAATATCATTCACTTTCCAAACCAGGCTGAAGCTGATCAATGAAGTAAACGTGTATCATTCGCCAATAACAAATGACGCTTCCTGCGCGTTCAGGTCCCCAACCCATACTCACTGTGAGCAGACAAATCTTTCTAACTAATTAACTTCGAACTTGGGCCTGTCTGACTGTTGCGAACGCGCTCATCACACAGGCAATGAATATCCAAAAATACCCATATAGCAGTCCTGTAATTCAAATATCGTCTTAAGGGCGGACGCACTCTCCGGTTACTCTTACGAGTTACACTTCCTCCAGTCGCTGTGAAAAATTAGCGCCCCAGACAAAGAAACAAATATACCTACCACCAATTCGCATGTCCTTAAAAGAGTTGGATATTTTGTTTATCGCATATTGCATTTTTCCTCACTTTTCTCCTCATCTACTGCCGTTGTTTTTATGGTGTTCATAGCAATATTAATAAGATATTTCCGGTTTACGGAAAACATACCTTGGGGCACGATCGAAATGTGACAACGAGGCTCACATTAATTTCTGGGCCAAATATTGGCTTATTGCGAGGGTGCTGAACAATATTGAATGGGTGGTGGAAACAGGCCCATATCCGCCCAGTTCTGAATAAAAACCTTCTGTTATTCAAGAAAAGTCAAGGCAAACTGCATCCGACTAAGGGGATGGCAAAGGCAAACGGACAATTTGCTTGAATGCATTCACGCGCAATGCCGTGGGCCAGGAAACATGAAACTCGATGCTTGGGCGAAGGGTAAGGATTTCGCGTAAAACATTTTAGTTGGACTTATGCGCGACAATGACACGAGGAGAGACTGGCTGGAAAGTGCAGAGGGAATTATACAACTAAACCGTGTAGCTAGGCTGATCAAATTGCGGCCGTGGTGGGTGCATCACCTTAGTAAATGAATTCAAGGACCGAGAAAGCCCAGATATGGCAACTTTGTTTGACAAGGCCGAACTATAAGGGAATGGAATAAAGCGACTACCGCTACCGACCAAAAGCATGTCACAATAAAAAAGTAGCGAGGACAAGTAATTTAGGTTCGGCGCGCGAATGAAGGAGAAATGAAAGATGAGTGCCGACCCTGACGATATGGAGGAGGAACAAACATTTAAATTTTAGAACCATCAATGGTGAAGAAATACATGTGACGGACATTTTGGTCTTCATAGTTTGGCAACAATGGCCTAATTTAAGGTGCGTTCTCGCCTGTGCCAAATGAACGAGTAAATAGTTGAAACTAAAAAAGGGCAGCTGGGTTGGTTTAGTGGATGCTAACGAGGCGTGTTCTAGTCTGGTTACTAGTTGAGCCACCTGAAGCCGGGCTGTGTGGTCCTTAGATCTCAGCAAGATGAATGAGCGTGCCAGGAGTTCCGCCACGAGCCTACAGTCGTGGCTTCCGACAGAGATCTTATGCCTGATCCAACCACTACGAATCTGATGGGGCTTAGTGGCACGCTTGGGTTCCGACGGCAAATGCTCGACCGCTTTAAGTTGTAAGCAGCAGTGTACGACACCATCTGGAATTGGTGAAAGAGCAGTGGACTGTTGATGGCAGAACGACGTGATTTCAATGGAACCTAGTGGGTTCTATAAGGCGGTTTTGGCATTGTTTAGTTGCCCGCATTGTATTCCTCGGAGATAGCCGGTGATACGAAAAAGGGGGAAGAAGAGACAAAACTCCTGGAGCATGTTTCGGAAGGCGGTGGAGTTGGATGGAACCGAGAAGAAAAACCGGTTGAATTGTGGGGATGGACGGACAGTTTTTCAATGATGGTATCAATAATAGTGGCGTTTTTTCAAAGTATGCAGGAAAACATGCAAGATGCATGGTTAAAGTTTACAGTAAAATCAACAGCATAAAAGAACTTCACTAGCTTGAGAGCAATAGAGTAACTTTGAAGATGAAGGCAACGGGGACCAATATGGGCAGCAGGGTAGGACCCAAAGCGTGATGGCGCGGACCGCATGCAGCCAAGTTCAATGGAACTGTACTGACAGTCGCTCAACCCATACGTCGTTTGGAATCCATGGTTTGCATAGCATTGGATACAAGCAGATGCATACCAAGTTGACGAAAAAACCTGAAAATTAAAATTTTCCATTCAGGTATTTGCTCACTGAGAATCAGATATAGTGGGTTGATGAATGGAGTATGGGAAATCACGGTCAAAAATTGTTTGCATGTGCTTACATACGTGAGAATGGTTGGTCAAGTCACTGTGAATTACTCCAGAACTGCAAAGGGGGCAAGGTTTTATGCAATTACGAATGGGAAACGTGGGCAAGGACAAAAACAAGGGATGAAATTGTGGTAAATGACAAATAATTCATTGCCAGTATAAACAATATTTCAGAATAAGTGGAAAACTTAAACAGCGCAAGAAGCTAATTTAAACGTTTGTTCAAGTTTCATCACTTTTTTTACCATTAAATGATAACCAGACCGAGTCATCGGTTTGTCCGGCAGGTGCTCACTATTGGATGTCAGTTTTCGAATTGAAACAGAGGAAGTTGGTTTGGGCAGTTTCTTGCGAGGACAAATGTGGCACTGAAAGTTCACGATATCTTCGGAAAGGTTAATTTGGAGCGCCTTTACTACTTGACATTTTATTGAAACATTAAGCGCCGTATTTAGCAATAGCTTACCGGCCGAATAGGATTAGACGTCCATGTCCAATGACGCATTCTAAGGACGATTCTTCATTTGCGACGTCAACGTAAGCATGGAAAGCGGCTAAAACTTTGGAACTGGGGGAAGGTAGGAGGGGCGGACTAGAGACGCTACCGCCAATGAAACGTGGTGGGTCCCACAGTTTTCCAGAGGCAGTGAGGATGTCAGTCTGCTTAAGGCACACTGTAAAACTGTCGGTCTTAGTGCGGAGGTTGAATCACGTTTGCTTGCCCTTAATCGTTGTGCCATTTGTGCGTCACTCTTACTCGGCAATGTACGACTGCAATGCTAACAACTCTGACATTCGACTGGTAGGAAGCGCCAATAACAGCATGCTAGTGGAACGTGCGTGAGCAATGCCAACCTGGCGACCGCTCTGGGCGGCCAACGTTCGGTTAAACAATTGATCCGGAGGAATAAATCCCTTTTTCACTACAACACAACATTGACGGTTATGACGGTGATCAGGCAACTGGCATGCGATGGGATTGGGTGTGGTCTCATTTTAATGACTACCTAAAACTTGACATGAACGGTGGATTTTCCAAATATTTGTGCAAGAAACAGTGCAACCCAAGATTGAGAGCGCGCAAATTTAGATGTCTATGTCAAACATCTATTTTCTGCATTCAACTTTGCTCGTAAAGAGTAGTTATTCAAGCTGACCGAGATTAAACAAGGGTTAATGAAGGAAGGAGGTGATAAGAGCATTTTCAATTTGGGAGAGGGTGAGGTGCTGGAGTTTTGTCTGCCCTACAGACGAAATCAAGAATAAAAGGGTAACTTGTAAAATGCATAGGGTTAAAACCGTTTACGGATGGAGGGATACCTTATTTCAAGGATCCTTGCGGGAGGGAAAGACCGTAGTTGAATTCGGAATAAACGGATTGGAGGGTCACCAGAAAGAAGGAATTGAATTTTATGGATGCCGCAACCCGTTTATTATAGGCATTTGGGGAATGTACGGATGAACGGGGTATTGATCCTAATTCACAGCTTTTATTGTCCGTTGATTTAGGGTTGGTGTTATCATATAGGGTGTCAATTTTAGTCGATCATTTGGAATAGCAATTGGGACCGGATCCAAACGCTTAAGTCGCAAACATGCTCGCATCAGTCAACAGTAGAACGATATTAACCGTTAAATAACGAGTCAGACAGTTTCTCAGTGTGCTATGAGTTGAGCAATTTGCAAGGAACTAGGCAGTTTGTTCCGTAGCCTAGAACTTTTGACCAAGAAGAAATCAGACACTAAAGAAGTCAAAGAATTAGGGATTGGAATAAGGAAGTCTGGTGGGAAAATGCATGCAACTTTAGAGGAGCGTATAGCGAAGTGGCTTAGTAAAAAGTAAAAAAATGTCGTGGTATAAAACAGGAGTGTCAGTAAAATGGTATGGAGACGGCAAGGTGGTTAATGATGGCCGGAGGATCTTCGGGTGACCGTAATTTGGGTTAACCGACAAGCATGAGTCTGGCTAGGAGGAACACGGCATTGGCGGCCGGTACCAGATAAAACGGCCACGTCAAACCATTATAGATCCTAAGGCGATTCTTTGGAGACACCGGCAATGTGGCTCATCCCATCTATGTGAAGATTTCGTGCCCATGGGTCCATACTTTGTTTGAAATCTTTCTAATGCGCTGACAACATCAAAGAAGGCAGCTGACCGCAGCTCAAACTTAGATAAGCCAGCGCCTGGTTGAATGAATAATGAACAGGCCACGAGTGTCACCACGGCAAATGAGACGATTCAAACAAACTATGCAAACATCCATAAATAAGCACGTTGGTGTATGCGTAAATATATATAAACATATGAGTCAAAGTTCGCTATTTTGATTTTCTCGCTTGGGAGTGGAAAGGGAAATTAGGTTTAGGAATCCACCGGTATATATTTTATATATGGCTTTCGTTCTCGTGGTACGGATGGCAAACGGAGGCGGGTCAGCTGAACCGCTTAGAATCATTTGATGGGTGGCACGGAAGAGTTATGACATTTAACACCGGTTCAAACTGAAAGAGAAGGATGGTTGATTAATGGGAAAACAGAAATAGGATGGCTCAAATTTGCGCTTTGACTTTCAGACTGCGATAGAAATCTGGGAAACTATAGAAAGCTTGGCCTAGACTGATGTCGGCCCCAGTTAAGTTGACGAAAGGGGATGCGCAGATGAAGTGTAACAAGTAACTCTTGAAGTGAGTCAGATTCTAACGAAAGCGGGCAGAGTTCGCTAGTCTAGTCCGTAATATAAGGTAACTTACCGCGAAAAATTTAAATCTAAAAGTTAGTTTCAATGGTATTATGGCAAGGAATAAGGGTCTATCCGTGAGGCGGTAAGAAGAATCGTTGGTAGATAGGATGTTGTCTCCACCAGTGTGTGATTTTAAACTGAGGAGCTTGAAAAGGGAATCGGAGGTTCAGCATAACACGAATTAGCCGGGGTTTTCCAGTGTGCAGCAACACACGTCGTCAAGTACCTAGGGCTTCGTGTGCAACCAAGAAACTTCTTTCTGAATTTCTGTTGGACGTTCCTCACTTACACATGATCAGTTCACCGCTTATTCAAGAACCTTATGGAGGAGTAGTCCGGGTGTGGTTTAACACGTTTGGCATGAGATTGGCCTACAGCTGTGAGTGCGAAGTCTTTAGGAAATCGGGGTGCTATTCCCCATGGCTTAAATAATTTCGCCAACTGCCTGCTCGCAGTTCATTGAGCAGGGGTATTTTAAGCCTAGATGGTTTACACACTCAGTGGTTAGTAGTGGGAGACCGCTTACAGGATCCTACTCCGGAGACGCCACACTTATAGACCGGGATATCGCTTTTAGTTGCAGAGAACTGCATTGCCCACTGCCTGCATTATTCGTCTGTTAGATTTAAACCCCCCTTGTTGTCGGCCATGGATTGAAGTAAAGAGGATGGCTCGAAAGAGTTGACTAGTTGGATGTCGCTAGCAAAATTAAGGATTGTGCCGAGGTGCATTGCTCGAAAGTTGGCATTCGTGCGGATCGGGAATAGTGCGGCGCCAAGAAAACTACCTTTTTTTGCACCGTTAATGATTAGCTACAGTTGAGAAAGGGTTCCTTTTATAGTGATTACCTGAGGGCGTTCAGAGTTGAGTATTTAACTGAGGGCAGAGCGGGCCTACCAACCGATACGATGTGGCTTGCGCGGTTTATCGGGTGACGGTTCCGTGGATAGTAGAATGGTTTTTGTGATGAGAATCAGTTTCAGTGAATTCCCGCTAGGCCAAAATGCCTCAGTTCCTCAAACCATCTTGCCCTGTGAGGGTGCCTCACTTGTCACACATCAAACGGTTTTAAATTACTTACTTGGCTGCGGAAACCACCGTACACTGCATGGCCTCCGGCTTCCGGTCCCATTTCGATAATCCCTGTCTGCTGTCCTTCTGCGATTGTTCCCTTAACCGTTTTGGCCATGCTTGAGAACTTCAATCGTTTTTATTACTATTACAAACCGCATTCTTGAACCTGACCACCAAGATTCCTAAAGAGGTAGACGGGCAGTCGTAATTTCTTCAAATTCTCTGCCCTTTTGAACGGAGATGGAGCCAAGGTAATCCTCGGTTCCGGGGGAAAACGTCCATTGCTATTTCTGCGTATGGCACTTAAACGGCGAAGTCATTGGTCGGTGACCAATGGGCGTAGCCGTCCCTCGGCGTAATCACAACTTTCCGTTGCTTTCCATCCGTCACTTTTGCCCTTCATGAACAACCACCGCTCTTCATCGGTTGATCGGTCTCCGAAATGACCTCCCAACCTTCGTTCTTGTGCTGGTTGGTGACCGAGGGTTCTGGGTACTGGATGACGATTACACCTCCTGCGTTCACCCCCAAACGGCGTTTTTCAGGTTGGGTGGCCAGCACTCGGTCAGCCCCATCCATTAGCACTGTTGTGGTAAACTGCACTGAAGCTCATAAGTTCACGTGCACCACTTTGTACTGGCTTCCTCTTGCTCCTTCCTAAAATTCGTCTGCCAAATCGATACAAAACGAACGGACAGCATTTTTATTGGCATCTCATATAAACTGACGTTTATAATGCATACTGACATCCGAAAACAGCTGAAGACCGTCGTTTCACATCAACCTCTATTCTGGTCTGCGGAATTCGGCAATAGACCGATGCTTCTGGCAACAGTTCTCCACATGAATCCACCAGACGTCGCATCATTTGACTCCGGTTCTCCTTCTTCTTTTCCAACGCCACCTTCATCTCTAGACCAAGCCAAAATTTAAGAACTAAAATTGCTCGAAACAAACCTCATGCATTAGTATTACGATCGCACAATTGCCATCCATTGTCACCGCTTTCCTTGCTTAACAGATTGTGCTTTCAGAATTTTTGATTTTTATGCTGCTTTTTTGATATCCAGACTGGTTTTCGCTCATCTCCATTCCGTTAGCACATCCATATTGATACTCATCTCCACCATAAAACTCTCTTGATTATTGAGTACCCCGGCCAATAGGCGGCGACAGCCGTTGCACTGCAGTCATATTTTGCGCTCGCGATACGTACCTAGCTGCATTCAAACATAGCATCTCTCGCAGTGCAGGACTGTTAATCAGCTACAGAATAATCTTCGCGAACCATTATCTAGCTTTGATTTAAAGCTCGTGCTCGGGAAATCACATTGCCTGTTATGATCTTGCGAGCGAACCCACATTGCATTGTATGTTCGGTTTCCGTTTTCTGTGTCTGCACTGTGCCTTTTTGGCCCAATTTTGATCTTACCTTGATCATGACTCTCGTATTTCGAGAAATATTTAAAAACAACCAAACCTTCCAAGTTGCCAAAGGTCGCTCTCACCTCTTCTCCCTTCGATTTATATTGTCCGTATTTCCTGTGCATCATCTATGTAAAAATTGATCTTGCCTTGCGCATGCATTTCGCAAATCGAGAAATATACATTATTATTATTATAATCACTCGATTCTCATAGATTGTTAGGTAGACTGTATGTGCCAGTTCACCTCAGGTGCTTAGGAAGCCATCAAAAATACCAAGCAGAGGCTTCGTAGCGAGTGTTATTTGCTCCAGGTTCTTGGCTGCATTAAGTTGCCAGCTTTACCAATCTGAGTCTCGTCCCATTTTTCTTCTGGTGATAGGCCAACAAGCAACACTAGTCAGCTGATCAGCTGGACCACAATGTATGGATGCCAATTTAAGATTCTGATATTCCTGGCCATTACTCTCATTAATCATTGCCAGGCTCAGTATTGACCCGGAATTTGCCAAGAGCTGGTATGCGAAAAAGCAAAATTTCCCACGTGTTGTTTTGTTCGACTTCTTTGCTGAAGGGCGTTGCAAAAAGCAAAGATGACGGAGATGGCACTCCGTATCTGAGCACCTCGGACCGACTAGGCAAATCCTTAGTTTGCTGTCAATCGGCCCCTTCTGGATCCCAGGCCGCTGACGTTGTCTTATGGCTGAACATGCCTCCATTGTGAAATTGTTGTTAAGCAATGAATAAGGCCCAATAAACTGATCAAAGATAAAATGAAACGCCACGACCATATCTTTATAGTACAGACCGTCTGTCCGGTACCAAAGTTTTTGGAAGGAATTGGATAAGACCCCTTTGTGCCACCCCATTAAGCATGACCAAACAGACCGGAACCGACGACTCTAAGGGAGGAATTAACGCAGATTTTATTAGCACCATCCTACACTTTCCGACTACTGGGAAAAAGTACGCTCTGTTACCTACAAGTTTTCCCCATGTGCATGCCACTCCACTGTGCCCGTTTTGTGATGCACCAACACACAAGTGTAACTTGGTCTGCCCAACTTCTTTCTTCCCCCGTGATGGAATACTAGATATTTTAACCTCTTTAAAGTTGCTCTTAAGTTTGACCCAGCCCCTTCCAAAAAGCAAAATCCAGTTGATTTGGGGTCCGCTCCCAAAGCAGGCCAAATTTCGGCCATTCTCGAAGCAGTTGGTTTGCGAGGAAGCACAATGGGACAAACAGCACTAGTGGCTGAAGCAGGTGGGATTCATTTCAGAGACTATCCCTTTGGGTAGTTTGATCGGCTGCTCTCCCCGAATTGAAAGATAATTTCGTCACTAATCATGTACCATGGTATTCATAGCGCTTCCTGAGACGCCGCTGCCGACGGAAGCGGTGTTGCACCAGAGGCAAAAGTAAAGTCTGCGAATGGTTTTGTCGCGTTTTGCAAATTAGTATTTATCTTCTAAGGCGAAATCCTCCGTGGGTCTTTGATGAGCTAATATTCCTGCAAGCGAGAGGGCCTCAACATCGGTGGTGAACGAAGCCACAAAATCGTCAACTTAGAAATTTGTCACTATTGCCTGTCTTACGTTTCTGTTATATTTTGCCTTTGTCAAAACATAGTCGACACAAAAGAAAGAAAACCTTCCCGCAAACGGATCTGTGTTCATCCGACATTCATGTGGTTCCGTGCAGCCACCATAGAAATTCCGGTGCACTTCTATCGCTCTAAAGCACTTTAGCTTGGATGAATGGTCACTACACGTCGTCTGAAATCGCGATTCGTTCCTTCCGGAAACCCAACAGAATCCTTATTCGGTTTGCCGTTGTGTCTGGTTTGTGCTTTGATGCGTCGTTTAACTACCGTCTGGTGCCACTGATAGCGTGGTCCCAGTATATGAGAAATATCTTCGGTTCTCTCGGATTGAGGGCTAAGCGGACCTCGGCATATCCGCCTTCAGTTATCTTTTTCACTGTAGTTTGTTCATATGCAAGTCTTCATCCCTTGGCTACTTCTTTTGTGCCCCCACAAACAGGGACGCATAGTCTCCTTGCCCTGTTCTTGCAAAGTCAGTCCACCTTAGAAAATCCATAAAATTGCCATTCATAAACCGGTACCTGGATCTGAGAAAAAACCCTTTGCCAACTGGACTGTCAACCATACTTCTCGGTATAACTGGAAGTAACCGACCAAGCCAAATACTGCATAAGGCCGAGAGTCGAATGCCGCCCAACCTAACATGGTTCGCATAACCTGAGGGTTACTTCCTCCAAACAACTATTCCAGCACCCGGATGAGCTTTCGTAAAGTCGGATCTAATCAAAACTAGCACCATTGCTTCAGTGTTTAGATCAAAATGCTACCCACGTGGAGCCCGTTAGATGTCTTCTCGGATAATTTCCCGACTAGATTTGTTATTGGAAGCTGTTTGCCAACAACGGCAGCTTCGATATTCACCGACACTGTCCTGTCCGTCTACGTCATTTGAAGTGCACTGCCCACTGAGTTGAATTCGCGATTCAGCTGACTGCTTTTACTGTCAAAGATCCCGGGCCAAACGGGGCTAGCTGTTCCGATTCGAAGAGGATCCCATAGGATGCTTTATCAAAAAGGTCAGTGGAAGGATATCAGCATAAGGCAGAGCATACTAACTTATACTTATTCGCTCCGCTATTCAGCAGCCGCGTGGCGGACAGTTAGCAAGTGAGGCCCATCATGGTTATGCTTAGAATCTGATGATGGCAGCCAACGCAAACCGTAATGCTGCACTTAGCTTGTTACTGTGGTCCCTCGTACGATGACCACTCTATAGGCATGCGCATCGGAGACCACGTCCCGGCACCCCATCTCACCGGGTTGGTGTATCCACTCCCAGAAACATGGGGCACGCCTTAGCGAGATGAATTTCCTTACCCCACACGCAGTGCACCCTTCGTCTCCTGATGCCTTGCGTTGCCAGCATTTCCTTGTAGCCTGTACCAAAGCGACAAACGTTTTCCCGTCGTGACGTTCCGTCAAGTCTCGAGTTACTCTTGCTCCCGTCTGCCCACTGCTCCAAATAGCAGCGAGCTATTCTAACCACTGATGGCACGAATTCGGCCAATGCTCTAAACCTTGACTCCCCGTTTTGAGTTAGTTTATCTGCCCACATTTGCAGGAGAAATAACAGCTGCTTCACCGCCTGTTTTGGCTTGGCAATAAAACTGAGATCACCGATGTTCTTCGTTTTCTCCAAGCTTTTACTGGGCTCCGCCAATCCAAACAGCGTATCTGCATCTAACCTACCCTTCCGGAAGCCCGCGAACATCCCACCTAGTGGCGACCGAGCGACTTTGCGTAGACGTCTAAGAATGCTTTTCCAAATCCCACAGGCCCTTCTACACGCTAGCACGTGTATGTACATGAAACATTTCTCTTCTATAACCCATGTCTTCACCTTACAAAAATGCAACAAGAGGACTGGTCGCTGTCCACCATTGGGCGTTGGAAGCCCATCAAATAAAAGAAGGTTAACGATTGCAGATTCGCAAGCAAGGAGACTTTGAGGTATCAGGTATTGTAGGCACGTTGTTACCGTGCTTTTATTGCCTGAGAGGATTGACTACTGTTTACTTCAGTCACACAGAAACCTGGAGATTCATCATTTTTGATGTGAGATTAGCATCAGTTTGACGGCTCGTCGCTGGTTTAATCTGTGTTCAATCCTTGCGACATCGAAGAAAAATTAACATTTTTGTGGCCGTTACCGCTGAAAGATGACCCGCCAAGACCTGACGGAATGAGAATTTGGGGGTCCATTATGTCACTTGGTCAATTAAACCAACGCTGTTTAGAGCCATGTATCCCTCCTTGCAAAGCGGCTTTGCAAATCGATATTCAAAAATTTCTGGGTGAAACAAGGGGGCAAGCACATCAGAATTGATCCGCCCAGGGATTGGACAATAGGTTCAATACGATGGATTGCTGTGCCCGTGTCTTGGCACATACCACGAGCTACATCATCGGCATTGGTCATCTTGATGGAGACTGCGGGAAGTTTTTATGTATTCCGGAAACCATGGTGCTCCAAAATTTGTGATATTGCTAGCTTGGATCCAGTAATGTTGGTGCACATTTGTGACGTTTCTCAACTGGGTTGGCTAGCAAACAGTAATAAGGCAATGGCCTAGCAGCAAATTAAAACAGAGTCTGAAGCCACAATGGTACGGGCTTAAGCCTTTAGGTCTCGTGGCCGGGAGCCTCAACGGAATGGGCCGGAGGTTCACTCAAATCCACAGTCTCACGGAAACAAAGCCCAACCAGCCAGTAAGATGGAAACGACCAATAAGGAATATAGCAGCACTTTTATTGGCGACCCACCACTACAAGTACATAAGAGTAGTGTAGATCTACCAAAGTAACGGGAAAGTTGCAGTGAAACACTGACCTCATATCCGATCGCATCAAAACTTACTTTTCCTGGCTGACCTAAATGGTTTCTGGTTTATGTCCACTTTAACTATTCTAAAATTTTCTGTTCACAAGGAAACCCATGCCCTCCTGACTGTTTCATTCTACCGTACGACTTTTTAAATAACGAATAACCGTTGATTCATGGCAAGTCTCTCTTCTGCGTGTTAATTTACCTCCTCTTTTTCCTAAGCCCAGTGCTTTCAGCAAGGATTACTAATAAAATTACACTCGAATTTCGCGTCACGAAACTTCGACAGCGAGCGATTTTCTGCGCCATCTCAGCAGACGTTTGTTCAAAGAACAAATTAAATCTGACACTCAAGTAAAGATTGTGCCCAAGAGCAATCGAAACTTGCGAAAATCTTTTTGGCCAAATCAGCATGCAAAGCAGTTTCTCTGTTTGATCATACCAGAAATTCATACAACATATCCACATCTCTAATCAAATTAGAACGCTTGTGTTTTGATTTTACGCCTTTAGCGCCGCTCCATAGCCTGAGCAACCAGGGAGTATTAAAGCTGGTGAACCAATCTAGTGCATTGGCTGTTGGTTAATAATCGGGTGTTTCTACTGATTCTGGTCGACTTTTGTCACTCTAGACAACGGACACGAGCAGAGGCGACCGAGAAGTAGAATAAATTGTGGATATTTAAACGGAAGGAGCAGACGCCGTTTTTTCTTTTCCGACTAATAAAAAGCAACGTATGCGTCCTTAGGGCATCCTGGATTACGGTCCTACGCTTGCTTTTCCACTGCCGCTAGGCAGTCGTCTCCGAACCAGCCATTGTGTGGGCCCTAGATGTCCAAACTCGGGAAAACTTCTTGCGGCCTTCCCATTCCTTGTACCTTGGATGGGACAAAACCTACTGGTTATCTTCATCATGCTCCATATGAAGCAATGTGATAAGCACCCAACAACCATGATGAGGCTATTTCCACTAATGCCCACATCTACCTTGCAACCTCATTTTGCAGCAGGAAAAAAGCGGGTGGTTTACACGTTTATTGAGAAGATAAACAAATCAAAGTCCCCACATTTTGCTTGGATGTGTATATTGTTTTATTCCAGACTATGCTCATGCTAAATACTTGTTCTGACTATCCGGGCAATCTCGTATCGATTCAACCGTGTGCTTTTCAATGAATGTGCTGGTCAGTTTGTTCTGCATGAGAAGTTGAAGCACCTCTATCAGCTACAGCAGTCGGACTGCTCCTCTGAGTTCTGGCTCCGCCGCGCTTGTTTCTTAGTACGGCGAAAGAGTAGCACTTCGGGCACAGTGGTTTTCGCTTCTTCAGGTGACTGCCTCTGATAAGTTTATGCGGGGGACTATTTTCGGCTACGTCCATTTTGGTAGTACTCTCCTAAGCAATGACTGTCCATATTTTTGCATTATATTACCAATAACTCAGGCCGCTTGGTCAAAACAGTCACCCACCTCTACACGACAAAACGAGACGAAAATCCTAGACTCCAATGAGGGCTGGATTGCTGCGCGTCTCGATCAAGCACTGGGGCGTCGGTGCCTGAATGCTTTGGTCACCACTGGCCTGTGTAAACTTAGCTGAATCCTTTAGACTGAAGTGAGCATTCTCCTGCACCAAAACGAAAGTGGTATTACCCCTGTTCAGGGCCACGATAAAACGAAACCTGGAAGACCGCATGCAGGCTTCATTTTCTTCCTTCAAAAGAAAGCCGCTTGCCTTTAACAGATGTGACAGTTGGCCTTGCGAATTTTGAGGGGCAGAGTGAAATGATTTACGATCAACGACGGTGCGACTTACATACTTTCCATTTGGATAAAAGAAGACACTGAAGGTATTTTGGGGTAAATTTAAGATTGTGATGGGCTCTTTAGGTCTTAGCTCAGACAGCGTTTTTCGGTTCGAAATATACTCTCAAACGAAACCATGGGAATAAGCTTGTAAAAACACGATCTGGGCCGCTAGTTAGATCGCATTTCTTAAGTAACAGGGTCGGAAACTTATAGAACCTACGGTTTGGTGAATTAGTGACTATGCTGAACGTGTGTGTGTTTAAGCTGGCTTTGGAGCGAAACTGGGATGTGGTGTCCCGAGGTGAGGCAATAAGCTTTTGATCATTCTCTCTAAATTTTTGAACTTGAACTGGGAATGCCTGCAACTCGGAACCTCTCTCGCCGTCAGTTTGAGGTGCTCGGCTTTCTTTTTACTTTAGCGAAGCCCATTGGAATAAATCTGGGAAAAGTAGATGTCCAACCGAGGAGGGCATTCCATCGGACGAATTCTGGACACGCGAATGGCTCTGGCCAAAACGTGTCCTGCGAGAACGTAACCAAATTGAATTGTTGAAACATCATCTGATCCAAAGAGCTCTTGGTGCAAGAATCTAACTGACCAGTCATTTGCCGTATAGTACTACGATATAACTGGAACTGCATACTTGTTAAAATCCATCAAACGCTTTTACTCTCTATGATTCGGTAAACGACTTGCGGTTGAAATTCGTGATGTGCCTGTGATTTTGGGATTTATCACGCATCGTCAAGATGTTCATAGTAGATTATGAGCATCAGCTGTCTGACCACAGGAAACTACTCATTCTGGTAAAGAATATTGAACCAGCATGCGAGGGAAACTTCTTCGAAGACATTTATAGCTCGGTGTGCACTTATCACAGTGTACTTTTTCCGAAACTTGTAGGTAAGCTTTTTGAGGCCGCTGATGTTTTCGGTGGATTGGGTTGATATTATACCACACATTGAATGGTTTTGGAGTGTAAAGGGCGTTTTTGTACTACAAGATGTCATAATACGGAGTGTGCATATTCCTTTGAGGTTTTTTTGGTAATTGACACCTCTGGGCGCTTACCAGGAGAACACTCACGAGATGCTCGCTGTTTGTCTTTGCTTCAAATTCCAATCTGAGTTTTTGCATTTCCCTAATAGACCATTTTAAGTTTTTGCAAATTTTACAACAGTTCTCACGTGTGAGTACAGTGGAAGGGACATGCCCCGAAGTTTCCGTATCGTACTGCACGGCAGTGGCTAGGCCGGGGTACCCAGGCTCTAGGCTGAACACTTCAGTGTACTATTTTGCTGTCCACACTGTAATATTACTCCAATGGACACAACTGCGAATCCGTGGGAGGTGTCCGTTGATCTTTCCCTCCCTCCCTCATGGGCTTGACTACTAAATAGAGGGCAAGCAGCCGTTCTCGAGAAACTCCCTCTCATCGTTTTCAAATTAGGCGAAGAGCTCCCCTCATAAATGAGCTTCCCTCCTTGCTCCGGGATATATGGAAAGAGGAGCGTACTCCGTTATCCCAGGTGAGTCACTGATCGCACACATTTTCAAAAACGGCACACGGTGAGTATGACAAATGACATGGGATTACCACGCACACATTCCTTGTGCAATCTTAGTATCTTTAGACTTGAAAGGCGGTGGAAAAGATAGCTCTATTTGGTGCTCTCCACTGGAGTGGTATGCATGTGAAGTTCGTGGACCTGTTGGAAGCAATGCGTTTGCATGCCTGTGGTCGCGTGAGGCTATACGGTGAACTGTTCATTCGAAACGACTAGTGGCGTTTGATAAGGGTATTCCGTCTTCAATCTTGCTCAACTTCATCATGGGCGAGGTGATGGAAGATGTTTTAGGAGGTCTCCGGGATGAAGGTGTCAACGCAGCAGTTGGCGAAGGCTCTGTGATCTAGATCACGCATACAACGTCGTGTACTAAACAGATTTGCGAGGGATATAGCTCCATTCGGCCCATGCATTACATTTTCAAAGGATTCATTATTATTACAAGAATGAGCGACATCAGTCCTAAACTTGATGCTGGGTGTTAATGACTGTGGATTGTTTCACTTACCTTGGCAGCAGTGTGACGAAGGCTAATAGCATGACAATATAGGTGAGCTCGTGTATCTTCAAGGCTCGAGCACCATAAACTAGAATAAAGCACTTGTGGAGTCGGCCTGGTATTTTACGGAAGTTGAGAGGTCGCCTGTACTTTGTTACAGTCAGCTCAATTCTGCTGTATGATTGCGAGTTGTGGAGCTTTTTTCCCGAAGATGTTCTTCGCTTGGAGGTTTTCGATCACCAATGTCTACTTATTATTGCAAGGATTGGATGGAGTGACTACGTGAGTGATATGCAGACTATGGATCTATCATTAGGTGCCGGTTCTAAAAATACCGTATCAAAGCGTATGAAGCTTAGTAAAATTTGTTGGCTAGGTCACGCGTTGCGTATGGTGAACACTCGTCGTGCCGTATTGTGCCCTACATTACGTTCCTTTCACGCAGTAGAAGAAGCCACATGGAGGTCAGCAGATGACGTGGCAACGAGGATTGACAAAATGCGCAGCAAAATTAGGTACTTAAATGTATTACCTCTTGGCGGTGGGAGTCCGAAAGACCCGCCAACTAGCTGGCTGGGAGTGGACAGTAAGCAGTGGCAATCGTGTTGTCATTTCCTATCGAATGGTTGGAGAAGTGTTTAAACTGTTGGGCTGTATTCGATTTGTTTCCTGTTATGGTATTTCTTTGCTTTTCTGCTCCCTCCATGTTCCTTTTCATACTCGTTGTTTTTACAGCAACCTGTAACTGTGGGGGAAGGGTAGCGGTCAATGTAGTTCGCCTTGGTGTTTAGCAACGATGATGATGATGGCTCCTATGGTCTCAGTGTATTTGGTGTGGTGTGTATGTTTACCCATACAGCAAAAAATCTCGAAATAGTATCTACTTATTTTAAAAATAATCCCCGTTGGAGACAGAAAGTAGTCCCCATAAGCGCACCAGTGAAACTAAAGGGACGATTTGGATACTATTTCCAACCCTCTGTGGTGACCACCTGGGTACTCTTTGGTTCATGAAGGGGACGATTTCAGGATTAATCTACGGCACGAGTTACTCGGTCGATCTTCGTACGTGCACATCCCTGTTTATGGTACAAACCTGTAAGTCAGCGAAGTAACTTCGTAGTCAATGCAGTGACAAAACCGGTTGAAGATGAAGTAAAACGAAACAAACTTTGTAAAGCTCAGTTTATTACCTCTTCGAGATTGCTCCTCCATTCACCCATTACCGTAATGATCTGTGATTTTTCCATGCCTCCAAACGGCTCAGTATTGTCGGAGACAGGTGTATCAGGCGCCGATTCAGCCGATTCAAGTTCAAAATGACCGTGCCTCTGTTAATAAAGTTTTACACTAAAGTGTGATGTCGAAGACGAATCAGGGCGTTCTTCCCTGATTTGTCTGATCTTTGATGGCCATTCTAGGAGAGATGGTTAAACGATGATTTCAAGCCAGCCCTGGCTGCGTACAAAGCATACGGCTGTGCGCTCACCGGTATCTATGTTAAAGGAGCATACTGCACACCCAGGTTATCTAGCCTCATCTGAGGGGCATATAAACTGAGCAATAAGTCAGTGGTCATGGGTAGGTACGGTTCCCGCGCTCCATTCCGCTTCCTTGTGCACTAAGATCTGGATGGCTAAAGCTCCGGTTATGGATCCGTAAGAAAAACACTTCATCTGGCCTGGGCAGCCTTGCAGTGTTGCCCCCATAAACAAACCATGGGTCTACACAATTGCATTCCTTTGTCCGGTTTTCGTTCGGTACGCAAGCACTCTTGGATTCTCCCGTTGCCTTATGTTCTTTCCCTGCCACTGACGTAGAATCGAGGCACGGTCCAGTTTGCGCTAGTAGACCCGTTCCTCCACTCACGCATGCCGTGACTTTCCGATCATGCTCGCCATTCCGATTTGGTCCATGTAGCGTTTGCACCGTGTTGTGTATAGGTTAGCAAGCTGTGTGCACCAGAGGCTCATACAAGGCTTGCAGGATACAATCTGATAGACGATGCCTGTGATTTACGCGTATGTTCCTACAGACTGTGACCCGGACGCCTAAAGGGTCGGAATTTTAGCGTCTTTAAGACTTAATAAGAACAGAACAAAAATAGATACTGACATTGTTTCCAGGGTTGATATTGTCGCACTCAGTTACCACTGCCATGGAGATCATAAGGAACTTTATATCAGCCACTCAGACAATAGTAACAGGCTCTTGGGACTGTGCTTTCATCGCCGACTGTATCTGTCCATCACCAGCTTTAAAATACAAAGCGCCCTTCAGAAGCCGGGTGTCATTCTCCGCCAAATCAGGATTGGGCGCACATCATATTGCAGTAAGCTACAGATAGGAAAGCTGCATCCAAAACTGTTGTTTGTATTAAGAAACTTGCTATAATTCTGACCGCCCACTGGTATGTGCCGCTCTCTATATACGCATTGGTGGGACCACCAGGAAGATGACATCTGGAGTCGGTGTTCACAGGCTGTCGCAGCCTATCGTGCCGACGAAATTCCAGATCATATTGAGAAATAGGTTGGGCACCATTACACAGTGGCTTCTAGAGCAGCGTCAGATCTTTGACGAATCGGCCCTGCACTCCGCTTGTCTGACCAATTGGGGCGTAACCACCAGGATAGCAAATCACTGCATATTAGTGACCTCATCCTCAGTACAATTCCATCAGGTTTAGCCACTAACCAACCAGCGTAGTCTACTAAGGTTCATGCGCTGAGATAACGCATTCTCAGAATTGGCACCTAGTACCGGATTTCTGACCTCCACTTTACTCACCCGGTCACTCCATCCAGTCCTAGCCATACTACGTAGACTTCGGTGATCAAAAACCTCCAGGCGACGAACGGATGCGAAACGCATACTGCACGTCTCGCAACCATACGACAGGACTGAGCGCACTGTGACATATTACACACGACCTTTTAACTTCACTGAAATATCAGGTCGACGCCACAAGTGCTTCAGTCTAGCGTAAGCCACTCGAGCCTTGAATGTATGCGTGTTTACCTCGAGTGCCGAGATACCATCGTTGGACACGCAGCTACCAAGGTAAGTGAAATGGACTTCAATCATTAGTTTCTCTCCATCCAGTATCAACTTCGAGACTGTTGTCGTCCAGTTCTGTAATAGCACTTTACACTTTGAAGGTGCGAAGCACATGCCGAACCAAGCCACATACCTCGAGAGTCTATCTAGTGCACGTTGTGCATGGTCCGCGGATTCGAGCAGGCACGCGATATCATCTGCGTAATCTAGATCACACAGTTTCTCACCAGTTCCCAGTCTGACTCCGACATTCTGGTGACCTCCTAAAGCATCTTCCATCACCTCATCCATGACGAAGTTGAACAGGAATGTAGAGATGGGACACCCTTGTCGAACACCGCTAGTCGTTTCGCATGCACTTAACAGTTAACTGCATACCCTCACGCGACCACAGATATGCAGGTATAATGCTCGCAACAGGTTGATAGAATTGACAGGCATTCAACTCCGATGGAAAACACTGAATAGTACTGTCCGATCCACTGAGTCGAACGCACCTGATGTGATGTGATGTGTGGCGCGTATGGAGTAACTGTCGGAGACTGTATATTTGGTCGAAGCCTCGGTATGGACAGAATACGGTCTGCTGTTTGCCGATGTTACCCTCGCGAAGTGGTATCAAACGGCACAGCATTATCGAAGCCAACACCTTAGGAACTATCGGAATTAAACTAATTCCACAATGACTGCTGCAGTCACTCCGTGTGCCGTTCTTGGGGATGGGTGAAATCAGTGACTCACTCCACGACAACGGAATACGTTCCTCGTTGCAAATATGCCGAAACACGGAGGTTAGTGCTTTTATCAGAACTTCACCTAATTAAAAAGAGATAATTTGATGGCAGTTCGTAGTCCTTTTTCTCTCTTCGGAAGTCGAATATTCGACTCTACTTCCTATTCCGTTGGAGTATCATGAGACACCTCCCAAGGACTCGCGGCTGCGGACCTCGGACTAACTAGGTTAGCATGCGGCCAGCTAAACTGATCCTTGAAGTTCTCAGCCCAACGGTCCAGCCTTTCCTGGTTACCACGAATGAGTTCTCCATTTCTTTCGTGCACGACTTCAATAACTAAAGTTTGCCGCTCTCTGGCCTCGCGTATAGGCTTAAACAGTCTTTGACTGTTAGCTGAGACGTTCGCTACTTGAAACTCTCCGGCTACCATAGCCCACCAATCTTCACGATCATTCTTAGGGCTTATCGTCAATTGACGCTTCAGCTATCGACGCATTTTATTCGGCTGCTTGCAGTTATAGAGCTGGTTGTTTTTGCTCCATTAGGCCCAGCGACCCTTGTGAGATTCAGTGTCATTAATAAACGCTAGATCTAGGACCACAGGTGAAACCCGCTTTCGAATGCATCACCTGCATGATTTGATCCCACTGCCCCTCTACAATGCTGCTCGTCGCAGTTCTTAGTTCATCGGATAGTTTCTGGTCATAGTTGTTGCGGGCAGCCGAGCGAGATAGACGTTCGACGGCCAATCGAGTTTGTGGCTTGCGTCGATGGCCGTTGAGCTGCAGAAAAAGTCGCATTAAAACTAGCACATGGTCCGAATCGACATACGTGGTCTAGTACGATCTACGATTCTGGACAGAACCACGCCAACGCTAGTTAACTGCAATATGGTCGATCCAACTCGGACTACCCGTCGAGTTAGAGTGCCATGTCGCTGTCCGACGCGAACTGCAGCGGAAGTCTGTGCTGGACGGGAATAGGCAATTGTCTGCACAAAACTAAAGAAGCTTGTCCCAATATCTGTTCGGTGAGCAGGAAAGAGACAGCGCCTACCTAAGCAAGCATCCGATCCATTAAGTCTCCAAGCTTGTGCATTAAAATCACTTGCCACCACTTCAATGTCAGAGCATTTGCTCTTCCGAACAAGGGTGACGAGGTAATCGTAAAACTCGTCTTTTATCGTGTCAGTGCTGCAATCTGTTGGGTCGTATACCGAGCTGACAAATAAACTGCTCTTAACACTGCTACTATCCTTCTGGACGCCGACTGATCCCTGCAGTCTCTTGGCACACAAGCGACTGTTAACCGGGATCCATCCTAAAATCCCCCTTTCAGCCTTCTCACTCAGGACCATTTCTACACAGTGTTCACCCACAGCCTGCTCTAATTCGTCTCTTAAATTTTTTGGGGAATGTCTTGACGAGACATTAGGCACCGTTAGTTGAATTGCTCTACTCGAATCCTGAATTCGTGTTTCACGGACGCAGCACACATCAACGAAATTGAGTCCACTGTCAGAGCTGAACGCGTCTGTTGGCCAGCCTTTATTAGAGTGCGCTCTTTGAAGGAGGCGAGAATTAGACTTTTACAAGGTCCGGGAAAATCTGAGCTAGCAGACTGGAAACCGCCTACTAAACTGCTTGACAACGAACCGTTGCGAGTATCGGGCGTGTTATTAGTGACTGAGCGGGCAAAGATTTATTTGGAGACGGAAGAGACAGATTGCACAAAAGAGAGGGAACTCTGAGCAGTATCATACTTATTATTACCCACCCCGCTCGATGTAATGGGCAGTGCAATCCTGATTATCCTGCTCGACGACAGATGCAGTATGGAATTATTTGTAGGCGTGTAACTCATTGGGCCTAACGAACGGTTACTGCCAGGGAGTCCAGCCGCTAAGCAGATGAACGATTAGGGTTCTCGACCAAAGCCTTTGGTTCTGACAAGAACATGATCGCAAGGCAGCTGGGCATAGCTGAGTGGAAGCCCACTTACTTGGATCAATTATTCCTCCACTCGTTTTTCCGACTGAGCTGCTAATTCAGATCGATCCCCAACTTGGGGGACCAGGAGACTACTTCGTCAGGCCTCTACCCACTGACCTTCCAGGCATGATTGGACCTTCGGCTTGAGATAAGCTCGTTAGATCATGGAGGCACGCAAGCCGTCACACCACGTTTTATTGTGAATAGTAAGGGAGGTTCCGGCTCGAAGGAGGCGCATAGCTCCGATATTCACTCCCCGTCAGCCACTGCAGCGTCGATACACTTACAAAAGACCGGCCATTGCCGTATTCTCAGACATCAAATTAGCTTTTACTTCAGTTGGCAGGTCTACTCTGTCGGATTGTTTGTTGAGGTAATGTTTGCCTGAGGGGTATGCAGCAGCCATCAAATTCATCTACTGTCTTACTTCCGGAAGAGTAACGTCTTATAGAAAGCTTTCGCCTCCCTTTATTATCTCCAGTGGAATTCGCCAAGGGCATTCTATTTTGCTGCTTCTCTTCTACTTTGCGACTGACGATGTCCTTAACAGATTTGCTCAATACCTCGTAGATGGTAATGTTGAACCCTTACCAAGGTACAAACTTGCGGGCTTGGAATACGCCGACGACATCGTACTTCCCGCTTCTAAAGTCATCAGCCTCTCCTTAACAGCTTGACAACCGTGGTGATTCGATACCTCATGCAGTTCACCCCATCAGACAATTAGGTGTAGCTTCAGGATTGGTGAAAGCCTGTACCTGCAGTGCCCTTGGGCATTGAAAGATTTGAAACTAATAAAAGTTTTGCTTATCTGAGAAGCTATATTTCTATAAATGGGATATAGAGGAGGAAATATTTGTGTTTATTTCAAAGGTCAGAAGTTTTTGGTCGGCCCAAACATATTCAGCGCCGATACGACATCAGTCGAGTGTATGAATCCACAGTGCTCCCATACTCCTTTATGATTGCGAAGCTCCATACGAATTCAGGATGTCTGTCACCTGGCCGTGTATGATGCTCGCTACTTACGTAGTATTGTTCGTGTTTCGCGGAAGCGACGCATCTGCAACATTGAAGTGCGCAGCCGAGTGTTTGGGACGATTGACTCTTCGTTGGAATGGACCATATTGGGGAACCGCCTTCAATGTCTACCTAGCGCTTGCTGTTTCGCGCGTTTTTTGGGCTCCATAGACCGTGAAGGTCAAGCAATGAGTTGGTGCAAAGGAATAATGAAGCTAGAAAATGCCTATCACGTTCAGGATAATCTCAGTTGCTAGGTTAGAGCAGTAAGGATCAAAAAGACCGATGTCTTGTCGCCTTTATCAACATGGCTCGAAGGCAAAATCAGTGACGGGAGTGTATTCTTTTTCGTTGGGATCATCAGAAATGACAAAAGAAAAGGACAAATTATACGGAGATTAAAACCAAAAAAAACTCTTGTTCGTTTCTATTTTCTGCTTCCCTTCTTTTTTTCACTTTTCCTCTGTCTACCCGACCTCCTCCTGTTGTACCATGTCTTTCTTGGCACACGGTCTGAAATCGAGAAGTTTCAAATGCACTAATCTATATCGTAGTTTGTCCGTGGGTGTCTAATTGACCAGGTCTCAAAACTAGGGAAGAGGTTTGTCTCATTTGATCCCACTTCTAATCTTAAGTCAGAAGACCTGAACCCCACGGTGGTGGAGGAACACTATCCTCAAGGCACTTGGGTCCGGTGACCGGCATTCCGGTTAATACGGCTCCTGGTTACCTCAGGTCAGAATCATAGTAATTCACAGACTCCCAGTGAATACAGTGTCCTGGAAATACGGTCCGAACCCTCCTGCTCCAACGGTGGAACCTTATGCTATTTAACTCGTTCTCCGTTCCAGGTAAGAGAACAGCTGTGTAACCTGCGATTAGCAGTGTATAAAATGGTCCCATGCTCATCGAACATCCGGCCGGCGGACAATCAGTGTGGGGAGCTGTGAGTTTTCAACCGACAAGTTTCTTCGTAAAACACGACAAAGCCCCTTTGTGCCATTATCTGGGTAATGGCTCATTGACTGCCGCTGACCCACTGTTCTACGAACTCTACTGCGGCGACCTCCTTGGATGTCTTAGGTCTGAGTTTATCGCTGATTCGAAGAGGGCGAATGCCTGGTCGGGTAGTCTCTATTTCAACGTCTGGAATTCGTTTTGAACACAGCCAACAACCGTCCCTCGTTTTTTGATCTGTAGTTGTATAAAACCCTAGTAATAAAACATCAAATCTATCTTATTATTCCTATTTTACCCACAGTAGCGAAGGTTATCTTTGGTTGCATCTGGAATGTTGTCCATAACTGCATCATCCGAGCTGTCAGATAAATCGCATCCACCAAGATACTTGTGAGTTATTTTATTTCAATCCTTTAGGCTGTTTGTGCCTAAACGGTTATTGACTGACCACGTGACTGCGGCTCCAGCTGCACAAATACCAACACGGTCAGAAGCAATAACCTGAGAATCTCGAAATAGGAACAATGAAATTTGCAAAGTGTTTGAATGCATCTTAACGGTTGTGGATTATACCCCTTCTACTACATTCATGCCTAAAGCATGCCATAAGAAATATCAAGCGCTGCAGCTGTAGTTTTGAATGTTTTTTGCGTACAATACTTTCATTACATGAGTCTTCTACCGTGAAATAGGACACATTTACTTTCCCAGGCACATAAGTAATTGCGCATTCATTAAGGCCAATGCGAGAGGATTTCAAGGACAGAGAAAAGCTTTAGCTGAACGAACGGAACTTATTTTATTGTGCTCGTAAAGAAGGATGAGAGGCGACAAGGATAGGATTTTTGACAGGCAGTATTGTAAGCACGACCAAATGAGGTTCCAGATCAATGACTCAACGAAAAGGAAGTAAAACAAGTGGTTGGGAAGGGACGATGTTTAACTTATTTCGTAGTGCTTTGGTTTGCCGATAGTTCAGCAACCCATCATGGTTGTATGAACTGTAGGCTGTTGTGCTTGGTTACAAGGTCTAGAGTAGTCCCTCATTATCCGAAAGGACATCTACTTTATTTGCACTGCCAAGTAAGAAGTTCACGGGAGTGCCATTTTACGGATCAGCCGGTGACTAGCTAAAAGGTCTCTTTTCACCTGTTGTATACGTCGAACCGATGAAGGATTTAAGGTGAGCTTTCGTTGAGCGCTTTTTGATATTTGACAGTCTGTATTACCTGTGGCTTTGTGATGATATATTGATCACCCCATAGGCATAGCAAATAGTGTCCCACTTAGCCGCGCGTTCATTATTCGCCTGCGAAACATGATCGGTTTGAGTTGATCTAAGCTGACTAATTTTATTCAGTTGCTGATACCTACGAATCGTCGCGTATGTATAATGACTGTTCCATATCAACAGTGACAAGCTGAGTAAAAATATTTGTAACCGGATGCATTGGGGGACGTAGTCTTTGGCAGCGGCGTATATCTCCCCTCCAAGAACTCGGTTGTTGCTTGATTTTGATGACAGAATTTTATTAGCACCCTTGCCGTTAGGCTTGAAGTTCTGGGTCACGTAGGTTTGTGTATATTAAAACGGTTGGGGCACTTGATACGTAGGCTTGAAGGTGGACTCCGCAGCTAATAAACGGGTCAGTCCATGACACGGCGAAGTGTGAATATCTGTTCAATGAACTGTGCAGTCAGTCCCATTAGGTTAACGAGATTAGGCCCAAGAGGTCCCCTCCGCTGGATTGTTTGAGACCTTAAGATATATGGCCAGATTCCACAGTCACCAGTGTTTTTGCAGCTGTAGTGCTTCTGCTTCTTTTTGTCTCCTACTTGTGGCTTTACGATTGTACTTTCATTATTACCAGGTGGCAGCCAAAACACGGGCACATCATTGATTGAATAACGATTGCAAAAGCTGCTCTGAAACTGAAATGAATGATTTTGACCAACGAAAGTCGCATCTCCACCTTCACAGAACTAGACTCAGACTGACAACATTATCAGCGCTGGGGGTCTTCACTTATTCTGGGATACTCCTGTGGACCCAGATCAAGCTTTGGCCAGTGCTCGGTATATATATATATATACATATATATATATGTATATATGTAAATACCTATATATAAATATAAATATATATATATATATCCTGCACTAAATTGAGACCATGCACGTAGCCAGTGCCACAACACGGAGTGAAAAAATATTGAATAGGGAACGATTGGGATGGGAAGTTCGATTCGAGCCACTAAAGACTAATTTTTAAATGTTTTTACTGCACATCTTGGCATCTTTTTCATTACATTATGTTTATTTACTGGGAACGCAAAGTCAACGGACAAACCGCTCCACTGACTTCCATTCTTAGCCATAACTCAGCCTCTGTAACCACCGGTGATACTCATCTTTTTGCCCCAACCAGATGGGTAGGAAGTACCAACCGAAGCTAAATCGGACATTAAAGGGTTCTTACCTTTATACTAAGCCGCAGCTTTGTGGCCACATCGCCTTTTCAAAACCTTATCCAGCACGTGCGAAATGATGACAAAAAGTTAGACGATGGGTAAGCATACGAAAAACGTGTCCAAACCACTGAAGGCGTAACGCGATCTCCAGTCTAACACCGCCACCGGTGCAGTCTAGCTCCCAAGTGACTTAAAACTATTGACTACTTCTAAGTGGTCAGCGCAAAGGACTTGCCCAGGCACTGACAGTCCATAAGAAAAACATTGACATGTATAGTTTCAAAGCACACCATTGTGGGATATCTCAATCGCCAAGCAATGCAGTGCTTGTTGGATGTCTTGTGCGATGTTATTCAGCTAGGTGATATCGACGGCACACTAACCGGAGAGTGTCAGTTAGATTAAGCATCTGTTACCGAAAGGGTCTAAGGTTAGAATCCCTAATCTGCATGTCATTTTGGCGGTAGACGACAACTCACTGCCGCTTGGCTCGTTACGACACCTGACTGTGTAACCTTATGTGGTTCTATGCCGCTCCAAGTTTCAGGGTCTAGGTTTCCAGTCTCCTTCCGTGTAGTGGGTCCAAGTAGCTATGAGGTATGCCCATTCCACTGCACTCATATTTCAACCATGTCATTAAACACCAAGGACTCTTTCTCCTGGGCAGAGTTCTACTTCAGTGTGTAGTAAACCAGACGTTTTGTAGAACATCCTCCGTGGAAAAGTTGAAAAGGAAAAGGGGAACTCTATCTCGCTTCATAGGGGACAGGAAAGAGTATTGAAAGCTAGCTAAAAGACAACCGACTTGAGGTATGACTGTGCAAACTTTTTAAGAATCTACGCATACATCTTTGGTGAATTATTCCTCAAAGAACCGTGTAATAGCGGAGTTATCACCATCGTCCAGCGTCAATTATTAGGGCAAGCCCCATTGGCCGCTACTTCCCTGCCAGAGTTTCGCGTTGTAGTAGGAAGAATAAACACACAAGGAGGACAGAAAGCAGACCTTCAAGACCGGGAGGATAAAATGCTGTTGGAGCCAACGCACGGAATGCAGTCCAAATATACAAGCACACATATTTTCAGTCATGCCGATTTGACAGAAGATGACCATATGATCACCGCTGTTCCCGATTTGCAGCCATATATTTCAATGTTTCCAACCAGCTAGTTGACTGGACTTTTGGATCGTAATCACGACCAGGTGAGACATCTAATTACCTAATTTTGCTGCGCATTTTGTCAATCCTCGTTGCCACGTCATCTGCTGACCTCCATGTGGCTTCTTCTACTGCGTGAAAGGAACGTAATGTAGGGCACAATACGGCACGACGAGTGTTCACCATACGCAACGCGTGACCTAGCCAACAAATTTTACTAAGCTTCATACGCTTTGATACGGTATTTTTAGAACCGGCACCTAATGATAGATCCATAGTCTGCATATCACTCACGTAGTCACTCCATCCAATCCTTGCAATAATAAGTAGACATTGGTGATCGAAAACCTCCAAGCGAAGAACATCTTCGGGACAAAAGCAGAGCAGTCACTGCTCAGTCCTTTAAAGAAGGGACAACAATCGATTATCCCTACAAAGAGGGGATTCGCTCAGAATACCAGGTTTTTGAGAACGAAGCATGAGGTTTCTTGGTCATTCTCATTCTTTCATCATCAAGTAGAGTTGAGGAAAGGCCTCTGGACCTCAGGGCTTAATAACGTTCTACAGCTTGAATTTCCCTCCGGATTTTCTCCTCAGAAGATGGTTCTGTTATAGTAGACCGTGGGATAGATGCTGTTTTAGCTGTGGGAGGGAGGAATTGACGCTAATGGCCAACTAAGTTATGCTTCAATATGCTTCGTCCAGCGCACAACAGGTCGGTGTTGACTCTGGATAGGCGAACCGCCAGGTTCATCGATCGTTTCCCTCACGTCCTAGAGTTTCCTGTTGATGGCTTAAGTGAAGTGAAAGAGTTTACTACACGATGCGAAATACAGTATAAGAGAAAAATCCGGTGTCCAGAAACTACTGTAATAGAGAATGTGGGAAAACATTCGCGTAAGTGAGATTGGCCATAATTCGATGGGAATATTGAAAACGGGGAGCTATTCTATACTTTTGAAGTCCGGGGGAAGACGAAAAGCGGTGGATAGATGTGCGACACAGCCTACAGGAATTGCCCGTGTCCACAGCATGTTTCGTCTCTAATGGACGGCTAGACGATCAAGCCTTACAATCCTGATGTAAGCTTGCGTTGAGTTCACGTCTTATTATGAGCCCCGTTTTATTACGGTCGCACCAACTGCGAAGGACTGGCGTGCGTCAAGAAGGCCCAGAGACGACCAGAATCCTAGTTGTCCCAATTCATCAAGTTACCAGAATGCTTTATAAGCGACCAGTAGCGCTGATTTTATTATTCGAAAGCAACCCTAGCTTTTAAGCTAACCCGTTTCAGAAAATTGACGGGCGTATCGGGTCACAACTTATCGCCGTCCAACCGGCGGTGCATCGTGCATTTCGAATACCCACCAACGAACATAAGTAGGTTGGTGAATACTAGTATGTGACCAAAGTCAAGGAGAGTACTTTATCATGACCAGCAGTTTTATAAATAGTTCCACTATTTCTAGCTAATAACGATATAGTTGATATAGATCAGTCACTCATGATCCGAGCTTCTCAGTCGATTGTCGAAGCGCGAGGCTACCAACTGTTCTCGTTTTTTTTGAACGACTGGGATTGAGAAAAAAATGATCTAAATACGCCTCGTTTGAGGACAGCCGGCCCACTCGGACATTCATGTATCTTGCTAAGGTCATGATATCAGAGTGCTGTATCGTGCGTAAGGTGTTGTGCATTTTTTGACAGAAAGTGCTTCTGATTGCATCTGGGCTACAGTCTGCAGGGTGCATGCTCTAAGACGACGGAAAAAGTACGTCTACCAGAGGTACGATTTCCTATCTAGCACGAACCTTTAAGCCTCGCTGAGCATAGTTGGTTGTCGACTGGGACTTATTCACGCGGTGCAACCTAAATCCTGTCAGTGGAAACCATACAATCACCAAAAAGAACCAGAAACCTCAAGGTCCCGAGAAAGATCTAGATGAAATTTTGCCACAACCAGGCAAGAATGTCAGCTAGCTAATAGAACTGGGATGTTCACCGGCATTTGGGTCAAAAGAGTGTTCGAACATTGAGTGTGGCTAGCTTGAAGGTGCATCGACGAAGAGTATCTATCGACCAAGGGATATATGTGTATAGATAGCACATCAGAGTGCAGATCGTGTACTATTGGAATCATGGCGAAGAACGAAAACAATGGGCGAGAAAGAAGAAGGAACTAATGTTCTGAGCTCATTACGCATGCTGGTTCTTGCATTCTCCGACACGTCGTCGGTGATTCATCGGAAACCATTATTTCTTTGTGGGCTTGATACTGCCCGATTGCCTAAACCGAATTATAGGGTTAACTTATGGGGCCCTACTCCAAGCGTTTGACCAAATGGACTAACTTACAAGACAACAGGACGAACTGAGAGTCACGTAACCCCACTGGGAACGGTGGCTGACTGTTCAGTTCATACGCACTTCCGATGAGGCTAGACATCCTATATGCAGCGCACTCCTTTGACACAGATGACGGTGGACATAGAATCCTATGCTTCGTGCGCCGCTCATGATTAGTTTGGCATAAGGGTTTAACCATCCCCTTAGACTGACCATTAAAGGTCAGTCAACCTGGTGGAAAGCGCCGGGTGTTCCTCTTCGACCTCACAGTTTAGTGAAAACATCGCCACGAGAGGAGAGTGCAAAGGGCTTTCTCAGCAGACCCCTTTTGAGATACAGGTCAATTGAGGGTGTTTTGGCAGGCGTTCGAGACGATTGACTAAGTCGGAGTTTGGTACACCCACCCCCGACCATACTGAGGAATTTGTAGGAAGTTTGATGGAACTTGGAAACTACCCAAAGTAGAATGCGAATCAGACGACACAGAATTTCTCTTAGTGGCACAATTTTTTATTTCTTTGTTTCTTTCTTTATTAATGAACTAACAATTTCAGAATGAGAGCCGCGGCCAACTGAGGGCTGCCAAGTGAGCGATTCGACCGGGGATGGAAGGATTCGAGCCTGCGATCTTCACGTCCAAACGCCACGACCTTATCCGCTTGACCACCACCGGTCTATCATTAATACAACTGACTAACGTACTCGACGAATGTTTAAGTCAAAAACAATAGATTGAAAATGGATGGGTGAGAATTCGCCTTTGTGATTCGAGCGTCATTTCGAAAATAATTGTAAGCTTTCGCCGTAAGTTCTGTCATGGTTGGTTTCATTGTGGAATGTTATACTACTCGCCCACTTCTCCCATAGTCAGCCTGTTTATTCCAGGTTGCACCCTTGCTCTCTGCGCAACCAAGCGCGGTCTGCAAGAAACCAGAGTTGTCTCAGAAGAGTAGGTGGCTGATTGTGCAGTTCATGAGCTTCTTCCAGTTAATCTTGACGAGTCGTTGGAATACATTATAGAGCGACGAATTTATGTATTTGGGGTCCATACTGGCCAAATCGCAGTGCCATGTGTGTTTTCGTAGGGAGGACACTTCCAAGACGTAAAGCCGACACACCCTGGACCCTGCTGCTGCTGCTCGTTCATGGCTGTTTATTCAATAATCCTAGCCCCACCCTATTCGCGGTTAACCACCAGTATTGGTGGCCGTTTCAGTGTTCACAAACCAGGTACGAACCTGGCAGTACACAACTCTGCCTTGATTTCAGATTGGGACTCAGATCGGGAGCCTAGCTATTTGAATTCCTGAACGAGTCCATTTATCTCAGGTGAACGTAAATCTGTTGTGTGGACTGTGGAGAGTAAGTCTAGAGGACATTGCTCTTTGGTATATTGACTTTTGGCCCCACGATTTTCGCGAAAAATATATAATACAGAAATGGCTGTAGGGCAGTCGGACCGTCCTTTAAGGTGGCAATATCATCCGCAAATTCCAAATCAGTTTGGAGAACCTTTGGGCATAGCGGTACGCCCGGGTAGTTGACGAGCGCTTGCTACATTACCCAGTCGGCGGCATAATTGAATAAAGTTGAAGACAATGGGTGGCCCTGTCGAAAACTGGTGTTGGGGAGGAATTCATTGGACTTTTCTCCGTAAATGCCTGTTTTTGCATCCGTAGTGGACTATTACAGTCGAACGAAATTGACCAATTTTTTCAATATACATTCTGCTTGCAGACTATTCTAAGAGACATTTTTGAAACCTGAGTTGAATTCTGTACTAAAATCGATGACACAGGGTGATGCCGATTGTCGGAATTTTTAGAGACGTTCTTGTACTCAGCGAAGAGTTAATATCTGGTCCGTTTACCCTTATCTTGGGGGAAACCTCCATGGTTGGGACGAGTGCATGCGTCCGTCAGCTTCAAGAAGGTATTCAACAAAGGCAAATCCTCGTAGCCACGGTAATCTGACTGAAGTAGTGATAATTGTCGTGCACCGTCAGATGAATGAAGTTCCCCAGTCCCTTGGGAATAACCCGTTTTTTCCAGATTGAGCAAAACAACATGGAGTAGCTCTAGTCATGTCGGAAGATAGAATTCACATAACTCCTGTCCGCTATCCCTTTCACCCGGAGTTTTTGGTTGTTTAGATTGTACTGCAGTAGCGATGTTCTCTCGAATTAGAAGCCTAACACTGGTATTTCCAAGCTTGCCGTGCGACGATTCAGCAACCTACTAAAATGTTGGACACACCTTCGTACCTTCTCCTGTTCCTAGATGAGTAGCTTTGTAGTGTTCCGGAGTGGGTCTGGTTGCCAACGTTTGCTGGATGCGTGTCTCATGAGAAAAAAGGAGCTTGAGAAGTCACCACGTTTGACTGCTGCTTCCCTATTATTTACATTTTCAAACTAGCAGCTGTTTCGGTCATCTTTTACCGAACGGGTGGCTTTTCTCCCAACCTCTCCTAACTCCGGTTGTGGCAACGTAAAATGAGGAAATTTGCAACCCACATAGATGGAATAAGTGTCTTACGTTTCCGCGGTTCGGGTCCTGACGAACCCTCATACAGTTGGTTGGAGACATTAAAGGATTTGACAGCGGACCGTGAACAGTGGCGATGGTGTTGCCACTTTTTTCGAATCAGTGATTAAAAATATGTGCGTTTTTACAGTTGGACTGTGTTGCATGTATCAGCCACTAAGGAGTTCTGTTGTTTTCTCTCCACTTAGATCCTTTCCCTGTCCAACTTGGATATTAATTATCCACTACCATGTGGTACTTGGTGAGAATGGCAGTAGTCATTGGGTGTGCCCTGTTGTTTAACGGCGAACGGTAGTGTTGGTGATGAAGTCCGATTGTTCATTCCTGCGGGAGTCTCTATCAGTTTCAGAAAACTGAAGAGTAGTTCTCGATACTCAGTCCTGCCATTATGGAACCGCACTCAGTTCGTCGACAGCAAATTGTTTGATAGACGATTTCAACGAACTCCAATTGGATCAGCTGTGTCGAACGGGCGGTTTTCGTTTTGGCGTTACCATAGACTAGACGCAAACAAAATCGGGCACGGACTAAAGCAAGACATGAGTCCACGGGTGCGGAACAGAATGATCGACAGTCTGATCCACACCACACGTGACCAATGACAACGTGGTCACTCTGAATCCAACCGTGTGAAGTTGAAGCAGGGCGTTTACCGTAGGCAGTCTCTGGTCGGGATGAGACGATCACCGTTGTCGGTGCGATCCTCTACGGAAGAAAATTGGTCTCTGTAGGTCCGTTCTGTTTCTGCTAAGCAGTCAGCTTAGGGGTTAAAATCACGAGCAACGATCCATTGAATTCATACTTCTGAGTACACACAATCAGTCCCGTCGGAACTAATCTTGGGCCTCATGTGAGATACACATTGTGATTGCAGAAACAGTTAAGATGAATAGACAACGACGATTTAACGCCTAAGTACACCATGCTCTCTCAGTTTAAGACCAAAAGACTTAAAGTCAATGGAGAAAAATCGTTCGACTGAAGCGGATATTACGAAATTTGGGAATGGGCATAGCGATGACGAGTCTCCAGCAGTCGGGATTAGCTGATAGGATTAATGATGTGTTTGTAAAGGAATTGAAATCTGTAATCCTTTAGTTTTCGAACTAAATTGCTTGATTAGATTTCGACTTAAATATAAATTAAATTTGGTGTACTGAATCGAAACACCGAGGAAATACACCAGGTTAGAACCATCTTTGGTTGGTCACGTGCCATAGTATACCGCGAATGCCGATAATTCAGTTAGGAAAATGGTCCAATATCTACGTGCACGCATCGATCCCTATGTAGTGCTAATTGGCGTCACCTGTTCAGTCACCAGGTTTGAGATATCGATTGGGGTAAGTTGGGGACTTTTGGGTTCGGAATTCTCAAACTAACTGAAGATGTGCTATGTTGGCTCACGTGCTCTAGGTTGGAGATTCTCTGACAGACGCAGAAAAACAGCGACAGTTGACCGCGTGAAATTCAGTTCAATTGAGATCTCTATATGTAAGAACACAAACGGGATTATGGACAACTTTACACACCGCCGTAGTCACGTAGATACGGTTTCACCATACCAGTTTGTTTGACGGAATATCTCTATCGTACGCACGATGGTTTTTGTTGTTGCCGTCATTGCATATTTATCGGTGCTATTAAGTGTTTTGTTGAAAGCAACTTTTCACTGGAAAAATTATTCTTCTACCTGTCTTTTTTGTTTTGTTCCCCTCAGTTTCAACTATTTCTTGCCACGAGATAGAAGTCTGAACACAGAAGTTCAGGACTGCTGGGTGAATGAGGCTAACTGTTAAGCTCAGAACTGCATTTTGTCATATAGTTATCCGCCACAATGTAGTTTCATTACAATAATTCTATCGGGTAGCGGAATGACGTTGACTGTTTAAAATAAAAAATCGGGATACCGTTTACCTTATCAAACCAGTGTCAAAGTTTTTAATTAGAAGATATGAATCTAAGGGCGACTTTTGGGTGAGTATATATTTGCTTGCCTACGTGAAATTCCCGCATGGTTTCGTCATACGAATGCAGAATTATTATGCGGACCTACTCAGTGATAATGGCTTTTTGGTTCTTGCACTACCAAACTCTTTTATATCTCCGTTTCTTACCCCTGCTTTTCAACTAGCAATGCTTGTTGGTCGCGCAATTATTGTCGATTGGGATTCGAAACTGGTAAAACCAGCCGCAACTACCCAGAAAGACACCAAGCGGCTAGGTGAAATGACCAGGCGTGGAAAGTCGAATGGGTTATCTATCATCAACGTAAAGTGAACCAGTTTCAGTTGTTAAAAATAGTTGGGCTGCCGACAGACTGATCTGGCAAAAGGTCGATGGTCAAGCTGGTTGAGTGATATAATACCAAATGGCTACTCTGATTTCTGCGATCCATATCAAAACGGACAGGTGCGCAATTGTGGGGCAGGCATTCATGACCATATTTTACTTCTTTTTATAGGGGAACACTTGGTTGATTTAGTTAGAGGACGAACTGACTTGTGAAAAGTGTGCTGTAATCTCCTACAATATCTTGTCCAGCGACATTAAAACAAATCCTCCGTCAAATGCCCAGGCTCATTCCTGACCGGGAAACGTAGTGCAAGGTAAACTACTCAAGACTCAGGGCGATTACAACAGCAACAACCATACATTCGTTGGACTATTCGCAAGACGAAACTTCCGAGAACAACTGTAATCGTCATATCGAGTCAGCACCAGGTTATGACTTTTCTCAGCTACAAACATTATGCACCGTGAAAATATAGACCAAAATGTGATAGTTACGTAAGTTGAGAGGGACCGAACCATAAATCAGAATCTCTTTGAGTACTCATCTATGGTCGGTAACCGAATTAATCGTGTATGTTAATAACCAAATTCCGATGCATAAAAATCTGACGACTGAAGAAGAATGAGACGGTAGGAGAGATGCGGGCATTTATTGTGAATTCTTTCGCAGAAATATGTGATTATCACTCCAAGGGTGGAAAGATTGGGGAACAAAATGCTCTTTGCACTATTTCGAATGATCTGTGTTCTCGTGTTCCGTGAACAAAATAAGCTAAACAGCTTGAGCAACATGAATGCAGTCAGCCGATTTTCTGGGGACTGCTTGATTTTTCTTAATATATGCACATGCCACTTAGTGAAACTACTTTCACCAACTTTGCCCGTTTTCTCTATTCCAGTTTGAGTTAGGAATTTTTCTTTTCACATTCACGCTGCCTCAACCGACTGGGAGTGATTACGCAGGATCATTGACCAGCATCGATCTTGCTAAGATTTATTTCTTAGATCTATGCAAAAGGTATTGTTAATCAAAGGCAGGGTATCCAGCGTTGTCAATACCGGGTTTTGTTAGTTATCGATTCGATTCAGCCAGGTAGAAGCGCCGAGAGCAAAATTATTCTGTGTACGAGATCAGAGTGAATCGGGAAAATAATGCACCATATGGTGTACTATTTGGAATTATGTATTTACCAGGAACAGCATTGCCAGTGGAGGTAGTAATGAGTCGACGTTTCGGTTACTCATGGTGGCCGAAAAGTCGGCTCATTCTCGTTTCCAGGTCTCAGTGATGTCGTTCTACCTGAGCGCGAATGCTGTTTGCATAGTAAGTATTTTATCGCCAATCTTCAAAGAGATGCATGATAGATCTGACGTACACAAAAATAGGAAAACCAATGTGAGCTGAAGCCTTGCAAGTGTATCAGCAAGCGCCAACATTTAAACAACCAAACAAATCGAACGGTCTACAAACTACAAGCTACATAAGCAGTAAACGTCATGCCAATTTTCTTGAGATTTACTAGCGTGAGAAGCGAGTCATTAAGTGCTCACCTACTGAACGGGAAATCGGTTCTCCTTGTTGGCATCGGCACACGCTCGCCGGCAGACATCAGTGATTCTAATTCGTTTTTAAACAGCCAGTTGGTTTTTGTGCGTGGATCGTGCGTCAACTTCAGGACTAATCATGTTTAGATTGACGTTGATCTGACTCAATGATGCCAGCAGAACGTTACATACGACCGTGTGTAAGGACAGGTGTTCAATGGAATGTACCTGAAATATGCGGGCGGACGTCGGTGGCCGTGTTCGACTTGGTCACGGTCTATTTCCGTACGACAGTGCTGTGTCCGTAGACGAATGAGAGAGACCATTGGACCATTGGAATATCAGTGCAGTAAATGTGAAACTGTATTTTGAAGAACACATTTGAGTTACTAAGGAGAGCACGTGACATCTAACGGAAAATAAGGTAAACAGTTGTGTCCTCTCCTCATCATGCAACAAATTAGTAATAGTCAGGGTCAAAATATGTGAAAAAGAGAGCAAATATCGATCACCGTTTATTGAGGGTGCATCTATGGATTTATACTTATGACAGATCGAAGTGGAGCACCGGAATCAGTTGATTTTTATCTCTATTGGGCGAGAGACGCTGCAATTGGCATATACATCTTTTAGATATCAGTGGCTCATGATGGAGACCGTCATATAGTTTATCCTTTAGCCGTTATGACCACATGTTAACGAGGATGCTTAGGCTTCTACTCTGTACCTTGTTTTTACACTCATTAATCTTTCACCAGCGTGCTCTGGTTTTCGTTGCCACCTCACACTACTACCTACTCAAAAAATAACGTAAAATAATAAATAGTGAAAATTACATATAATAGGTAAGAAAACCAAATGGAAAAGAGATTTCGAATGCAAGAGCGCCAATGACCGTGACATTGATCCACATCACCTATTGTCTTCAATCATCGCTTAGGGAAATCTCGTGAATCCCAACCCGGTATCCTAACTGTTCCTATGCGGACCCATCTGCTGGTTGTGGTTTTCATACCTTTTCCCATATCATCCGCTGCTCACTTCGGCTCATCGGAGAACAGCATGCAACGAAGCAGTCGTGCTGTAGGTATGCGCGAAATGTCCCAGTCACCTTAATTAATTCAGATTCAGTGCTTCTAGAGATTGCATCCTCCGGCTCAGTTTCTTGCACTCAGTCTCTGAATTACTGAGACAGTGTCTCCGTCATTTTCTACCAATAGTACGATGACAATGGTGTTCAAACACATCTACTCTCAACGGCTGTTTCAGAGGCGTACAGCAAGATCGACCTGGTTGCTGCTAATAATTATTATCCTTTTGATCGATAAACGTATGTCACACAAACTCCAAATCTGCCTCACATCGGTCAATGCCATTCGAGTCTTCTATATGGGTGAGAACACTTCATCCGATGCACGACCACCAGGGAAGATCCAGCTATCCAATTAACCATCTGTCTAAGGTACAATTGTTTCCTTACAAGAACAAGGTTCGACTTTGCTTCAATTCTTTAAGAGGATTTTACGGGTGCATATTGCATTGCGGAAAGATTGGAACTCACCTGGGTCTTCACCCAGCGGCACAGCGTTGTCCGTATATTCTAACTCTGACAGTTTCCTGCCTGAACGAATATCAATGCCTTTTTCGTATTTGAAGGTAGGACCATATCCATAATCATCTTAGCGGTGAAAGGAAAAATTGGAATCTGAGACGATCACTTCCCTCGTACTGGGGTATTTGGAGGAAGCTAGGATCTGTCCTCTGGTCTATTTGGTACAGAGAATTGTTAGATTACGCCAGTGATGTTCCCTCTCGAGATTTAAGAATGTTCTAAAAACCCTATGGACAAACTGTCCGAGTTTCCGCATGCACGGCAACTCGTCCTAATTACGCATTTGTTTATCATCCCCGCGTTACTTTTGGGTTAGACAGCAGCTCGCTGTAGTCCAGTTCGTTACCGACTGAGACACCATTCGAACGTCCCGGGTCATGGTTTTCGGCCCCCTTTCGTCGTATAATGGATCCTGGTGGTCACGGAATATGCTCCTACTACACTTATATGTCGTGCATGTAATAATTAGGCAAATATGCAATGGTAAGAGTTAAACATGGGACAGAAATCGCTTAACACTCCGCTTCTTTCATGTATTGAATTACTCGCTCAGAAAAATTAAGCTCAACTCATTGTTGCACAGTCAGATGTTTCCTCCCTGTATCTTGCATTTCTCATAAGGCCACCTTCACCCAGTGAATCTGACCTCAATAGATTGCACAGTGAACCGTCGTTTCAGCCGATCTACCATCGTCTTACTCTCAGCTCATACCTCAGTGTCCCCGACATGCCTTGCTCAAATGGGTGGGAATTGTCCACTTTCTGTTCGCCAGTTAGATGGGGACTTTTAGCCATCGATGAAACGCAAAAGCTCAGTCATTTCCTCAAAGTCGCAGAGACTAACGGCTGATACGGCGTGACCGCTCGTTCATTTGATTGACGTACGTGTTAGCTCCATTCTTGCCACTATAAGTGACACGTATATGACTTGACCGACTTGTGTACAACAGCTGTGAGCGCACGATCGAGGGTGTTCATCGCGGCTCTTCTCTCGTGTACCACGTGGACTGCGGACGCACGTCGTGTGATAACGTGTTTATACTTCGATGAACCCTCAGTTGTCCTTTATTAGTGGCCGTCAGTCGAACAAAACAAGCTACATTTCCTGAGTTGAGGATTATGTGAATGAGTCGGAATTCGCTCCCCACTCAGCAAACGATTGCCTATCTGCACACAAGGCAACACCACATTGGACAATCGGGAAGCAGCAACGGACAACGCGTACAAAGATAAGGTCTCCCGATATCTGTTCGTCGATGTTCGGTTATATTTGACCGACCAAATTAGACAACTGGCCGTCAGGAGTGCAGCAGAACTAGAACTAACCGGCCAAATGGCATTAGCCACAATACGATTTGACCCACGGGAATGTCAGGATAACAAACGTACCTGATCAAGCATAGCGGACTAACCTGAGGAACAGTATATTTATTGCTCACTTTCCGTTATGCTCCCCGAAATATTGCTTTTTTCATCTGTCTTTGACCAAGAGTGTGAAATAATTCCTATGCAAATGATTGCTCTCAAGGGACTCATCTGATGCGATTTTAATAACCCACATTTAGGGTTTAGTTTGCCTTCCTGGAGCATCGGCTTACAACAGTGGGATGTTAATTTCGTATCCATATAAAATGTCGATGGGAGGAGGCCTGGCTGCCAGTCTAATAGTGGTGACCGTAGACCTAGGTGTTGCGTCTCCTTCATTTTTTTGCTGACTTCAAAAGTGTTACCACTACTCGGTGAAGCGTGTCGGTAAAATACCTCAAACCTTCTCAGCTCACAGGATCTGAGTTTGTCGCTCATAGATAAACAGCGACAACACAATACTCAAGATTCGAGCCTAGATTTGTATCATCAGTTTACCATAGACTGATTACTTCGACGCGTCACACCCCATCTAACTGGTGGATGCCCCGATAAACATAACTTGTTGCGCGGTCCCACGCTAAATTCAGCCCTCCACAATTAAACCAAAGAATTGACCAACTAACACATACCAACCAAAAATAATCCAAATTGCCTTTTTCTATCAAATCAAAGGATCCTTCCAGTACATTGACTGCATTTGTGTGCAAAAGAACAGATTCACACGTTCTTGCAAATGCATGCTGTGAACCGGGTTCACAGGGTAGCATGGGTAGCATGATGCAGCTATCCCATGGATTCATATTCCATGTGGGGTATACCAGAATTCACTCCATGCGTATTGATTGAAATATGCACCGGTCTCACTTTTTTAGATTATGGCCAAAAATAACAGCGAGATAGATGTGGTTATTTCGAAGTGATTTATTGTGCCATATTTTGTGTTTGTCGTGTGATATATTTCCACCGGTGTTTCTGACTAGAAAACAATAGTATGCGATACAGATGTGAAAATTGGCAAGGGACCTCGGCAGAGATTATCAGTGAAACTGTTCGTCATATTTCCTGGGGTGGTTTCCAAGAATTAGTCGTTTTTCTTGGTGGCCAATTGTATCACTGGGTGACCTTCATCGAGTAGGTCATGCTAGTTTAAGAAACAACTCAACGAATTCGTCACTACCCTATCTGATATCCGTACGCCACATTCTGCATGATAATGTGAAAGGTTTACACTGAAACCTCAGTTGCTTACTACACTATTGACGATCATCTGCAACTACATATCTGAAACTCGAAATGACAGAGAACCATATCAGTTGTAAAGAGAGAACGAGTTAATTTCCGTCCTCCATTCTAGTGACTAGCAGTAGCAGTATTCGAACCTTATATTTTCTAGGAGGTGAACGCTTGTACACGAGAACAGAGTGCTCGTTGTGATTAGCTTATGAGTCAGTAATTCCATGTCTCTCAGAGAGAACATCGTTACCATCAAACTTGTATTTTAGGTCCTTTATGCGTCATGAACCCAATAATGAGCTGGTCATTTTGTCCAGTTCCACTTACTCGTTCATCTGAACGGTTTGTCCTCTGTGTTTCTTCATGCACCTGCCTTCGGTGGTCACATGACCCATATCTTCAGTCTAACTGCAGTATCAAAGATGGCAGCCACCTAAAGTGCCATGGTTCCTGCATTTACTGCGATCGCATCCGCCCATGTGACGTTCATAAGAATCGTAAGGAAGATAAACATGACTAATAAAGTACTTCCAAAAATTCAGTTCTGTACTTCACTACCTCGTATTTTAGCCAGCGGTGACAATAACGCTACCGACTCCTCGTAGCTTGTGGCTTATCGGCCAATTGTTTTAATCTGTTGGTAAGACGCTCTCAAAATGATGAATTGGTAAGCTCTTCCATCAGTGTAGTATTTATTTCCAGAGCCGCACGTACTTCTGAATGCGCTTAGATTCGGGAATCCAAAGCACTCGTAACCGGTCAAGAGAGACTTGCAGTTATGTTTATTCAACACGTTCACTCTGTCAACATCACATTTTTGAGTAGTACAGGAAGAAACATGTTCCAATTCTTTTTGTCATTTTCTTAGAAGGTGAAATTTGGTGCATTGTTGAAATAAATGTCACAGAATTGTTTCGTTTGGACTGATTTTCGAGAACTAGATGGTTTTTAATTGCACCGGTAAAAAGGGGCTGTCAGACTACCGTATTTGTTTCTTTATTGCCATCATTAGATTAGGGGTTGAGTAAACTGCCTTCTTGGTTGTGTTAGTGGATTTATGCTCGATGTCACGTGGAGCTGACCTTCAAGGGTCTTTTCATCTTGGTCTCGAAGGGTTGGCGAAACCCAAACGCATTTTTCCTACTACTAATGGCCAGCTGTACAGACGGATATGGGTCTTGTGACCATCTGCACCCAATTCCATTTGGTTATGGCAGTTAAACCAACTGCTTGGTCGAGCACATCCAAAGACCTGTTTTCGCACTCAGGATCAGGACAAGCAGACACGGGTTATCCGACTAGTTAGATGGAAATGCGCATGCTTATCCCAATAAAAAAACTATTTATTCACGCTGGCAGAACTGATCGAGATGACCAGTTTGTTATTAGGTCCACAAAATGCTAAGACACTTATTCCACGTAAATTACAAACCCGATCTGGATGTTCGAGTAATTTAAAAGCCACTGAATTTTGAATATTTCCGGTTCATCAAGAGAAATTTACACGAATCCGAGTTCATAAGTTGATCATAATGAACATTCCGCATTTCTCATGTACAAGCGTTCACCTCCTAGAAAATATAAATTTCGAATACTGCCACCGCTCGTCACTAGAATGGTGGACGGGAATTTACTCGTTGCCTCTCTACCACTGTTATGGTTCTCTGTCATTCCGAGTTTCAAATGTGTAGTCGCAGACTATCGTCAGTAGCGCAGTAAGCCTTTAGGGTTGTAAGACATACTAATTGAGAAAATATTTTAAGAATTATTGGAATATGAGAACTTAAAGTACTACATATTCCATTGATGGAACCTAGGAAATTGACTAGTTTTTTTAAAGGCAGATCTAACAATATGAGCTTGGCAAGGTTTACCTACGTTTCGCGTCGAAACAAAATCACCAGAAAGGAGGTCCGGTTGCTCGAAAGATTTACCAAGTCAAATCGTTTTTTTCTTCCTGAGCTGAAATTTGTTTCCTGTATCCGTAAATCGATTTCACGGGTATCTGAATAAAATAGTCTTTGATGTAAATGTTTCTTTAGTAAATTGTTATTGAATATTTCATGTAAAGTCGTTTGGCTGATTTAATGCTCGAGATTCAGTCCACGAGGTTCCGGATAGTGAAGTCGTTATATGGGGGATGTGTCCTGGTTTGTTTTGTTACACCGAATCGGGGAAACAAATGAATTTTGGACGAATAAGGTTATTGCTGTTCTAAAGTTCTTCCCGTTGTTAGTCCCGCCAGCTGTGAAAATACGGAACTTTTAAATGCAGATTGCTAATTCTCTCCCAATGTATCATTAATCGGATTTCTTTTTTCTCAGCTCCCATAGTTGCCATACGGGCAGATGCGTTCGCAATCAAGGCATCTTTTAACACTGCGTACATAATACAAACTGCTACACTGGGCTCCGCTTTCTGATTCTCCTCAAGGGTCTGCAATGCCACAGTTCGTAGTGTTCTTTTTAACTGTTACGAGACCTGGCCCCTCAGCGCTGATGATGCTCTGTGGGTTTCTGGGACAATCGGGTGGACAGTTACGTGGTCCATCCTCGTGTGTTGGTTTCAGACGGTTATCCTCTCATTGGAGAAATCGTTCTGCATAGCGTTTGATGGTTTGGATACTTATTGCGTATATCTGCCCAATGTCTATTTTTTCGTGCTCTTTTGGACCAGGCTGGAAGAAGCGACATAACGGTCACGCCATGATTTCTCTGTAGTATGACGAAGTTAGTTCCAGGTTCGGTATCCGTTGATGCTTTCCCTTCATCCTGGTTGGTGCACAAAAGATGGAGGTTGTCGTGGGTTCGAGGCGTCGAACGTATGTTACATAACAGAAATCAGCTGCTCGAATGCTGTATAAGTTTGCTATAGAGCTCATGCTACGCAGGCCCAACACGATAAACAGAAAAATCAAAATATTCCCGGTGAAACCAAACTAAAAGCACTTTTGGATTCTTTCTATTTATTGTTCCCGTTGCACTCGCCCTCTGCACAATTTCATTTAATTGTAGTCTTGGGTTCATGCTTGTTTTCAGGCTAGCCTATATATATATATATATATATATATATATATATATATATATATTTAACGCGTCAAATAACCTTCCCGTCTGTGTTCTCTTGACTTGAACACTAACTTCGTTAATATTTATTGATAGGTTGTATTTTTAGTTTCATCGTGCGAGTATATGGTATGTCTTCGTCTTCCGTGAAGTTAACGTCCAGTAATTTTGCTACTCTATTTTCGTCATTTATTCCATATGAGTATTACATCTTCCAGCAGACGAGAGAATGATGGTGAGATTGATGATGCTAGTATTTTGGTGATTGCGATGCGTGTATATTGACTTATCTCCCCATCTGCTGTCATCATTGGGCGTCAGCTGCCTTGAATTTCGCATACTTATTTCGAGTAACCGATCGAATAAGGCCTTCGGTACGTGAGCAACATTCCGATTCTAATCAATCACGACAATCATATCAGTGTACTATTAATATCGACAATCGTCGGATTAGCTGTTTGACCGTGGTTGTCAGCGTTTTGTGCAAAGTGAAGTTGGCAAAGTTTGCTTTGTGTGCACCATTTTGATTGTACTTTTGTGCAAATATTCCGGTCTGAGGTGGGGATCTATGGTTTTGTGCGTATTCAATAGATGTTTTTTCAACTAATACACTCATACTGTCCGTAGATGCTTAGTCTGTGACAAAAAACCAACGGTCCCATTCCTATTTACAACACTGAATTGCCGTAGTTTTAGTACATCAAAGACGGAAGAAAAAACAAGAAAATTAAAAAAGAACTTTCTGACCCTTCCCCTTGTGGTATATGATGTGCGATCTAGTTTTATCATATTCCAGTCATTTGCAAGAGCCTGACTGCATTTTTTCTCATCCATATGCCACAGGTATCATTTGTTCAAACCAGACTAACTTGCCGGCAGTTGATATCCCATTCCAAAAACATCAGCTATACTCCTGTCTAAGGTTCAGATTACTGTTTGGATGTGCATCGAACCTCCGTCCTTGTGATCAGTGTAAACATGCAATCGGTCAACGACTTAGTGTTCTTTTACAATCCGAACCCGAGGTGTTTTATCGTTCCTTCTCGATATAAAAAGCGACTCGCCACTTTGGCTAACTTGCTTACACTGAGAAAAACTCCTTTTGTACCCACACGCCCGTCATTCCAAGTGCATTCGTTTTTGCTGCTCATTTTGAGAGACCGATTTTTGCGGCCTCTTGGTGCTTTGTTGTCCAATGTAAGACCGTATATTAGTGTATATTGTGACGTCTTATTCATTATCCTGGCCAAAGTTCAGTGCAACTTCGACGAAATTGCACTGTCTTCGTCAATCGACAAACTGTGCGAGAAAGCCACAGGAAGAAGCTAGCTATAGTGATTGATCAAGTGAATCGGCGGATTGTACCACCAGTGGGCACTGATTGCAAAAATTACGCAAACGATTTGTTCTTGATTTACAGGAGAATTTTCGTCTACTTTATTTGGCTGTTCCTTAGAGTTGCTGGGAACAAACGAAAGCGAATTGTAAATAGAATCCATGTACGATTGACAAGCCAATATCAAGGCAGACGTCTTATTTTAACACCAGTCAGCATTCATCTCGGTAGATGTCGTCTTCCAGAAAAGTAGTTTTTCTTCTTAGATTCGAAATATTTCTGCTTCTCTACAGTCCTTCTGTTTTAGGATTACCGAAATCTTTCTCTCAATATCATTCGGTGCTACGGTATACCAAGCAAAACCACAACACGTTCGTGCAAGGTTAATGGTTGTACATATTGAACTGAGTAACAGAATGCGAACCGGTTAGAACAAATGGTTCTGCGCCACCTTCAACGGTCACGTTATTTTGCTGCTTGCAGCCTTGAGCTATCCAAACTTTGTAATGGTGGTTTTTGTACAGTTCTAGCCATCCCTGGGCAGTTACACTCGATGCTCCAGCTTTACATTTCAGGTGGTTGCTCATCACATTTCTCTTTCGAGATGGGGGGTACGAACTAGCGCGTTGCTCATCCACTAAAACAGACTTTCGGTGATCATCATGTTGGATATGCGTGTCTGTCTCGCTCACGTGATGCACTTCAAGGGTAATTATCCGATCCTTACGGCCTTACCATTTTTGCTGTCTCAAATCATTCTGGAATCAAAACGGCATCAGTAATTGACAGGCCATGCATATGGGTAACCACAGTGTGAATTATTTTTAAGTCAATAGTGTGTGTGCTACGTTTCCACTGACAAATTGAAATCACGTGATTGATATCTCTACTGTTAGTGCTTGTAAATTCCGAGCTTATCACTAGGAGTCCCCTTAAAGTAAACACTTCGAATCCTCCAAATTTGTCTTTTGTGGGCAATTTGTTCTTGAGGGCGGTTTTCAGTGGCAAGGCCTAAATCGAGACCGCCGTAATGTTCCTTTGGAGGGGTAACCGCCTATTCTAGAATGTGTTCAAGTGGGGGGACTGTATTTCCGTCCCCGCATCTCATCGGATGCCATTAAACTATCTCGGAAATAGGAGCATGATGTCACAGGTTCATCTAGTGTATTGCAGTCAGCAGCAAACTGCTATGAACTGCGTATGTTCAAGAGATGATGTACGATTTTATGTGAAACAAGCGCTAAACTCCAGTGAAAAATTGAATGCGACGTCGTAGAGATTCTATACCGAGGCAAACATCGATCAGATTGTCCAGTACCACAAGCTCTGCATCATATCTGGCGGCAAAAATGAAGGAAGGGATTCGAGATTGAACATTTCGGAAAAACCCTCACGCCCGTCAAATCGACTGAAGAAAGCCGCTGCTTACAGGAGATCGTTTGTCTTCGGTGGACAACCATTTATCACGGGCAAAATGGTCATTTCAAAGATGGCAGTAACTACTACTGGCGTTGGTTAAACAAAGCAATAGATGTATCAATAAAAGATCGAGCGACCGGTCCTCATTGATTGTCTGTGATGCCTTCCTTCCCTATGGGGTAAACGAACCCATCTTGCTGTGCAAGTTGCTGGTGATAGTAATCTTGCGAGAAAAGCCTAGTGCACCATCGATTTGCTTTGTTTTGACCAGTTTCTTTGCAGTCATTTCGCTACCAACCGAATCAGCATCTCTGTTGTCAACTAAGATTTAATGAGTGCTCTCGTACCTGTTACTGTCGTTCCAACTGTACTGATCGATACGACTTAATCAGTGAGACAAAGTCTATATGGTTGTTTTTAACAGCTCGTCTTCATGTCTGCACTCAATCTTTGGACTTTCTGACCTTGTTTTGTATGCCTGTGGACAGTTCTTCCTTTTCAATGTAATTCTAGTGCGGTTGACTCATATATCTGAAGGACTTGGCCTGGGTTCATCCATCTGTTTCCATGGTGTTTGGGATGCTAGATGAATTATCAACGTATTTATTCACATTCATCTTGTTTGTTAGTTAACCACCACGCTCACACTTTACCCCTTTTGGTCTTTAGCCGTAATTTTAATTAAATTAAATCACTGTTAACATTGTTTTTTAAATGGTAGATCTTCACCTACGATATACTTGTTCTAGTTGTTACCTGTTTCCTTATTCAATTTGAGATGAAACACGGATATGTTGCGGCCAGATTGTGGTCAAAAACATGCTTTTGTGCACCCGAGGGTGGATATTCAGAAACGACGTAATCACTATATGGTAGAAACAGGGTAGATCCAGAAAGTGTAGTATTCATTTCAGCTCAAAAATAATTTCAATTCCTGATCGGTAGTTTCAAGGTTGATCAGAAAGTGGGAAAACTTGGATACATTTATGAACTTCTGTGCATGCAAGCAAACATCTGTTGTAAGAAAAAGTGAATGATGTTTAAATTCACTTGTAGAGATTGAAAAATGAGATATAATCAGTCGACCAGAACCCAGTGAGAAAACTTCACGCATGGCTTATGGTGTTCGTATGTCAGATTCAGATGTTTCCGAGGTGTGTCACTAGATGTTGATACATATTCTTCTGAACGCATGACTAGTTTCAACGGGCAATCCTGAGAAAATTGTGGAAAATGCTTAGAATGGATGAAGTAAGACAAAACATTAGACCTGTGGTCAGATGGGGTGATTTCAAGCAGGGGCACAGTTTAGTTGTAAATTGAAACTTGCGGTTTTCTTGACCAAACGACGTAAGGAGTGTATCGGTTTTCTTCTTCAGAAAAACTGCGGCCACTTGGTGGGACTAAGGAAGACCACTATTGGTAATGTCCCTTGAAAATTCCATCGATTATACTTGATCGTCATGCTCAAAATTTATGCACAGAAGAAGAGTGGAATCGTAATGTTGAAAGTAGCTAACTTCTTTATGAAGACAATCCAGAACATCAAATAACTTTGTGGCTAATCTGTAAATTGTGAGAATAAGAACAACTGACAAGGTCATTTACACCGCCTGTAAAACAGGATGAATTGTCTGAGTATTGTCCGTCGATCTAAAGAAAACAGCGTCATTGTGCTTGATGAGAATGAAGTTATTGTGTATGTGTGAAGTTCTGTGGAACATGAGCATGGAGATTGGATTTTCGGGGCTTATAGCTTTGAAAATGGCATCGTTTACCCTTCTTCGATATCTTATGATTGGTTAATTAGTTCTGTGACTGTGATTCTTTAAGTTACATCATTAGTTTTCATTAGTGTCGTGAGTTTAAATTAGCAAGCTAAACTACTTCCGGTTTTGCTAGTAAAGAATGATTTTGACATCACTGTATTCGTTGACTGTTAAATCAATAACCGTTGTCTGTTGTGTGCCCAACCAAACTCCGTAACGTCAGGTCTAATTGTCCCGTAAGTGAGACCTTTTTTCGTATGAATGTGGAGCAGTTCCATAACTGAAAACTCCCCATTTCCGTTTCGATTGAAAATATTCGGTTAGCTCCCAATCCCTATCTGCGTAAAAACTCTCGAGTACCACAAGACGGTGTTGCGGCAATAGACACACGCAGTGATGTGTGTCTGTTTTCCAATGCATCTGATGAGCAACCGGTGTGGGTACGCTACGCACGTCAATTCCACTCGTCCAACAACGCATGGTCTTCATTCCAATCACATCGTCTCGTCCTCGGTGTGATAGGTCTATGTGTATGCAAAACGGCAGCCGACGTGTTGAATGCCATGGAAAATTATACGAAACAGAAGGTGAGACACTTGAGACTTACTTCCCCGAATGACCCTGAAATAGAAATACCACTTGGGTATTTTTTCGTTGCAAATTCCGGAACAGCATTCAACAACACGAATTGCAGAATATATCCCAGGTCATTTTATTGTATCATTGTATCGTCACGGCAGTTAGGCTGATTGCTTTATAGCGAAACATAAATGAACTTGTCGGATGGGGCAGGCAAAATCATGCAGAATTTCAAAAGCTCATTTCACCAAACATCCATTAAGGAAGCGCTGGACCATTGTTTTGTTTTGTTACCACGGTAATGAACTGATAACCAGCTCGTGTTGTTAACGTAGCCCAGCCTGCTGTGCACACGTCGGCAACCCCTCTCTGAGATAAATTATTGTGTTCTTCTTATTCAGTCTTTTTAAAAGGATTTACTCGGCTATGAATAAAAGATACATCAGCTATCATTCTGTCAGTGACGTGATCACAAACGAAACTAATCATCCAACACTTACCTGATAAATTTTCATTTCCTATGTCATAAGGTTTGTGTGTGTATGTAATCTTGCCTTTCCTATCTAAGAAGCTGTTCGAGTATTTGTTTCTATAGTACGTCCCCTCTGACTTCAGCAGACACAAATAGTAACGAATCTTGTGAACTTTCCTGACCGCGATGTGACCTATATGCAAGCATTTACTAATATCTTGACAGCTACATCTTGGTCGGCATGTTTTCAAAAGAATTGCTTTGGCAACGCGCTTTTTCCCAATCCGGCATGATATTTGCATACACATTGGACTGTTTCATTAGCACTCTTTGGTGGTCTCTTAAGGCATTCTCCGTTATTTCGCCCATGACGAAGTTAAACACAGCTGATTGTTTCAGTTAGGCTTAATGGCCCACCATATACCCTTACAAGATCAGAACCGTATCAACATCCTGATCGCAGTTGATTCACTGAATTCTCCTGCATGCGTTTCCGATTAAAACATTGAGTAGTGCTGTTCGATCAAGTGAACCGAAGGCGCCTTTCAAATTTGGAAAATTGTTGGTAGGAGAGGGTGTGTGGCCCGGTTCAAGCAGCCGGCTAGGGGTGAAAATCTGGTCACTGCAACCTCGACCTGAGCGAAATTCGTTCTGCTGCTCCCAGGCGATGCTTCCACGCGCCGGTTTCAGATGTTACAGCAATCTCGAGGCTAATATGTTGTCAGTTATTGGAGTTAGATCAACTCCACAGCCACTACTGCAATTACTGCTTATTCCGTTCTTGAAGATGAATACAATTATTTGCTCACCCTGGAATCTTGAATGCACTCCTCGTTCCAAGTGTCACGGAACAAGTGCTTTTATCAGGACATCTGCACCTAGTTTGAAAAGAGCGGACGAAAATTCATTGCTTCGGTAGCTGAGTCTACGATTCTGCTTCCGATTCTCCTGGGGAGGATGAGGGTCAAGAGACACCTCGGAAGGAGTAACTATATTACCGCGCAGCCAGCTAGACTGTCCCTTGAAGTATTCCTTTCAACGGTCGAGTCTCTACCGCCTGCCAAGAACAAGTGCTCTGTTTCCCTCACACAGTTTCAATAGCCGAAGTTCGCCGTCCACCGGTGTCGCCTTAACGCTCAAACAGCTCTTATCTGCTACATGAACCGGCTATGAACTAAACTCACCCACTTTCAAGACAATTTCCAAGCCCTTTGACAACCGGCCTTCGTGTCCAAAACTTATTGCTCCATTTGATTCACCAACTTATGAGAGATCCAATGTGAGATGCACATTAGACCTAATACCACTGGGAAAATCAACATCCAATTTAATTGAGTTTCGATGAGATCTTAGGTCCCAATAAACCTAGTGTTCCAGAGAGTTTCCAACTCGTGATGGTTTCCTATTGTGAGTATCTGACTCAGATAGACGTTGTATGGATAACTGGGTTTGTGGTTTGCCTCGATGATTGCTTAAGGGGAGCAAAAATTGCACTGAAAACATTGCACGTCTCAACTTTGCGTACGTAGATCAACAGGATCGCCAATTTTCAACGGAACCGCCCCAACGGTGACTCACTGTGATGTGGTCGATCTGACTCAAATTGCATGTGCGATTCGAGGCCAGTTCTATGTGTGTCCCGAATTGTGTCGGAAATTACTGCTGGACTGAAATAAATGATTGTCTACATAACATTTCGAAAGCCTATCCCG
>LUCM01001303.1:9480-49770 GCA_008360955.1 Fasciolopsis buskii
GGTGCAACATCATGTGGTGAAATTCAACAAACCGTTCACAGCCTGCCCGGTAGCGTAATGGCTTAGGCGTTCGACTCACAATCGTTCGTCCTTGTTCGGGTTCGGATTGGCGTCCCAGTTCGGGCGCGGTCCATATGCACTGCTCATGATTCCTAACAAGCTGGATGAAACAACTGTACAGTGGTGCTTCGATCGTTTGTTTATGCTCAGTTGACCGATCATATCACATGGTGAATTATTTGATCAAAACATTCAATCTCCTACTACTAACATGTACCAAGTAATCAAGCTCTCTAGGTCATATCCAAAGCCTTGGTCGTACTTGGGCTACCTGCACAGAAGTCATCTATCAGTAGGGGTCGATCGGTCTGAGCTAGCGGACAGTAACCGTGCAACTGAGTCACGGATCGGTGCAACATCATGTGGTGAAATTCAACAAACCGTTCACAGCCTGCCCGGTAGCGTAATGGCTTAGGCGTTCGACTCAGAATCGTTCGTCCTTGTTCGGGTTCGGATTGGCGTCCCAGTTCGGGCGCGGTCCATATGCACTGCTCATGATTCCTAACAAGCTGGATGAAACAACTGTACAGTGGTGCTTCGATCGTTTGTTTATGCTCAGTTGACCGATCATATCACATGGTGAATTATTTGATCAAAACATTCAATCTCCTACTACTAACATGTACCAAGTAATCAAGCTCTCTAGGTCCTATCCAAAGCCTTCGTCGTACTTACGCTACCTGCACAGAAGTCATCTATCAGTAGGGGTCGATCGCTTGAGCTAGTGGACAGTAACTGTGCAAATCAGTGACGGATAGGTGCAATATTATCGTGATGAAGTTCAACGAACCGTTCAGAGCCTGTCCAGTAACTTAATGGCTTGTGACGTTCAACTCAGAATCGTTCGTCCCGGTCGCGGTGGATATGCGCTGCCGCTGATTCCTAACAAGCCGGATGAAACAGCTCGACACTGCTTCCATGGTTTCTTAATAGTGAGTTAAACGATGATGTCATATGTTGAATTATTTCGCGAAAACAATAGTCGTAATACTCATATTTGCGAAAGGGGTGCCAACCAGCCGTGCACTGTTAAATTCACACAGCTTCGAAACTATACCAGCCTTCAAGTCCTAGAGCTTAATTAATGCCACTCCTATGGCGTATGCTCTAACTTGATTTTCATGCTTCTTTTCAACATGGTCTGGACGAGTTGCTCTCATCCTAACATCCGCCAGAGTCAATCCGGCATTACAATCGGAAACCGTGTATATTGAAACCGTGCATAGAAAAGTAGTTACAACCTCGGAAACTTTGCGTTTATTCGTAGGCAGGTGTATTTCTCCTAAGCTTCGTCAGAGCTCAGACAGTGAGAAAAGATATTTTTTTCACATGAACATCAGTGCATTAGATGACTAGGCAACTAAACTTTCCCACAGGTCGATAGTTCCTAAAGTTCTCCAGGATGGGAGTGTATGGAGTGTTGCTTATGGTGGTCAGCCTGAGACTTTAAACTAAAAAGACAATAGTAAGAAATGTTCAGGGACACTGACAATTTGTATCAAGCGTGAAGCTTCTAGCCCAGGATGGCAGCGTAGCTTTCCATAGAAGAAGAACTGGTAATTCTAACAAAAGCACTAGAAAGATACGTCTATTTTTATTACCACCTGTTTTCTGGAATTGAACTCAGTTAAAAACAAGTCTCAATGTCTTGAAGAAAAAACGATAACCCTGACTCACGGTTCACAAATTAATTAATTTGGAAAAATCCGTACAAGCATAGGCATGAAAAAATACTCCTAGGATTCGTCCACCGAATGACGGGAAGCATGCCTAGATGAATCGGGGCTGGCATTATTGTGCAGGGTCTGCGTTAAGACGGACTGATGTATGAACCATTAGGTTTTCCACGATGCAGTATTTGTCGTGTTTCGCCCAACACTTATCGCACAGATATGCATGATTATTTAGCCAAATGCATGTTTTTTAGCCTTCGCTTACGATATTTGGCCATTGCTCCTTTTTCTAATACCCAATAACAATGTGTTTACCAAATCGCATAAAAGTAATGGTTATAATGTACCTAAAAATTTTGAAAGCCTATTTTCGAAACACATCTTTATAAATCTGCATTCGCTAGAGCACTTTCAGTGAACGTCGGAGTATGGCGATCATGCGAAGGAGAGAGACAGTGAAGAAATGTCCCGGAATGCAATGTAGCAAGTCACCTCAAGAAATTTATATCGGTTGCTTGTAACTGTGTGTGTCACCTGATGGTGGGCATCGAATCGAACAGTCTGGCTTAATGTTAGCAGCATTAACTTGTCTGTGGATCTGTGCATTGTAAAAAATGAAGACAGTCGAGTTGAAAGGCATTCTGGATTGCCACCTACCGTGGCACAATCGGGGTTTTAATGTTCACATAGCTTCCATAATGAACAAATCGTCAGATGCTGAAAGATGACGACGTTCATTATTGGTAAAACCTCCCAGATTGGTAGGTAGCAGCCCTCCAATAGGTTCGACTAGTGATCAGCTATGGCAGGACGGGAAACTGGGACATACGCACTGATAATGATTGCTGATTTGGCGGTGAGTTTAATGAGTCCACGAAGGTGACTGATAATATGATCTGAATTCGGTTACTTTTATCATTTTTTCCATGAGGTTCAATAATGAACTAAACAGATTTAGGCTTCTCCTTACTGCTACAACAGGATCAGCTATGTGATTTGTTACCCATTTGAAAATATGAATCACCAGACGACACTGAAAAAAACATCCTATTACTGATTGTTTAATTATTTATTGTCTCATTTGACAGTTAAATGTGCTAGTTTGATTCCGCTTTCGTGGAGTACATTTTCGCGCGTATCGAATGCAAGTGAATTTGTTATTACTATTGCTATCCGATTCTTCATCACGTTTGAAAATCGTGCACTAGTGACGGCATCTTGGAAAACCACTTCAACGGAACCGTTCGACAGTCCGCTAATTTACTACGATCTCTCCAATGCAGTATTTCATAATAATTTGGTGAAGCACTTTCAGTGCGAACCTGGTTTGGATCTGCCAAATCTCGGCTTGCCCTTTCAGCGTGAGCAATCGAGTGTCACTCAACAAAAAGCTTGTTTCTTATTCTTGTAATTACAGAGCTTCTTTTATTTTTTTCTACAGTTCTGCTTTAGGAAATAGGCCTTTCCAGTTGACTGTAAACTGACTACTCCACAATTGCGGGTAGGACTCGAATAAACGATGTCTACTCGACTGGCAATCAAACGTTTGGATTCTAAACCCCAAGGCTTAACAATCCGAATCCCATGAAAGCACGAATGTTCAAGTCTATTTACTTTTCCCGTTAGTGAAAACACTCGTATTTCATTAACGCCGCTGCGGTCTCATTTAAAGTATCCGTTAATTGGCCTATGGTACCAAGCTGCTATTGAGCCTATGGGATTTCTGTGTATTTCGATCACTTTTATAAAGGTACTCAGTTATGTTTCTCCTGATCACCAAAAAATCAGTGATATGAAGAAGAGTTATTCTTATATTTACATAATCAATTCTGATGAATCGCCTCGGTTATTCAGCTGTGGTGTTCTGAGAAGTGCTGTAGAAGTTTCGCGGCCAGCTGATGATTTTATTTTAACAATGCATAAGTGATCATTCCGATGCGAAACTCCCTGATTAACAGCTGCATAGATCCATACAATGAGACTGATATGATCTGATAATTGGCCATTAGAATACGCCAATTGTCGATACCCCGAAATGGCTTGGTGAAGAATATTTGTAAGGTACTGAAGGTACGGTAACAGGAAAATAAAGCAAAAATCGGTAGTCAAGGTGGACGAAGTAGTTGTCGCGTGAACGGTGTCACGAAAGGTAACATGACTATAATTGTCGGTTCAACTGCATCGAGTTGCCTGTGACGTAAGTGCTTACAGAGAGGATAGTCAGGATAGATTTAGTGACCTTAGGTTTGGTAGTTTTTCGGTTGAACGGCGATTCTTCCTAAAAGGGCTAATACCTGATACGTGTTAATCTTCCTCTGATGTAATAAGTGGGTTCAAGAGGTCTTTTAACTTTGAGCGAATAATGCTTTCCACTGGTCTTTGGATTAGCAAAATCTAGGTGATTTAACGCAAACAATCAGCGAGCAGTATTTGGGCTGGAAACGAATCACAGAACAGAGTGTCAGCAAAACAATCAGCTTAGCGGGAAAACATACATTTGTGACTTCTCTGAACGAAATATTAACAAAACTACTACTGGAATCAGCTAACCGAACTCACTACCTGCACATATTGGAATATCCTCTAGCCTGCAGTGTCTTACCGAAGATACCAAAAGGACCAGGGTAAATAGAAATCACGTTACAGAACATACAGAGATCTACTAGGCAGAGGGGTCATTTTGCCAGCGGCAATGGCAATATGTACGTTCCTCTCCCTCATTAGTCGTCAAGTTTGTGATTGGCTGGTTCTATCTTCATGCAAAACCAAAGCTATAATGAATTATGTCAGGAAGTGCCCACATGATAGAACGGCCGAGGAAATAATAAATAGTCCTGCACACAGAACAGCATATGGTTGTGTTACACTTATAACAGCCGACTAGTCAAACTTTTATCATTTAAGATCATAACCATTCTTCTGTAAACTCATAATCAATTTCAAATTAACATCATCAGCCAGGAGTAGCTCATGTTATGACACTATCGTAACTATTTTTAACTAAATGCTAAAGCTTGGAAGTGGCAGATCGGAAAATAAGAGTGCTGGGGATCGACCTTCAGTTGGAACTTAATGAGGACACATGACTGGTAGTCAATTGGTGTTCAAGCTACCAAATACCGATTAATCTTGATATTTCACCAGGCGGTTAAATCAAAACAAAAGCAACAGAAGACCAGTCAAAAATTGAAATCTTTTGTTAAATGTCTACATAATTGTCTCCGTAGTGAATGTTCATTCATATTTGTATCCATATTTCGACGTCAAATTCCTTTTTAATGAAATGCTTGAACCATGAGTGCACTGGAAGGGATATGTCCCATAGAAGCTGGGGTCCACTAAGTACAGGAGAAGCGGGGACCGGCACCCTTGACTCTGAAACTCGGAGTGGCATAGAATTGCATAGGGTGAAGTGCCATAGCGATCTGGATGATAGCGGGTTGACTTCTGCCGCCAAAGTGACAGGCGGACCTAAGATTTGAACCCTTTAGGTGACAGAAGCATAATTCGCTTGACCACCGCCGGTCGTTTGGCTTTTTTGGGTTTTATAGAATAAACTGCCCCTGCATTTCAGCCGTGCAACTCTGGTGCCACTCCTGCTAGAGTTACCACTGGAGATCATGAGCACCACCCCCGCGAACGATTCACAGATGTACTTCTCAACTTTGCGCCGTTTTACAGTGTTTAGTTTTGACGCGACGAGCTTATTCTGTTGATCTGAATGAGACCCAAGTGACTTCCGTAGGTGAATTTCATCAAGAGCTCTGAGGAAAAGGGATGCATGAACACCTTGCGCATGAGACTACTGTCCTGGCAAAAGGAAATCAGGAAGAAGTACGCCGAACGTGTAGAGGAGAAGTTAATAGCATTTTGAGTCTGTTCAACGCAAGAAAGCAAATTTGCTCATTTCTGTTCACTGGGCATATATATCGTAACATAATTTTTCGAAATGTTTTGTAGTTTAGTTGGGAGCAAAATTTGGCAGGAAATATATCTGAAATATTGGGTGCCCTTTGTCCGATTAAGTAATAAGGAAAGAAGACCAACACTGCGGAATGTTTGCATTTCCTATTACTCTTCTTAGCCGCTTATGTAAAACAATCTGTGAATTATGTAATATTCAGTTATAAACTGCACTGAAAGGGCAAAGAGGTTCACCATTTTGTGACAATGATTTGGCCATTCATTTGGGAATAAGTTCTGACACTTGTTGTGAAATTTTTCTCTCGTTTGTCGATGTGAATGTCACCACAAATGCAGGCAAACTAGTTCGCGAGATATGGGGAAGAATGTGATATCCAACTAGACTCACGTCGGTTCAGAATGATCGTCCGGATGGTTGTCCGTAGGCAAAGTTCTACGGCTGCGAATGACTAAATTGAGTTTTAGACTTGCATCAATGAGAATATGGTCTCCCCTGAGGACCGGTCTTTTGTATACTGCTTTATTCATTGCTTTATACGTTGAGTCCCCCTTCAGAAATACATAACCTGTTCACGTTTTCTTGTTATAGATATGCTGTTCCAGTGATTATTTCCAATTCAGTAGCCTAATAACTGCATTCAAAATGGGCTAGCCATCTAATTGCCGACAGGGCGAGTCTCAAGTATTTTTGGGGGTTAATTGATGTTTTACCGAACATGAAGAGAAGTTACATATACGCGATTTATATCGTTTATATTTTCCGCATATCCCGTTGGTTGATTTGCTTGGAGTGTCTTTACACAATTCTTTCAAAATAGGTCTACTATTATGGAACATGAGAGCGATTGCATCCCCGTTTGATCTATTTGATTGCATATAGCACAGAGGAAAGGAAATATGGGAACAAGCTTGTCTATAAGAATCTGTGCATCCGGCTCCCTTTTAGATCATAGAAAAAGAACAAAATATGGTGAACCTGCGCGCAAATCACCTGATATTGTGCTATCGCCTTCAGCTACGAGCAACCAAACGGAAACAATGACGACTCAAGAAAGTAAAATGCAAATGTTCCACGGTAGTTGTTGGTTCAAAAGCTACTCTGTCAATGATGTTTTTGTCTAGTCACTACTGTAAACGAATACCTGGTGAATAAACTCTACTATGCTTTCCGGTTGTCATGTTCTCCCTAAAGGCTTCATTTACGTAGTGTGGGGTTGGATTCATCCCCATAACTTTTGATGATTTTTGCCCGTGCGTTATGACTGTTTGTCACAGACAACGCTGCTATTTCAGGCTTGAGTGCTGCACAAAACCGATACGGAAACGTGTTGTGAGTGCCAACATGATCCATCACGGAAGTATAAACTTCGGGGCAGGATCAAAATGGTTGTGCAATGAATCCACGACCAAATCACGTGGCGCTACGCCATTATTTCGCCGTTGCGTGCACCTGTAAACCAGTCGGTCAGAATCATGGTGGCCCGGAAACGAGTAAGACGAAACTCAACGAATCCCATATCTTCGACAGCATTCCATCAGTTGTATCTCGGGCTGATAGTGTCATGTACATAAATAGGAGTACTACTAATGTCTTCTTGTAGCCTTCAGTTTAATTTAGGGATTCATCAAACATAGATTCCTAGTACTATTGCAAATCTTTACGAAAACCAACGACTGGTACAAAAGATCGATTAAATTAAGGTCTTAATGAAAATGGGTTACCATGAGATCAGCTGGTATCCGTCAATCGGCTTGAACTGAGTAGAAGGAGAATCGATAACTCAGACGACTTCCAGTGAAACTAATTATATTAGATTTTCCCTCTTTTCATCTGCGATTTTTACAGATTTGAGTGGTATTGTTAATTTTTGAACTGCGCGGATGTCACTTCACAGTACGTTCTTCGATTACTTAGCCATAACGGACGGTTTTTAGCCCTCAACACGAATTCTATATTCAACTCATGGTTCTTCAGCCTCAGTTCATCGTTTTTTAACCTCCACTCCGTGTTCTCGGATTCATTAACAATCTATTTACTATAAGGTTTAAAAAAATAAGGCTTTAAAGTTTGTACAGACAAAAGATAAAAAATAAAAAGATAACAGATTTTCACAAGTTCGTTTTCGCGAGTGAATAGCTATCAAAAGAGGCCAAGCTGAAAAAGGGAACTGTTCCGAAATGCAATATGGCAAATAGCATCAAGATGTTGATATTGGTGGGTTGATTATGATTCCCTCGGGTACAATTCGTAGATCATCTCAACATTCAGCCAGAAGGTTCATGATGATTGTATCGTCAATATTTTCCTCGTATAAGCATGTTCATCTAATAAGCAGTCGACTGCTAATACAATATTTAACACGCCAGGCACTCTAACTTCCATTTTCATTTTCAGTTTAAATAATGTATACCCAGAATTTACATCCGCTGTTGTGCATGAATTTTCGAGGAGTATGTCTTCGCTTCAGGACTTCTTCAGGGTCTGACATGACAATGGCCCGGCTAGTCATAATTCGTCTTTTGCTAGTTCGAGCAAGACAACACAGGTTGCCTATATTTCCAGCACACTAGACAACTCGCATTCTGCCTTCGTTAGACGTTGCGTGATTCCCTCTTCTTATCTTGTTTAGATCAACAGCTTCAATCTGGGTTTCAGAATTTGTCAAGTTCTCCGTAGTAGACAAACTGTCAAACGGTTACGTATCACGCTGTCCCCTTCTGATGTATCCACCTCATTTGGCGGGTAGTAATCCATCAGTAAAAAACAGTAACGCCTCATGAGTCATGTGACGAGTCAAGACTCGTTTCATTTTGGCCTGACCTTACCGTTGCAGTTACCCGATAATAACCAGAAAATAAGAGAGTAGGATGTGCACCGCTCTTTCGAAAACCTTAACGTATCCTTTGCTGCTGATGTGATAACATTACAGTTCGGTTATATTTAAAATAATTTAACGCTTGGAATTTAAAGAAAACCATGCCATACGATTAACAAACCTGGCTAGGAAATATAAACCTTTGATTCACAGCTAAGCCAACATTGTTTCGGGCTACGCATGCATCTCCAGTGCGAAAGCCAAACCGTGTTTCTTCGCTGACACATCTCCCAACTTACAATTTATTTACTTACGGATTTCGCACTCACTGTTGCGAAAAACGGCAAAACATACACAAACGCAAACAAACAATCAATCTAATAGACCTCGCTATACACTACCATCGTCACTCCAGTTTTTCCGTTGCCGTGGTTTTTCCACTCTAATGCACTGCATTAGCAGCGATTGTTTTTGTTTCGCAGAAACGAAGGATCATATGAAAAGAGGAGGATGAGTTGTGACGTATACCTTTCCTGTGTCACTTAATTCACAAATCCTTAGGTCAAACCACACTCCTGGAGAGTGGTAGGCCTCCTGCTTAGGCCAACTTCCGGAATCCTCAAACGTTCTTGAAGCAGTTAAATGGTTCCTGTCCGAAATATTCATCTTAGGAAGTATACTCTCTTTCAATAAAAATCCATCAGTCAACCGACCCAGAGCATTCTCCACTCCTAGTTTTGTCAACTTCTCACGCGGTATATCTATGGAAGTTGCGTTCATAGGGCCCAAAACCGAGAAGGGAGCTAGTCTAGTGGTTCTGGTAACATTCCCCAGGTGATCTCAAGCACTGTGGAAAGGCTCCCGTATTAGCATTGATGATTAATTATTTAGTATTTGAACTTCCCCGAGTGCTAGAAAACAGCTTCCAATACATTTGTATCCAAAGAAGAATGATAAAGTTTGGTTCGACTGATTTCACGAAATGATTCCGAAAGCTCTGAGTCTAGAAACCGTCCAAAAACTTATTAAAACAAAACTCGCATCAGCTAGTTCATCATCCTTCTGCCTTTTCCCTTCGTGTCTTCGATTTTCTGATCCAACGTTTAGTCTTCCTTAGGTGGAAAATTAAAATGCGTTTGAATATGGTTCATGGATTACGGGGCGCGTCCAGCGGTATAACTAAACAAAGACTTCCTGACATTCATCACAGTTATGATGTCCATTGGCTCAGTCTTGTTCGACAACTTTAAAATCAACAAGAAAAGACAAATTACGAAGATGCCGGTTTTTCCGTTCCTGTCTCAAACTAATTTTCCCTATAAGGTACCATTATTTCAGTCTTCCATGTACCCTTTTTTCAAGTCAGAAATGCCAGTTCTTTGATACAAATTTCCTTGATGATATTGCAGTTGATCTTACTTGGTTTCGATACTTTTTTTGTTTTCCGTTCGTTCCTTCGGAACTTAACTACCGACAACAACAAGTAGTCTATTTTTCAAACTCCAGCTTCGTAGGGTGTGCAGAAAGACAAGGCACGGAATGCAACTATCTAAGTGGTAGCAACAGACAACAGTCAGTGAATCACCTATCAAAATAGAAAGTTCCCTGTAATACCAATCCACCCCAGCCCTTTCGTATTTGGGACAGACCACAGACATCGTCCCCTTTCTCGAGGAAGCTATCTGAGTTCCAGTCCCATCAGCCCTATGACATTAGCTCAATGGAAATGAGAACGTGTGTCACATCGTTTGAGAGCTTGTCTGTGTAAGTAGTTCGATTAGCTAAGTTGGAAAGGTGACATACACAACAGGACGCACGTTTTCACCTTAAAGGGTTCTCACTTCATTCCTAAGATCACTAATCCCTGCATCAACCTCCTGTGGTTTGGACTGATTCCTCGCGACATCATCCATTTAGGATAGGAAGAAGAGAAATGGTGAATAATTGACTGTAAAATAAAGCTGGGCAATCATATAGAAGAAGAAAGAATTCGAATGCAAAAACCCCACTGACGGCAACATTCAGCCACAAAACTACCAACCATCGCTTTGGCAAGTCCTGCGAACTGCAACCCCGTCGTCAAACTGAATCTGTACGAGACAGCCCACTGGTTAGAGTTTCCAAACCCTTTTTCCACGTTATGGACTAATCAACTCGACGGATCTCCCAACTATTATCTGCCGCGGAAGGCAGTGAACAGCAAGGCAGGTATTCTGTAGAATTGCCCAAAACAAGTTCCAGCTACCCTAATCTATTCACATTCAGTGCCCCTCCTAAAGTTCAGGCCTTAGGTAACAATGTTTCATACATAATGTTTGAGTTTTCGACGAAATTCTCCCGAAACGTTCTTCCAATACTGTGAATACAATGGCATTGAAACGCCGACAGTGCTCATATATCATCTAGCCTCAGCGACCATGTTCCTGAGTCTTGTAACAGAACTGACCATAGTGCCGCTGTGTATACTTGACCTTTGATCGATCTCGCGCCGACACCACAGTTACCTCTAATTGACGAATACCAACCGAGTCCTCTGTAAGCTTGAGGTCGCCTCACTCGATTTAGGAGGTGAGACACAACAACCCAAGCAACTAAATCTATCTGTCTCACCCGATTTTTCCACTGTAAGACCAACATTCAGCTTAGAGCCACTCCAATCCTTGGGCACATCCCAAATATACATTATCCTTCGGACAATCGAAAAGAACCTTCAACTTACTTGGGTTTTCACTCACTGGGACAATTTCGACCGCATATTCTGTCAGACAGTTTCCTATCAGGGATCGTTGATATGCAGAAATTGTGATTACCTTCTAGGATTTGTCGTAGAGTGAACATGTGGAGAACACAATCGCAAGGAATTGTAAACCGACCTGATTCCCATTAGAAGCCTATCGCGGATGCCAGATAATCGGTGGTGAATGAATTTCTCGGTGCAAGAACCTGGAATCTCGCCGTGTAGTCCTGTAATCCAACTGGAACTGGAATGAATCTCTCAAGAAATTTGGTTGCGACACGGATCAGATTGATTCCTGTGCCATTTTAACATGAGGATTTGTCACCCTGCTTGTAAACCCGTACAATCATCGGTTCATACTAGTCCTCGTGGATGTTTTTCCTTCCCTAGATTGATCCCAGGAGGTTTGTTAACTCCAATTTTAGCAATTAGCGGCGGCACTTGGACGAGATGGCCCATCTAGTTCACTACTACTGCCTTTCAGAAAAACCTATCACCGTGATCACCTGCATCTCGGATTCAAGATTGCCATCTACCTGTATCGTTTCACTTGCGGACATACTTGGAAGGTCCGTTGTGGTTGTGGGCTAACCAGACAACGCTATAAAATGCTCTATTAAAAGCTCTAACTGATTTTCTTGGACGTAAATCAGTTAACCTTCGGATTCCCCGATCATTTCGCTTACATCCGGCTTTTAAGGGCCGGTGCTCCCAATCAGTGGGTAGGGGTTATAACTATTGCCAGTAGTCACGTCATTTTTTATTTTTCATGAATATGCCAGTGTTTCTAAGTCCCTTGTGAATATCAGTTTGCAAAATTGTTAAATAAAGCTTAAAGAAATAGCATTTAAATGAGAACCTATAAATTGAAATCACGAAGCTACAAGTTCAACTTTAGAACAAAGTGCTGTAGTTATTTCCCAATGCCTGTGACACCCCATTAGCCAAATGATCGGAGAAATGACCAGGCAACTACTTGTAACGAGTTTTCTCACGTCTCCTGTGCAAAACCCTGGCTAGGCTTCAAGTGTGCATCGTGCGTGCGGGTGGGCGAATGTGGCGATGACATTAACAATCTCTATTCTTCGTCCTGTCTATGGATAATCTTTCGCACTCGAATATTCATCACCTAAGAAACTGATGAAAGTCATTTTTACGCACAAGCGGTTTGGATCAATCCAAAGGGGGTTTCAAGCATGCGAGTATCATGATCCAGAGCACATCGAAATATTATCTAAACTCACTTAATTCACATTACTCAAACTCTCTTTTCAAAGAGGATTTTTCTAAACGTTACCTCGGAAACATCATAACTGGACCACAATCGTCTACCAAGTATCTTATATCAATTTAGGCTACAATTTGTATTCGTCTAATTGTATTGTTTCTATCTTCACTAAAACAAGACTGATTTACCAAGTCACTTGTCTGACAGTACTGTTCGTTTCATGTAATATTACATTGTTTTGTGTTTTGTGTTATCTCACTGGTGGCATTCCTTTGCCGCTGCTAGGTAAAGAATACACCACACATTTACCGTATGCAAGTATATTGCGTCTAGATTATTTAATGCATTCTATTGTACCTCATTACCACGAAATGTGTAAAACATTCTCGAGTGAGATTTTTTATGATTCTCAGTACTGCAGCTCAAAAGCTCTTTCCACTTGGGTTTCCTCTTCGTGCTTTGGCTGCTTCCTTTGTAGTCCAGCGGATATTCCATATGATTTCAAATAATTTTTTAATGTCTATATGCATTCTATCATTCAAATGTCCCATATTTATTTGTGTCTTCTTGTTACTTTGCACAATGTACGCTGTGTTTGGCTATGCATATACCGCAGACTAATCATCCCATTACGGATGTACAAAAAATGTTTGAGTTAAACGTGGCCAATATGAGTCCTGGTTTTTTTTCCAACGACGATTAGGAAGCAGAATAGTTAAACAAATGTATTGCGTTTTCTTATCTATCTATTTGTTCTTCCACGGTCGGACCGAACTCCCCAGTCACCATTTTGTTGGGCTCGTTGATCTCAGCTTTGATTCGTTAATGCGGTTTGCTCATGTGCGAGAAATGGCTTTGGTGTAATTCAATTTTTGGTACTTCAGGTAGGAGATATAAACTGAGGTAACAGTTAACCATTTCAGAGATTCTTACAAGATCAATGGGGCCAACCAATCGTCTTAATTGTTCAGTCGTTTCGAGCATTGTGTTTTGTCTGCCACTTTCTGTTCGAACTGAAATCACGTTTACAACCATGTAGTCCGGCCACACAATCCAGTCTGCTAAATGTTTGGATTTTTACACGCTCTTGTCACGTTTAGTCGTGACCTTTCCGTTTTGGCTTGCGCTGCATCTTGAAGCTCCGCTGAGCTAGTCACGTGACCGTCAATCCTAACCATCGTACATGTACATGTTCACCTCAATTCACGCAGCTCTGATTTTGGTTTTCTAGCTGTAATATCAGTTTCTATGTTCCTATAGTCTTCAAGAGTCTGGTTATTCGAAACTTTTGAGCTTATATCGAATATTCAGTCAATCGGTAACAAGTCATTACTAAATTGCTTTTTTCATAAAGAAAATCCGTTCGAGTTGACCTTTTTTAAGGACGGCAAATTCCGCCCCAATATAACTGAACTGAGCCTGTCGAACCCAGTTGCCTACTGCTCAACGAGATGTCGCGTTATGAATAAAAAAACCACCAACATAGCGATATTAAAGTGGGATTACACTCAATGAATAAGCCGCCGCGAATAAGCAGAGACAGTGCTGAGGACCTGGTGAGCTTCTGCTTACCAATAGCTCTCTAAAATAAATCACAAAATGTGTTGATGGAAGTGTGGCTTGAGAATTGTGGTCCGTCGTTCAGAAAGACCACTTACCTGTGTATCTATTCATGACACTGTGCCTGAGTAGAGGCTTCCTAACGGGGTTCCTCAATCGCCAGGCTTGCGGCAACCTACTGAAGGGGAAGTTGTGTCCCTGATCTGAAATGGCCAAAAGACATATCAATCGGACTACCGTGATTGGTTCCCAAGGTTTGGCCAACTGCTTGTTTCACTCTGCATTCTTTCATAGAAGGTATTTGGGCCAGAGGCTTGGAATGGGGGCCCCAAAATCAAGTCCCGGCGATGATTGGGGCTCTCAGATAGTTCAAAGTCCACAAAGGAACTGCGGATTACGATGGCCAATTGATGAAGTGGAGGTGAAGTGTGGAAAAGCCGAATTATGTGTCTGACCATACGCATGCGTGTTTTATTTTCATTGACCACCCTAATCTTGATACAATAAACACTACTTACGAAAACCATCCGCTCCGCTACATATTATGTAACTGTGTTAGCCAGAGGATGGAGTTACCGAAAACGACCTTGTTCGCAAACGGGTTTCTTTTTCCCATAAGTGCATTTTATATTTGAGCATAACCACTAGAATCGTCGGGCTCCGCAATAGGGTGTTGGCAAGTTTTGTAGACGTCTCGGATATGTTACCGCGTGAAAATTCATTGTTACCTCTAAGCAATTCTTTTAACTTTTCATTTATCTGCTATCTTTTTATTCGGTCAGTAATTAAAATCTTCAGTTTTTAATTAGAAAAGACGTGACTATTGATCTGCTGTTCAGCGGAACAACTCCAATGGACTTTCCGTGATGGTGCTCACCGAAAACCATTAGTGACTACTGCCATTCTCGTTAGCAAGGTGGCTCGGACACTGCGCTCTAGACAATAGGACGCGCTGTGTGGGCAACTTTGACTATAGCAATAACATCACAAAACTGATTCTAACTCAGCTTGCATTCACAAGCACACAAGCAATGTCAACGCCGAGGCCAGCGATATGACTACCACAGCAACGACCGTTGCCACATGCCTTAGAAACATTCTTTAATTGGTGGGATAAAAACAGGTCGCATATGTTGCTTTTTCGTACCCCGGTCGACTACTTTTGTCCGACCAGCTGTTCCGTACTATTAGTAAAATGCTGGATCAGAGACATTTTGTACCCCAAGTGATTGATTTTTTACCGCTAGAATAAAAAATGCTGTGTTCGGTATCTTGGTTATAATGCTGGTTTAGTGTAGGTTAGTACTATTCATGATCATATTGAAAACTTGGCAGTATTGGTACTTGAAATACTGATAGGGCTTTCGGCCAATAGGAATAAAGAGCGAATACGAAAACGCTAGTGCGCACTGGAATGATTCCTACCCAAACTACGTAACGGCAAACAACGAGAGGTCCATGGCAGCTGAACAACAGTTTAGCTACAAATCATGCGTCATTATACAAAATAGGAGGAATCCTGGTTGGTGGGATATCTTCGTCCATGTGGGACATGGCATAGCTCCTCGATCCTGTACTGCCACGATTCTAATTGGCTGGTCAAGTGCGTGAGCCATAGTGAAGTAAAATTCGCTAAATATAAAAGGGTCGCATAGGTACACTGATCACCAAAGCACTCAGACTTTTCATCATCTTGTTGACCTTCAGGCATCACCAAGTTGGGGTATTTTTCTGTTTTTTCATATACTCTATCCAACACTTTGAATTTTTTCCAAAATGGACGACATCCTCCTTTGTAATCCGAACAAATTGCGCAATGGTAAAAGCATGCAAAGCTTTACCAATTGTGTGATTTGAACTTCATGTAAAGGTTATATATATATATATTTTAAACTTCATGTACAGGTTATATATATATATTTATATATATCAGTCAGAAAAATCACCGGCAGGCTACCTTTGGGCCTATGAATGTCGCAGAATGTTTGCTCCTCACATTCGTAAGTCTGCACTATTCTCACTGGTTGGTCGTAATGGCAGGCGTTAGCGAAGCTGCACCGCGCTGTGTAATGTAACTTGCAGGAAGAATCATCACAACTATCTCTTCCCCCTGGAATTCTTCACTGGCTTGGATTGCTTGCCAAACTGAATTCCGAATTGGCAACGGATCAACAGAACGAGGCCTTCTAGGCAGCATTTGGGATCCATCCAGGACTCGAGTTTCTAATGTATAATCTACCCCCAAGATTTTTTTGCTGACAGCGCCATTGCTCAAATTAGTCACTTCAGCAATTCTGGAAGCAATCGATGAATAATTGCGTAATTCACCTTGTGGCATTCAACTATGTTTAAACACAGGACAGGAGTAGAATCAGATAATTGCACTGATTTTTGTGATTTCATGAATATACCGTGGAACTTACTGGATTGCTTCTGTTTTATATTGCTTACAAGGCCTAGGATGCAACTAAAAACTACTGGGGACCATGCAATAACAGTGTTATGAATCGGTTCACTGACGAAGATCTGAATAACTTTGCTAGTTTTGTTTTGATTTTGTTGCATTGATTGTTTGACATCACCCGACTGCCCCCAGGGACATTCTTAAAGCTTTTCGTGTCCCTTTGCGAAGGCTGCCTTCGCCAAAATTCAACGATAACTTCAACTATCGCGTAGCATTTGGTTCCGAAATTCATAAATTACCTTGTGTAATCGGGACTATGATCTCTGCAAATTTTCCGTTATTCTCCCGAACCCCTAACTCACATTATCCAAACAGATAAAGATGATCGCCATTTACACGTCTAATTGCCGTTTCCATGCCGAACCCAGATATAAGACATTTTGTATCACCTGTGGTCATATGGGCTGCAGTAGCATCAAGTGGACATATGTGGTGGATGTGTTGCCAGACATAATATAGATGATAAAACGAGATTTCCAGTAAATTCTCATTAGTCAAGTTGAGTGATCTCCGGCAAAACTCTGAATGCGACTAGTGTATGAAGTCCCGGATTACGTTGATTCAAATTCCCACTGAGTCGGATAATCATGATAAGATCGCTCATGTGCATGTCCCATGCATCAATTCCTTCAACTATCTTTGTTACCTTTTATGGCATGAGCCGGTTGCTTAGGTCATTCTTTTCGTAATCCCTAAACCTCTGGCTAGTTCGCATTTTCTTTTAGTACCGTCTATGCCAGACGTGACGAGGACTACTATGGTCCATTCTCGAATGAAGTCATGAATACTTTTCGGACAAGGTTTGCCCACTGGTTTTGACAACTACCTACATATGAACATTGTCATTCACACTTGCCCCAGTTCCTTTTGTCATCGCCGTTCCTCTTCTGCCATCCAGACAGGTTATGTCATTACTTTAACTTTTCTGCGTTCTTATCATCACCCGGATAGCTGCTCTCTTTATGTTATTATTCTCTCTTGCCTTCACTAACAATACTCAGTCATTCTGTGATATGCCACGCTCTACACTACATGATTATCCGACTCCTCGATCATCCTGCTCCGCCGTGGGATTAACCTCGATTGTTCATGTGCATGTAGTGGTATTGATCTTTCGGACCAAATCAATTATTTTCGGACACCAAGCTCTTATTTGAAGCTTGTTATCAATTTTGTGACATTTGTCAGGCTGCGTTTGTTTTAGGGCACACGAGATCTGTCCGTTTCCGCTCGTGCCGCACTTTTCGAGACTATTCGCTTTCGAATCACCACGATCACTCGGCACCTTCTACCGTGGTTTGCCATCTCATGTATTGTCGCATAGGTGCTACGTCTGCTCCACGATATGTACAGTGCAAATCTAGCATCTAATTGTTGGCTCGGATCTTCCCTATTATGTCAACTGAGGAGCTTGGTCAATCCCGGTAACGGAATTTGAGAGAAGACCCGTTCGGAGCTGCATTTCGAACGTCTTTTAAATGCCTACCACCTCGTGCTGCAGTTTCTTCACTTCCCATCCAAGACATTGTGAATGCTTGGCTGCTGTCTATTTGACTCTATTCTGATTGGCCCGCTTTGACCGTATATCTACCCACCCTTTGAAGCTTAGAGTGACTCGTTTTTATGTTGCTTCCGACTGATCCCTGAATGTGTACTGTTCTTTTCTGTGGTCGTATTCGTCCATGATTTTGAGGTATGTGATTGTATTTAATTGCTCGTATTGTATGTATTGTATTGGTCAGCAAATAACTCAATAATTAGACGGAGTTCCGTTACAGCTAGCCTTCCTGCACTAATAACATACAGCATTATAGAATCTGCAAGTTGAATGGACATCGGGCTAGCACCCTCACAAACAACGGCCCAGGGGCATTATTTCACATTCTGACGTCTTCTTCATTGCCGGTTTTTGGACACTGTATGTGAGAATTGTCGGGGTAACGGGGTTGAAACTTTTGGAAATGGGCAACCGGTTGTTTGGTACTCGCTTCGAAAACATTGTCAGATTGCCAACTGATTGCTTGAAACTTGGCAAGAATGAGATTTTGCTTAAGCAGTAGTTTTTTCCATGTTTTCGGGCTGCAAATCCTGGTCATATCCCAGCAATTTCCAACTCACCTCCAAAGTTGCATTTAGATGTATTTGACTACAGTGTTAAGAGGAATTCACCAGATTACATGTTCGATCCACAAATCAATAAGTGAAATTTACCATCCTCGGTTGCTTGGTAGTAGATTGCAACAGTGTGATCAACTAGTATCGTCCTCAGTTCGTTGAATGGAACCGATGCCAGAGTGACTTATTCTTCTCGAGCTTCTCCCAGCGGTGAAACAATCCTTCAACCCGTCCCTCCGGCAAGTGCACTCAAGTCGAAATGTCCAACCCAACCTTCATTCTTGCAGGTACGGACAGGTGTGATGTGTTTAAACCAGTAACCGATTTCAGTCGATGGCACATTGCATGCTGTGCGTATCAGACCTACAGGAAAATAGTCATCATCATCGAATGGCAACGCAAAATACTGCGTGTGGCTGTTTTATTACCTTCTTGTGTGCGCCCCATCGTCCATGTCGTTCGGGCTAAGTGGTCTGTCATCGTATTCGCCAGGCTTTATTCCTTGTAGAGTTGGAACTAGGAATAAATGTTAAAGGTCCAGGTGGAGAAATAATAAATAAATGGTACGTAATTTTTGAAAGAAAAAACAGTAACTCAGGGTTCATTTTGAGTGGTGAGCCTACGTGCAAGGTACGCGATACAATCCAGCACAGATTCACTGCAACCGTCGTAGACAACCAGCCAATGAGGGCCGTGGGAACATGAGATCGTGATTCTTAGACGTGCCTCGAATGCTATTGGACCGGATCTTTTCCACCAATCGGGATCCCTCGAATTAGTATATAAACACATAAATGATAAATAAACCCCGAAATGTTTTCCAGCTTCTGTGAGCTTCTCGTCGTCTGGGTCCCCTCCAGTGCCCGTTGGCAATCCGCATCCACGGGTTATTGCGAGTGACCGAGTTTCTTATTGCAATTTCAAGTACAGTTCCACACTTCGCCACTCAAGGATCCGTTGGAACAAGCTACCCGGATCACACTACCAAGCACAGTGACCATTTCTGCCCACAGAATTGTATGTATTGCACATGACACGAAAGCCGATCACTTGTTGCAAAAATAGTCGTAGCGATAGAAACAGTTTAGCAGCGCTCTCTATGCTCAATACTGACCGTTTTACACTTGCTCATCAAAATCACAGAACAGTAGACGTGTTCGGCAGAGAACGAGAGAGGGACAATTCGTCTGGACAACTGAATACAGTCGAATCAGAGCGGAGCACGTTGCAATAACTCACTGTTAAACTTTATCTACAAACAAAAGAGAGGACTTATGTACCATCAGTTGACAGCAGCGATAACAATTATGACTGAAATTATTAATTCCTATCCGCAAAACCTAAGGGTAAGTCTCGGCCAACGAGGTAACGGTGATTGGATAGAGTGATACTTTACCCCGCCCTCCTAAATTCTGATTAACCATAATGGACAACAGAAAGAAGCCAATTAAGTTTGTTAGTGGAAACTGATTGATTCTTGCATGGACATCTTAAGCATTCACTTCGTCAAAGTGTACCTCATTTCCCAGAGTTGCACCTATTCCGGACTCCATAATCGGAGACAATAAGAAAACCTCATCAAGATTAACGTTTATTTACAAAAGAACAACAAATATGAGGGGAAATCTACACTAATCACAATAAAGTATCATGAATTTAGGCCGAGACCAGTTGCCAAATTTTGTCCTATTCTTTTGTAAGTTCTTATGATTCAAAATGGTTGACCATTCGTTGGAAACAGCATCAGGGCCTAAACTTACTGCATCACATGAACAGGAAGTGAAATGATGGCGTGAATCCAATGGACTCATGTACATGGAGTGAATAACTAACATGGTCCAGCCGTGAAATATTTGAATCCCTTTCAAGTCAGATCGCACTTTGTGGTCCAAGCAAGAAAGTACAGGGATATTCACAGTTCTTGCAGAAATCGAAATTGACAAAGATTAGCAAACTATCTTGAGGCTGGAGATAAGAACAAATGTCACAAATGTTAAACTATAGGGCAAACAGTAGGCAAAATGACTTGCAAAAAATGGGCGGTTCTTTTCGGTGATATATGACTGAAAATTCTGAGCCGGTGCTGATCCTGATGACTTAGGATGGGGGATGGTGTTGAATACAGTGGGCTGCGGTAAAATCTTCTGAAAAAGACCCCATATGACGACATGAGGGCCTTACGAACGGAGACATTATGAACAAATGTAAATCCTAATGTGGTGATCACTCGACATTCTTTCTTGTTTATTAAACAAAAATCGTAAAGTAATCCCCTGACGGGTTTCTGAATGTCGGTTGAGCGGTGGCGGAACGAACAAAAAGTGAAAAACTCATGTCCAAATACAGTGATGACAGACGCTTGCTTACCAGCAATCGTAGGGTGTATGCGGCGTTAAAGCGGATGTGTGGAGTCCATGCGTGGGTATGATGCCTTCGAGATCCTTATTGTGTAGCATCCGCATCGAAATGACAATTACTAATTTTGTCGAATCATATCACCGCTCAATTAGAAAACAAGTGGCAAAGTTTGACATGAAACTACACGTCCATGTCAAATCTCGGTATGGAATGGTCCTTATGCTCTAGTGTCTTTCTTTCGAGGTTGACAACAATTCGCTGTCGCCAGACTCTTTTACATACCTGAGCTTTCAGGATTTAATGCAGACCCATGCAAGTCAACGGTTTTGGTTGCATCCTGCCCCTTCTCCAGCCTACTGGGTTATACGCCTTCTAATGAACTCATGCGCTGAGTCCATGATAAAAACTCATTACAATTATTTCTGATTATGAAATAAAAGACAGAAAGTACGCCTTTGTAGAACGAAATATACTGGGATTGTCATCGTACCGGCACAAATGCTTTGCACATATTCTTGGAAAAGATCAGCTGTATTAACTTTCTTTGAACCTACAAACTTTCCACCTAATCAGATGAGTGAAAGCATTGTTCGCAATGCTCAAATTAGTCGCATTATCTTACAAGGACTTGTCCTTACAAATAAATTCGAACAGAGAGCGGATAACTGTTCACATTACTATGACAATCATCTACATCATCTGAATCAAAGTAAGCACTAGTTCACCAGGCAGCAAATATGAAACCTTAATTTAAAGCCAAAGCTTTNTTGTGTAGCATCCGCATCGAAATGACAATTACTAATTTTGTCGAATCATATCACCGCTCAATTAGAAAACAAGTGGCAAAGTTTGACATGAAACTACACGTCCATGTCAAATCTCGGTATGGAATGGTCCTTATGCTCTAGTGTTTTTCTTTCGAGGTTGACAACAATTCGCTGCCGCCAGGCTCTTCTACATACCTGAGCTTTCAGGATTTTATGCAGACCCATGCAAGTCAAATTTCTAGGGTTTTGGTTGCATCCTGCCCCTTCTCCAGCGTACTGGGTTATACGCCTTCTAATGAACTCATGCGCTGAGTCCATGATAAAAACTCATTACAATTATTTCTGATTATGAAATAAAAGACAGAAAGTACGCCTTTGTAGAACGAAATATACTGGGATTGTCATCGTACCGGCACAAATGCTTTGCACATATTCTTGGAAAAGATCAGCTGTATTAACTTTCTTTGAACCTACAAACTTTCCACCTAATCAGATGAGTGAAAGCATTGTTCGCAATGCTCAAATTAGTCGCATTATCTTACAAGGACTTGTCCTTACAAATAAATTCGAACAGAGAGCGGATAACTGTTCACATTACTATGACAATCATCTACATCATCTGAATCAAAGTAAGCACTAGTTCACCAGGCAGCAAATATGAAACCTTAATTTAAAGCCAAAGCTTTTATTTTAGTATTTTCAACAGCGAGACAGTTTTAACGGTTAACATGTAATCACAGGCAGTGGAATTTTATTCGCAGTTATGTAATTTTCGTCGTGGTCTGACTGCCACTACCAGCTGTATAAACACAAACGTCATCGACTCTGCTTTGTTCGAATCAACATTCGTTTAGACAAACACGCACGCACAGATCAGCCGCCTAGTTTGCAACACACAGACACTTGTGCAGATCCAGTGAAACACTGCCTTATGATTTCCCCGTAGCCTACAAATTCATGATTACCCAATCAGAAGGACAACTACCTATTAACAAGAAGAGCGATAACTCGACTATATAAAAACCAATGATTTATAACTAAATCCTAATTTGATTTCTAGTAGCCATGAACGAATTATCATAGAATGTTTCGGGTTACTGGAATGTTTTGGTAACGCAAGTCTGCGTGCAGATGTCGTAAATAACGGTCTACGTTGCTATTTCGAGTAGCAATCTTATTATAGTTGGCATTTTGCAGTAGAGCTTCCCAGTACCAACCACCTGAACCTGCATACCGGGGCACCACAGACTGAAAACGGAATCGGAAGTTTCGAATTATGGTCCCGTTTTTGAAGGGACATGAAGAACGAAACTCAGCCTGTTCTGTTCCTGAATTCCGGTGGACTTTCATTGATCACATCATTGCACTTAGTATCCAAACAATCAAGCGCGTCAAATTCCACTCCTTCATTCCCAGATCGAATATGAAGTTTCGTGAGTTCATCTTAATACCCAAATATCTAAATGCGACTTTGGAGATTAGGTGGGAACACAGTACGTAAACGATTAATGACTGGTGTTGACTGCCAGGAAGCAGAGAAACAGCTACTGTTTAGATGAAATCTCGTTAACGTCAGGGCCTGCTGAATCAGTATCTGAAGCAACTGCCTAACAGTCGGTTGTCCACTTCAAGAATATTTAGTCTCCTTCATCCGGAAGATCTTAGCGAAAGTTGGCAGTGAAGAAGACGTTGAAATGCGAGACAAAGCCCATCACGGGCCGCTGTTTGTGATGCTCCATATTCGAAACTAGTTCCAGTTACGAATTCCCTGATGCTATGTGTCATTCGTGTGAAAGACTGATTCTATCAGGGGAAAATGCAGCTCTACCGCTATCAATTCCAAGTGTCTGATTACGACTGAACTTTGTGCTGGCTTTCCTAGGTGTCCATATCGGGATACCAACATGTTCGTCGAACCAACTGCTTTATTTTCTCCACACCTAGGTGATTATTGTTTAACTGTAATGTGTAAACTTGTAATCAGTGGACAGAATTCGGTCAGTTACGGTAACGAGCGGATATGGGGTACCAGCAAGTACAAACTAGAATTCGACACAGTCTACGTGAATGAAGTCAACAAGAAAACCGCAGGTGAATAGCAACAAGTTAAAGTTGTCATGGACTCATATACAAAGGTGGAAGTATTCTGATTGGCTGTCTACGTTTCGTCCTGTAGCCTTCACACAATGTTTGGATTTCACGGCTGCTTATCGTTACGGTCCCCATTGATTGCCTATCGACTTAGGCCATCTTGAAGCTGTGTCGAACTGCATCACGTGAATTTCAAGTAAACGCATCACAGTAACACATTCAAAATTGATTTGCATCTTGGAGATGATAGTTCCGTTCGGTCATCGAGGCACTCAAATCTAACTGCTTGTTTGGAAACTCTTTGGTGATGATGAAATGCTCAAGTTCACAAACCGTTTCTGCTCTCCAGTTATGTAGACTTTTGGGAAATGATGGCAACCAGATTTAAATAAACTATCCCCGGTTCTTCGCACACTAGAATGGAAACAACATATAACTGGGCTGATTACAGTGCCGTGGTAATCGACTGGTAGTCACACCTAAGCCTCGAAAAGCATTTCTCGATGAGTTGCACGAAGGTCATGTTGGAATGAGGAAAATCTGATCGTTTTCTCCTCGGGCAAGTTGTGACCAGAATTGGGTGCGAACATCTGTAGAACAGCCAAGAACAATAGTGCGTCCTTACACAAGATATAATCTCGATCAAATACTTTTAATCCATGATCGGTTAACTGCATTCCGCAGAAGCTTGTATATGCAGATTTCTATGACCCATTCTTAAATAGATAGCACACACTGATGTTCATAGGTTCATATTCCAGATGAATCGAGATGTTTTTGACAATTAAGCCAACTATGCCATTTGTGATTCAGAGGTTAAGAAATTACTTCCGTCGCGAAGGGATTCTACAAATACTTGTCGGTGAAAACGGTTCGCATTTTTGTGCAACTAATTTGAGGTGTTGACTCGGTCGGACTGAATCTCAAAACCTCCGTACAGATGCGCAACCCACAAACCCGAAAGGCGTACCAGAGAAATTGATCGATGATCGATGAACAGAACCCTGAAATCTAATCCAGCCAGTCCCAAAACGTTCCAGGACCTGAGTACTATAATGGATAACCTTCTTCTCCAGTACTGCAATTGTGGCAAATGCATCCATAAAGGAAGGCCCTGTCATCCTATACAAACTACGGTGCTTTTCGAAACGTCTGGATTCGATCTGTGTTGCCTACTGTAACGAGCAAGTTATGAATTGCAATACTGGATTTGATTGTATAAGTGTTGATGCTGACTGACACGCTTACTGGGCTTTGTCTCAGGCTGGTTTTCCTGTTTCTGTAATTTACAGATCAGTCAAGTAACCACTTCGAAGATAGCTGTCGCAGTACCACACCACGTTCCAGGCAATGAACATTGTTCACCTCGCAAAATCATAACGAGGGAACTGAGTCAATCACTTGTTGAAATAATTGATCTATTCATCGAAGACATTTCCGCTAGATCCAATTCGGACAGTTGAGTCTGTCACACGGTATTTTGGATGAAAGGCCGACGGAGACTGGCAGTGCAGGTGACCTAGCAACTGAAGTTCACCAATTCCAGTATCAGTTCGGAGATCTTTTCGCCAAACAAGACAAACTGATAATGGATTCCACGCGAAAATCACAGGATCCGGTCTGGTGCAGCTTCTCTTTAGATTGTAAACATAAATGGTCAATCATAGCCGTGGTGAATGGCTCCAATAAGTTTCAAGTGCCACTGACTGCGAGTTATTCCACCAATGAGCATTTTTTGTATTTTCTATATAAACATGATTTACAAATCATTGTGTTCGTGTCTTTCAGAAACCGTCGTCATCTCACTAGCAATTCCATTGTGCACTGCCGCTCCTCTACCCGTGCTTTATTACTATTAGTCGAATTCCACATCCTTATTTCAACTAGCAACATTGCAAGCAGGCAGATTGTTTGTGTGCGGTTGAAGACCAGGCTTCAAGCATGGTAAGCTTACACTGGAAGGAATCAGTTTGTCTCCGGTCTCTTATTTAGTCGCAAATCATAATTGTTTACTTTCGTTTTACACGACGCGTAATTCTTGCTGCAGGTAGGGAACTATCCTGAAGTTCCCAAATTTGTCAAAACTCCAATGTTTATCTATTCGATCGCCAGATACTAATACCATGACACAGTCAGTTTCTAATTGTGATATCCTATTAACTACTAAGTCAGTGGTCCTCAAAGCAGATCCTCTTTAATCGCCCGATAGCTTTTTTAATCTATCGCTATAAACAATCAAGTAAAAGCAGTCAACTTTTTTCTATTTTTTCACGTCAGACTTATTCTGACGTAGTTTTGACAAAATGAAATCGAAGATAGCTCATGTTGTGTAGTGAACTGCACGCGTACTCAGAAAATCTTAGCAGCTAATTATTTTTCAGCCTCTGTTGTTTAATTCTTGTTTGTCCAAAGCAACGGCTGTTTAATCCCAATTTAGGCCAGGTCGTTGTAGGCGGGCAACCACACAAAGCGAAAACACTGACGAACAGATTCCTCAGTCTTGATGTGAATATCCACAAGTTCGTGGCAGAATACTGTAATGAATAGCCCAGAGTGAAGATAATTGGACAAGAGAAAACGCACATTTCCAGCTAAAAATATACTCATTTATTTCAACCAAAAGGGAATGACATCGCAGATCACCACGCAAGATACTTCCCCTGGTCGTTTTTTTTGTTTGTGGACAAAGGGTCACAGGAAACTGATGGTTCATATTTGACATGGCCCAGCCAATCAAGGGACAAATGAATATCCCAACAGTGAACACCTTATGTTTTATGAAGTTTTTAGGACGCTTGATATTTTTTAGAACAACCTAGACTGGGAAAGAAATTTCAATCCAGACACTGTACAGGCAACTGCCGGTAGGCGGGATCGATACTGTTAAACCGTAAAGCTAACACGTAATAGTGCAATAAAATAGGTGATCGAACGTTGCACGAGGGTTAACAGGGAGAGACGCAGCTTCTGAAAATTTGTTTTATAGAAGATTGAATACTGTCGAAAACAATTTAGGGCTCTTTTGTTTACGTGTAATCGTGCTTGATCGGGAACTATTGCACAGAAAGACGGGGAAGTTTGTCACAGTTCTGGACCAGTTAGTGGCTAGAATGTTTTCAATGAATCTTGTATAAACAACTTTGCACCCGAAATAGCACCATGTGCTAGAATTACCTCGACCTGAGACTGTGCAATCGAATACAGCTAGAAGAACTACGCAATTGATGATGAAGGTGGCATTTATTTTTAGCTCGTCCATTGGCCATCAGTAAAAATTGTCCTGTTCGTTCCAAGGTTACCGCAATTCTGACTGACTAGTTGCAAGGCCCGAACTACAGTGCACAGTGTCACGCGAACCGTATGGAATCAGCACATATCAAGATTGATTTACACTGCCGAACAAAAGCACCGTGTATAGGGTTCATAAATAACAAAACATTTGGGTACTCAAGGACCAAGTTCAACACGTGTTACAAGAGGTGTGGTGTCATTCTGCTGAGTACGACAGAAAATGAGTCTGAAATCGAAGCAAGTGGAAGAATGAAAAGAAAATACACAATAGTTTAGAGAACAAATACTAAAGACCTTTTATATGTCCTGGATAAATGCAATGGTGGCGGCCTGTGAATAGGTTTTTGCCCTGATCGTAGAATGTTATGAAATTATTTGAAATCAACTCGTCTGGTCAAGCTTGTGCAAACATTTTGCTTGTTTGATTCTGAACCGTGTAATTCCATCGAGCGGTCAAAACTGAAATTTGTTAAGAGTTCATGAAATGAGTAAGGTTGATTCATGAAGAACAGTATTTGAACACGATCAAACTCTTGCAGCTTTCGGAATTGTAATGATAGTGAATCTTTAACTGCTTGGTTTAAGGAATATTCCGATTGGCGTTGTTATTAAGTTGATTCCAGAAAGCTTTGAAGAAAAAAGGCTTTTTTCCAGACAATTCTCCATGGTTCGAATGTGAGGGTAATTAGAATAAGTAGGTATTTGGTTGAATGGACGACCGACTGATACGTGGGGGAGGTCCGTCGTCTTGCCGATAGAACCTGTGATTACCTCAGTATTCTCTCATAGAAAACACAGCAGAGTACGCTGAGAAAGGAGTCCTGAGATTTTGCCCCGGGAATAACGAGCCTTACTGTAAAACGATGACAGGAATGTTATTTTGTTTTCCCCATGTGCAAATTACGGCCGCCTTTGGCTATAACTGGCTGGGGCAATCGATCTGCATCGCCTTTGGTAGTTTGGACACGTTTTGCATATGCTTGCCCATTCTCTACCATTTCGTGCTCTTTTTTGCACGTGCTGGGTTAGACTGGAAGAGGCAACGTGGTGGTCAGGCTATTACTTGGGACAGAAATATGGGCAAGTTGGCTTCGGTTTTGGCCTGGCTTGGTGCGTTTCGCCTTCGTGGTTGGAGCCCGATAGATGAGGAATGTTGCTGGTTGGAGACGTTGAGAAACGCGGTTCAGAAGCAAGGCGAGTAGTGCGAATTTCGTGTGACCTGCCGGTAGAATTCTTCTCCTTAAAAAGACAATCCGAAAACAACAAAAATCACAAGATGTGTACGGTGAGAGCACAAAAACGTAATTTGGTTGTTGTTTTGTTATCATTATTTTCATTGTTCATCAAGCCTACCTGTTTTCAGCATAAGTAAATTTAAACGTTGAACTGGCAGCATGTTTGTTTTGGAGCTAATTCATATATATATATATATATATATATATTTACCTGATAACGAAATCAAAGCTGTAAAAGCACTTCAGAAATATCGAGAAATAGCCATACTCCCCGCAGACAAAGGTAATGCAATAGCAGTGCTCGACAATGCTGAATACCAAGCGAAGATGAAAATATTACTGGATGATAAGGAGATCTACCAACCAGTGAAAGGAAATCCAGTCAAAGAACTTCGAGCCAAAATCAACAAAAAACTGAACTCTGAGAAAAAGCAAGAAAATCAGTACAACCAAATAAAGCCTGCAGAGGAGGGACCCGTCCCCGTGACACGTGGACTTCCTAAAGTCCATAAGCCGGGGATGCCGCTTAGACCCATTGTCGTATCAACAACAGCACCAAACTATCAGCTAGCGAAGTACCTTTTCCGTCTCCTACGCCCATGCCTACCACAGGACCAAAACGACACGAACAAATCAAAGACCTCAAGTTAGAAGCAAACGAAGCTGTGGTCTCATTCGACGTCACATCACTGTTCACAAATATTTCAAGACCAATGGCACTGGACAGCATGGGCCAGCTTATGGAGAAGGACTCCAGCTTATCAGGTAGAACAGCAATGTCTAAGGACGATATAAGTAAGCACTAGTCACCAGCAAGCAATATGAAACCTTAATTTAAAGCCAAAGCTTTTATTTTAGTATGTTTCAACAGCGAAGACAGCTTTTACACGGCTTAACAATGTAATCACAGGCAGTGGAATTTTATATCCGCAGTTTAATGTGATTTTCGTCGTGTCTGACGCCACTACCAGCTGTTAATAAACCACAAACAGTCATCGACTACTTTTTTTCGAATCAACATTCGATTTCAGACAAACACAGCACGCACAGATCAGGACCTATGGTTTGGCAACACCACTGACCCTTTGTGCCAGATCCTAGTGAAACACGGGGCCTTCTGATCCGCCGTTAGCTACCAAATAATTCATGATTACCAATTCAGACGGACAAACTACCTTATTAACAAGAAGGCGAAACTCCGACTATATCTAAAAACAATGTTTAATAAAGACTAAATCCTAATTTATTTCTAGTAGCCATTGAACGATTATTTCATAGAATGTTCGGAGCTTACTGAATCGTTCGGGTAACCCGCGAGTCGCGTGCAAATGTTCGTTAACCATAACGGTCTACGTTGCTATTTCGAACGTAGCAATCTTATATTATAGTGTCATTTGCAGTCGAAGCTGCCCCGAGTACAACAGGGGAGACCTGCATCGGGACCAGAGGATGGAAAACGGAATCGGGAGTTATCGAATTTGGGGGTCCGTTTGACGATGGACATGACAGAACGAAACTCAGCCTTTCTTGATACTCCTGACACGAAATCATACGGTGGACTTTCATTGTATCAATCATCTCATCCTAGTATCCAAACAATCAAGCGCGTCAAATTTTCCACTCCTTCAATTCCCAGATCGAAAGAATATGAAGTTTCCAGTGAGCTTCATCTCTAATACCCAAATATCTAACTAATGCACATTTGGAGATTTACGGTGGAACACAGTACGACTAACGATTAATGACTGTGCAATTTGACTGCCAGGAAGCACGAAGAAAGAGCTAACTGTTTTAGGATGAAATTCTTTAACGTCATGGGAGCCTAGCTGAATCAGTATCTGAAGCAATGCCCTAACAGTCGCGTGTCCACTTACAAGAACTATTTAGTTCCTTCATCCGGAAGATTCTATAGCGAAAACGTGCAGTGAAAGAAGACTGTTGAACATAGCGAGGACATAAGCCCTCACGTCCGCTGGTTTGTGATGCTCCATATCGAAGCTTGGAGTTCCAGTACGTAAATTCCCTGATGCTATTGTCATTCGTGTGAAAGACTGATTCTATCAGGGGAAAAGCAGCTCTACCGCTACTTCAATTCCAAGGATTGAATACGAATACATTTGCTGGCTTCTCCTAGTGTCCATATCGGGCATACCAACATGTTCGTCGAAACCAATCTGCCTTTATTTCCACAACCTAGGTGTGATTATTGTTTTAACTGTAAGGTGCTAAACTTTAATCAATGTGGACAGAATTCGGTCATTTACAGAACGAGCGGATATGGGTACCAGCAAAGTACAATCTAGAATTGCGACACAGTCCTACGCGTGAATGAAGTCAACGAAGAAAACCGCAGAGTGAATTAGCAACAGTTAAGGTTGTCATGGACTGCATATACAAGATGGACAGTATTCTGATTGGCTGTTCTACGTTTCTCCGGTACCTTCACACAATGTTTGGATTTCACGGCATGCTATTACGGTACAGGTTCCCCATTGATTGCTAAGGCAGACTTAGGCCCATCTTGAAAGCTGCTGTCGAACTTGCATCACTGAATTTCAAGTAAACGCATCCGACAGTAAACCACATTCAAAAATTCGCATTTTGCATCTTGGAGATATTAGATTCCGTTATCGGGCATCACGCACTCATATCTAACTGACTTTGTTGGAAACTCTTTGATAATGATTTGAAACTGCTCGAACGCTTCGACAACCGTTTTCTGCTCTCCAGTTATAGACTTTTAGGAATGATTGGGCCAACCAGATTAAATAAACTATCCCGGTTCTTAAACGGCACACGTGGAGTGAAAACAACATATAACTGGCTGATTAAGTGCCCTGTAGGATCGACTGGTAGGCACACCCTAAGCTCCGAAAAGCATTTCGTGATGAGTTGCGAAACGAAGGTCATGTTGGAAATGAGGATCTGATCGCTTTTGCTCCTCGGCAAGATTTAGAATAGTGACCAAGCAAATTGGGTTTGCAACATCTGATAGAAAGCCCGAGAACAATGTGCGTCCTTAAAGATATTAATCTCGACAAGTACCTTTTTAGATCATATCGTTAAACTTGCATTCCGCAGAAGCTTGTATATGGAGATTTCTATTGACCCATTCTTAAATTAGATAGCCACAACAAACTGATGTTCATCTAGTTTCATATCAGAAATGAATCGAGATGTTTTTAGGACAATTTAAAAGCCAACTATCCATTTGTTTATGTTTCAGAGGTTAAGAAACTCACTTCCGTAACGCCGAAGGGATTCTACAAAATACTTGTTTTTCGGGTTGGAAAACGGTTTCGCATTTTTTAAGCTTTGTGCAAAATAATTTGAGGTGTTGACTCGGTCGAGCTGAATTCAAACCTTACGTCAGATCGAACCCACAATACCCGAAAGCGTTACCACGAGAAATTTGATCGACATGATTGGGGGTGAACAGCACCCGAAATTCGAATCCCAGATCCAGTCCCGCAAACGCCCAGCCTGACAACAGTCCAGCTGCGGCCAACGAGGGAATACCAAGTACTATAATGAATAACCTTTCTTCTTCCCATACTGCGAATGTGTGGCAAATGCCATACATAAAGGAAGAGCCCTTGTTCATCCCTATTACAAACTACGGGCTTTTTCGAAACGTGCTGATTCGATCATGTGGTTGCTACTTGTAACGAGCAAGTTAAATGTTGAATTGCAATTACTGATTTGAATTGTATAAGTGTTGATGCTTACTGACACCGCTACTGGCTTTGTCTCAGGCATGGTTTTCCTGTTTCTGTACATGTTAAGATCAGTAAGTAACCATTCCGAATAGCTTGTCGCAGGTACCACACCACTTCCAGGCAATGAACATTGTTCACCTCGCAAGTATTCATAACGAGGGGAGAACTGAGTCAATCACTTCGTATGAGAATAACTAATCCATCTCATCGAAGACTATTATCCGCTAGATCCAATGAATTCGACAGTTGAAGTCTGTCACACGTTATTTGGCATGAGGAAAGGCCGACCGGAGAATGCCAGTTGCAGCGTGACCTAGCAACTGAAGTTTCGAACCAATCTCCAGTAATCAGTTCGAGAGATCCTTTTTCGGCCAAAACAAGAAAACAAACTAGATAGTGGATTCCACGCGAAATCACAGGATCCGGTGAGTGCAGCTATCTCTTTAGATTGTAAATCATAAATGGTCAATCATAGCCGAATGTGCGACATGCTATCCAATTAACGTGATAAGTGCCACCTGACTAAGCGAGTTATTCCACCAATGATCTTTTTTATTTTCTATATAAACAGATTTACAAAATCATTGTTTCGTGTGTCTTTCAGAATACCGTCGTTCATCTCACTAGCGATCCATTGTGGCACTGCCGTCCTCTATCCGTTGCTTTTTATTACTATTAGTCGAAGTCACATCCTTATTTCAACTAGCACACAAATTGCAAGGCAGGCAGATTTGTTTGTGTTTGGCGTGAAGACCAGGGCGTCAAGCATAGTAACCTTACAACTGGAAGGAATCAGTGCTCCGGATCTCTTATTTAGTCGCAATCATAGTTGTTATCTTTCGTTTTTACACGGAGCGTAATTCTCTGCGGCAGTAACGGGCAACTATCCTGGAAGTTCCCAAATTTGTCAAAATCCAATGTTATCTATTCGATCGCCCAGATACTAATACCATGACACCAGTCAGTTTTCTAATGTTGTATCTATTAACTTACTAAGTCAGTGGCCTCAAAAGCAGATCCTCATTAATTCGCCCGATAGCTTTTAAAATCTATCGCCTAATAAACAATCAAGTTAAAAAGCAGTCAACTTTTTTTTTTTTTTTCCTCAGACTATTCATGACTAGTTTGTGACGAAAAATGAGATCAAGATAAGGCTCATGTTGTGTAGTGAACTGCACGCGTACTCAGAAAAAATTATTAGCAGCATAAGTATTTTTTCTAGCCTCTGTTGAGAGTAAAATATCTTGAATAAATATAGAATATCCAAAAAGCTAACTGGGCTGTTAATCCCAATTTAGCAGGTACGTTTGTAGGCGGCAACGCACACAAAGCGAGAAACACCTGGACGAACAGATCCTCAATCTTGACTTGAATATTCCACAAGTTCGTGGCAGAAGTACTGTTAATGAATAAGCCAGAGGTGAAGAAGAATGCGACAAGAGAAAGACGCACCATTCCAGCTTAAAGATAGTAATACTTACATTTATTTCAACCAAAAGAAATGACATCGCAGTATCACCCACGCAAGATTTACTTCCCTGAGTCGTTTTTTTTTTTGATTTGTGGACCAAAGTGGTACACAGGAAACTGGTGATCTCATGAGTTTACAATGCCCCACATCAGCGACAATGAATATCCCAACCAGTGAAACACCTTATGTTTTTATGAAGTTTTCTCTAGGACGCTTGATATATTTTTAATAGGAACAATCCTAGACCTGGGGAAAAAGGAAATTCATCCAGACACCTGTACAGGCAAACTGCCGAGTAGGCGGATCGATACTGTTAAACCGTAAAAAGCTAACACTTAATAGTGAATAAAAATAGAGTGATCCGACACGGGTGCACGCAGGGGTTACAGAGAGAAAGACGCAGGCTTCTAAAATCGATTTTTTTTGGTCAGAAGAAAATTGTAATACTGTCGAGAGAACCATTTATGGCTCTATTTGTCGTTACGTGTAATCGTCTGATCGGATACTATGCCACACCCCCGAAGCGGAGAGTTGTGTCACAGTTTGACCAGTTAGTGGCCAGATGTTTTCAGATGAATCTTGTATAAACAATCTTTGCAATCGCCCGACAATAGCCCATGTGGCAAATTACTCGACCTGAAGGACTGTTATGCCAATCGTAAATACACTTAGAAGAAAACTACGCAATTGATGAGTGAAGGTGCATTTTATTTTTAGCTCGATCCATTTGTCCATTCCCAGGTAAAATTGTCTGTTCGTCCCAAGGTTAACCGCAATTCTGACTGACCTAGTTTGGCAAGGCCCGCTACAGTGCAGAACAAGTGCACATGCGAAACCGTCATTGGATCATCAGAATATCAAGATTGATTTTACACGTGGCGTGAACAAAACCACCGTGCATGGTATATTTCATAAAATAACACAACATGATTCGGTAATCTCAAAGGCACATGCTTGCAGACATACCGTGGGTGTAGGAAGAAGCCGAGGGTGATGGGGACCCGATCATGTCGTCACACCAGCTTTCTTAAGAGTCCCGAGAGCGTGACCAGAAGAAAAAGGACATGCTGAATTATAACGTAAGCAAGGAGGCGGCACAGTCAGGAACAATGGAGAGAAAAACTGAGAAAGTGAGTGTAGAGTAAGCAAAGAGTAATAAAAAACTCGGTGCTACTATATGATACGACTAGAGGAATATTATTAGTGTCGCAATTAGAATGTAAGGACAGAAGACGATGGGAAAGAGTTTTAGGTTTGTTTCCCAGAAGATTCAGGATTAGAATGCTTATAGAAAAGTTTAGTGGTTTGAAATCAAAACTTAACGGTGCGGATCGGCTAAGGTCGATAGGTGGAGTAAAGGGTTAACGATAGGGCAACATATTTGGCTTGGTTTTGGTATTGGATTTTTGCAATCAATACGTGTATTTTCCATCGATGCGGTTCAAACTTAAGTTTTGTTGTGAAGAGTTTTGAGCTATGAAACGATGGGAGTTAAGGAATTGTGAGTTTCTGGATGAAGACGGTATGATTGGAACACGATCAGAGATCTCATTGCAGCTTTCGGAATTGTAATTGATAGGAATCTTAACTGCAAATATGGGTTTAAGGAATAATTCCTGGATTTGGGCTTTGTATGACTATAAGTTTGGTTAATAGGAGATAGTCCGAAAGAATCTTTGAAGAAAAAATAGGCTTTTTTCCAGACAATTCTCCATGTATCGAATGTGGAGTGGTAATCTAGAATAAGTAGGTATTTGGTTGAAGGGAGGAAGGACGACTGATACGTGCGGGAGGTCGGGGTGGTGTTGCCGATAGACAACGTGTGATGTAGTCAGTAGGTGCTCGTCTGACGAAAACACGAGCGAGAGTACTCGCTAGAAAGGGAGTTCATCGGAGTATGTGCCGTCCGGGGAGCGGAAATTAACGGCCTTTGTACTGTGTAAAACCCGATGACAGGAAGAAGAGGATAAAGAGATGTTAGTTATTTGTGTGTCGCCCAGGTGCAGAATTACGGCCGCTTTGGGGAGATACTGGGGGGCGCGGGCCGAAATTACGAATCATGCAGCACGGCCAGTTTGTTATTTTTGGATCACGTAGTTTGTGCAGTAGTGGCGGTGCCCATCGTCTATCCATGGTTCGTGTCATTTTTTGTCACGGATTGTCTGGTATATGAGTGGAAGGGAGGTAATACCTGTTGTTTTCGTGTAAGTATATAGTCATGAGACTTAGTAAGCTGGATCGGAGGAGATGGATGGCAAGTTGTGGCTTTCAATAGATAATTTATTGAGGCTTAGCTAATGTGTTATACGCGAATTAGGTTTCGATAGGGAGTTGGAGCCCGATAGATAAGCGAGATGTTGCTTGGGGTATGGAGACAGATTGAGGTGAAACGCGGGGTTTCTAGAGAAGTCAAGAGCGGTTGTTAGTGTGGCGTGTGGCGATTGTGTAGGGTGGACTGCCCGTTTGTGGGTGATGATTGTGTTGTCTCAGTTAAGTAAGGAGAGAGGCCGCGAGTGCACGATAGAAATGACAGATAGGAGGATCAGGCAGGTCATGCTACAATATTTGCCAAAGACCAGTTGTTCGACTGGACAAGCATCGCCACGGTGTATGAAAAGGACTGCCAAAACTTATACAGGTGGTGTCTAGAACGTCAGTGTCTGTGTGGAACGGAGGTAGTAAATGCATGTGATAGTAATTTTTGGCATGGCCGTAACGTTAGACTTACAGTTTTCTAATTGGGGAAGACCGGGTATAATGAACAAATAAGAGTAGGAGCACTCCCATGGGGATCGACCACTAAGCCAGGAACTGTATAGTAGCAGATGTGGTAGACATGAAACAGATTTCAGACAAGGCATTTCGAAAAAACCCGCCCAGCGATTGGGGATTGCTTATAGCTGGTGTATGAATGCCGTGATATGGGATTAAGGATGATACTGTGGATGATGATTATTATAATAAGAAGTATAATAATCTAGTTAAAATTGGTGAGCCAATTTGTTCATTCATAACGACTGAGCTAAAACGCTGGATAGTGGGCGCCAGCGATCAGAATTTATCCAAGGAGGAGGAAGGATGAAAGAGGCTCGGGCTTTCCAGCGCGTTTCTCGGGGGGGCGGGGGGGATAGGCGACTATAGTATGTGAGGAGAAAGGCCGACTGGGAGGGCAAGACAGCGGTCGACTAGGAAGAACCGAGCGACGACCGGAAGCCGCATACTGCACTTTTTCAAAGGCAACCGTCCAGGAAGACCTCGCACATTTAAAGAAGAGTTGTGCGTAACCTGTTTATCCAATTTTCGATCCGACACACATGCAGTTACACACACCTACGAACAAGGATCTAAGTACTATGTTGCTTCAGGTTATTTGCAGTTCAATGAAGTTATTCAAAGTCTGTTCATCATAGACGTTTGCTAATGCCAGTAAGGCATGAGGGCAAACACAAAGAGACCAGAAGATCGTCGATGGTGACTTCATAGCATACATACGGGAGTATGCCGAAGCGGGTCGAAACGCAGTCTTACGGTTTCCACTAGATATACAGCAATCGCCCACCAAAGCCGTACCCGGCACCTGAGATCTGTTTCTAGTTTCAACGAAAAGTCGCGTCGACCAGCACGACCAATCAGGGGGTAGTTATATTGCGATTCCCGATGCTGCGGATGTACAAACGAGGCTACGCCCTTCGGACCGCATGACCCAACACGCCAGATAGTGGAACCACTGTGCACAAAACGCCATTGAGATCAAACATCAAAACGCAAGATAGTCAGTCGGGCAAAACAGAAGGGGGAGCGACTGATTCTTGAAAGCCTCCACTCGAATGACTCGTTCAATCGGTATGTCGGAGATCGACAACATTCACGTCATCTTAAAAACACCCGGAGCACGTAGATAGAGACAAACAGACGGAAGTGCACAAAACCGAACGGAAACTAGCGGATTCCCATTCCAATCACTCATTGCAGCGTTGACAACAGAGTCCTAGTTTGGGATCGAAACTCCACGATAAAGTATGTAAAACTCAGTGTACGCCTTCTCAACGTCTAAAATATAATTATAATTAAAACCAACCGTTTTTTATTTTCATCGTTACCACTGCCCCAAACATTTGGTGTCGCTTCCAAAAAACAGTTGACGTATCCTAAAAACTGCTAACCTTGTGGTTCAAGGGTAAGTCATACGATCTACAAGACGAACTTATACTCGGTGTCAAGTCAAATATGGGGCAAGCCGTTACTGTAATTATTGACCGAACAGAAAGTCATTGCCTATCGTACCAATTATGTCACTTCGGTTTTGATTGGAATCGTTTGCGATTTAATCACAAGCTCAGTACTCACAAACTTCATAGACCAAACGTGTTGTTATGTTTCAAGCATGACAGCCTCGCGCATTTGCGTACTAAATAGATTGTTAGTCCTCTGTTGACAGCGTGCACAGTGCCGGAGAACGCCTTCGGGGAGGTTATTGGGCCAACTAGCTCCGAAACTGAGGTTTTTGAACGCGTGCAGTTTTTCATTCAGCGAAATATTTCGCTTGGATTAAAGCGAATGATATCATGGTACGGGCAATGTGTTCGGACAACTTAAACTTGGATTTGAACCGTTCTTCGCGAAAGCTCGATTTGTTCTTGATGGTTGCATCCAGAAATAATTTGTCCAGGAGTTCATAAAGCTCTCGGCAGTGCAGTTGGTCTGCAGCACCAGTACAAACCCCGTCACAGCTTGTTTGATTCTATTTTACTCAACACTGTCTCTTTCTTGTCTCCAATCCAATATGTTTGCGCCCTTCTGCATAGCCATTAGCTATCCTCCATTGCTAACACGCCTGATACTTCGGCAACGGTTTGTATTGTAAGTGTTGTTACAATAGGTGTGTTTCAGTTCTGTTTAGCTCATCATTCTTGTCTCAAGCCTCTCTTCCACAGGCTGCTTGGCTCTGACATCACAACGGAGGTGACATGGTATAAGGATGAAGCAGAAAATGACATCGCACGGATTTACGTTGATTTCAGAATAACTCTCCTGTGAGTTTGGTCAAGAGTGTGAAAGTCTGCACCCTGGGTAATATGTTGAATTACGGAAACTGAGTTAAAACACACATCACTTGGAAAATGCGTTCCACCTTGAACGCTTCTTCGTTCCTCAAGTTTTTGTGTCACTTGGTCATGAGGAGATCGTGGGCGGTTGCGGGGTAATCACCCGATTAATTGTGTTCCGAAGAAAGCTTTCTTCTTCTCGAGGGGCGACGGGTGAACCAATGTCCATGGGACGAATACGAACAGAGTCTTCACTAACTCGCGATATGTTATGTGATTGGGCTTAAAACTGCGATCGCAAGTGCTGGTTACTCCTTGTGGCTTTTCTTTGGATGGAACATTGTATGGTCTCATTCGATCGCCTGATTTAATTTGATGTCCCCAAAGATTCCAAAACAATCGTTGAACTCTTCCTCAGTGGAATATAAAGTTTGTGTATAGTCGGAATTAAATTGTTTCTAAACATGTAAGGTCAATGAAAATAAGAATATCGTCAATATATCATCTGCATAAAACCAATTTGGAAATAACAGTCGTTCAGTTTTTTACCATAAGCTTTTGAAAAGGTAGTGTGTAATGTTAACATCCTGCAATATCCGTTTCCCTTCTCGACAGTTGGATAAAGGGTAATCAGCTTTTCAAGTTGAAATTTGGTCGGATTTATTAGACCACTAGTAAAATGGCCTGGGCTCAATTCAGCTCTAGAATCCATATCACACACGCAACACGACGGCTACCCGAACAACACACACACACTAGCCAACGCGATATTCTAATTTGGCACCACAAAAGGCCTGGACCAAACCGAAGGCACATGATCCCCAACCGTGTTAAAGCAAATATCAGTTGGAATGCACTGCCCAATGCGGTCACACATCCAGCCACACTCACAGGGAATAACTCATCTTTATACCGAGACATGAGGTGTGCTCTGATCAGATAACAGAAGAAGATTTGAGATCCATTATAGGCACCTAAACAAGATGGCCCAATCCCGAGATGAACAAAAATCAAGGTCTGAGCTTTGGTCGAAATGCACGGGACACTGGTCAATAAACCCTTGAAGCACCCCTTGATGATGAGTTAATCATTCCTTGGTGTGTCAAACGGTTTAGGGTGCACTCCAATTATTCCACGTGTGTCAGCGATTTTGTTCAAGTCACTAAACGGCTCCAATGGGATTAAGGGGAGGTTGTTGAATACCGTGCCCCCAATTCAAGTAATAGCGTCTCGACGAGACGCTGCAAGCTCACAGTATAATAACTTAGACCACCAATGACTGCTCACAAGCTCGACTTTGGCGTGGCTAAACCGACCAGTTGTAAAAATGGGATGAGAAAGTCAGGCTTCAAAGCTGCCTTATACACACACATTTGTAAGCACAGAAAGATTCGACCTCGAATTTCGATCGACTCCCATCCTTCAAGCAAGACCCCATCCAGGTGGTGTGGTGTGTGGAGAGATTTGAGGAAAATCGGTTCTCATTCCCATGTTCCAATACCACTTGCCACGAGCGATGCTTTCGGAACATCGGCGGTCGAAGCAGAAGTCGATCCGAGCATTCCTCAACGTGGGAAGGTCAAGACTCGCAGATGTAAATTAAACACTGCGAGAGTGACATTGTAAACCCTTTCCCTTTGGGAAATCCGGTGATATATCATGGCGACGTGACAAGGCTGGTCGCGGTGGCACGAATCATGTTTCTGGTTTATGCAAGTTCGTGATGATGACCTATA
>LUCM01001303.1:49795-63500 GCA_008360955.1 Fasciolopsis buskii
CCCCCCCCCCCCCCCCAACAAGTCCGCCACGTGTGATTAGGCTCCCGATATACTTGAAGCTATTGGTCACTTCTAACTGATCACCACAATGAGTGAGTGCAGGTACAGGCTCCTGTCAGTCTTGACAAAGTACCTTGCATTTTGACAATGCAAAACATACCGTATCCGGATATCTCAATCACCATTCGGTCTGACGTGCGCTGAACTAACTGTGCATTGTCACTCGGCGAGACAATATCATCAGCATACTCTAAGTCAAATCTTTATTGCCACAAATTTGGCGCAATCGGAAAATGTGACCATGAGTGTATTTCAGCTACCAGTTTAATGGTTACCACAAGTTAGGTTCTTCAATATTTTTACAGACTACTTTTTCATAAGTATTTGTATTTGTATCACAGTGTAATAATAAAAGAGCCTGTGGTGATAGATTAAGCATAAACAATACAGGTGTTCGCATATCGGTTATAATAAAATATCCTTCATTATGTTGGTGGTAAGGCTGTCCGAGAGTGATAGATGAGAATATTATGAAGTTTAGCAGCCTATTTGGTGCAAAATGTCCTTAATACTAAGGTTTGCAAACAATCTATGTAGTTAGTGAAAAGATATCAAAATGTGACAAGCTTATAGCTAGTCAGTCTGGGTTCCGGTCGGGACTCATGACAGAGATACATACCAAATGGAGCATCCATTGGCTGCGGATAGGGTAGCTCACTGCCACTTTTGGGATTAGCCTTCAATGTGGCGTTTCCAGATTTACTGAATATGAGACACAGATATGTCGCTCACTGTTGAACGTGTGATGCTCTTTCCCCAATGAATGTTGTTTCCAAGAAATACCGCATTTTAGTTGGTGCGAAGTGTCGTGGTTAGTATGGGGGGCCAACAAAATAGGGCCACGCACCTCACCGATCTAGCAGCGTTTATCGGAACAGGCGGATGAACCGGTCAGCAGGCTATCGGCTCTTCCGGAACAACACTGCCACCCTAAGTGTCTTATTTCGCTATCCATAGGCTAGAAGTGCAATCTTAAACTGTGAACTGGGTGACCGTATTTTACAAAAGATCACGAAGGAAGCGTGGACGACGACAGACAGTCAACAATGTGAGGAAGGATTCTGGGGAGATGATATATACTGCACCATGTAACACGTGAGTGTTTGATACTAAACAAGACGGCTGGTAACAACGATTTGTTCCCTGGAGTAATGGGAGCAAGAGAGCTGTGGAAGAATGCGTATCTGGGTATATATTGGCATAGTTAAAACGAAAGCAAGAACTGCATTGTAACACTTAAAATAAATTGTAAGACTTAGAAAGCCAAATGTGACAGGGACGTAAGGTGATAATCCACCTTCAACAATGTTGTCGAGGGATGATGGGTGCAAGCAATCAGATGTTTAAGAAGATCACCAGTATACTTTTTTGAAATCGTGCACCTGAGTATCACTAAAATACTCAAACCCCATTGTAGTCGACGTACACCTTCGCATCTGCAAGCTGAGGATCAACCGAAAGTTGCCACAAATGCGAACTGTTTCACAGTCGGTTTATATTATCACCACTACCAGAGTCGCCCTTGCTGATGGACTGACAAGTCAAATGTTTCCATCCTGTCCAACCATAATCATCATCATCAGGCTACTCGTCCGCTGGCCATACGGTGACAATTTTCGTATCGGGAACACAGGACCATCATCGAATTCTAATATCTCGGACTCAACTGTCTTATCGTCCTTGAAATGGCAATATTACCCAACTCGTCTTTCAAGCACTGACCGATCAATTAGAGATTTTATTCTCGCTTGAAGTGAGACTAAATAACCAAGAGAACAAAGGCCACTTCATCCCAGAGTGATTGGACTTTCAGACAAGACTAAAAACCGCAACAGGACTCATTCACATTTCAATCGACGTAACCCATTGCGATGAAGGAACAGACAAAATACTATCCTCCAAATCCGTCTTAGCTATCGGCTTTCTCACTAACTGATTGACCCTCGGCAGAAAATGAGTCTTTGAACAGTATCTTTTATGGATTCCCAAACGGTCACCAGCAGGCATCAGTCGATAACGTATCTAAATCACCAGTAGACCTCCAAAGTCACATTTGGATGATCGCAACTGTGGCGTTAAGATGAATGCATTAAAATTGAGGTTCGGGCCACTAATCAAAGTGCGAAATTTGGCACACACACACACACACAGTCGCTTGTAAATTGATTGGAACAACGCGATTTAGTGGTAGGGTCTTCAGCTTGTTGAACGGGATCAAGGCCGACACTTAAGGAAGTGCCAAATTCTTTGTGAGTACCAGAAAAATGACAGCGTGATTCTCTCTGTCTTTCCCCTTGAATAATGAACCGGAACTGGGGACACCCTGTTTAGTGTTCAGTCTTGAATGCAACGGTATGTAGGTTCATTTGTTTGATACTGGGCAACTGCATTACACCGCACCAACTGTAATAATATTGGTCCTCTACGTACCAGTCGAATTATGAATTACACGTGCTAATAGATTTCGTTTGACTCTGTACTTCGCAGTTGTATGCACAAACTGACCATAGCAACTGGAATTCACTTTACAAGACATATATACACATATATACACATATGTATTACCTAGATAGGGACATTATTGGTGAAATGTATTTGAACTAATGACGACTGAGGAATTTCTGTCCGTGGATCGCTGGGATTCAAATTAGCCGGTGACGTTATACCGAACTGTGTCATGTGGGCTTGCACGGGGACTCCTCCTAGACTCTCTAGAAATTTCTGCCAAACGTAGCACTCTCCGAACGTAGGCATACCACCAGGAAATATTCAACCCATCTTCACTAAATTTTGCCCTCTTTCTGCATCCCTTCGATTTCTGTATCATCGCAAATGAACTAAATCACAAAGAAATCTGCTTCATTCCCAATCACAGAATACTTCTTGAACCAAAAAATACTGTACGAATCCTCCGAATTCAGCTCTTCCAACGTTCTGCCAGCTGTCGTCTTCGAACGATAAAAATCGCTATTCAAATTATGGATTCCGACAACGTCGTTCCCTCAGTGAAATGCTAATTCAATTCCGACATTTCCGGTAGGCCACGCTCGATGACTACGAAAAAACACATTTGGTCTCATTCGGCATTTTCATATCATTCGATCAAGTTTGACAAGGAGGCCTACGAGTCAAATTGCCCGAATTATCTGGTCTTTCCTGCAGTTATTATAAGGTTTCTATGATATGTTAATTTCTTCCATTCACATCGACGTGGTTCAATCTCAACCGTTCCCGATGAATCCTGGTGTTTCCCAAGGCCCAATAATTCCACCTTCCCTTAGCCTTTTATTTATTCAGTCCACTTCTCTTCTTAGCTTTTTCCATCTGTATAGGTTCACTCTTTGTTCCCCTTGGATATACACTATTTTACAGAAAATGTAACCCTGGGGAAAAGGCAGTGGTCAGAGATATGACTTGCGGTTTAACGCTGAACCATGACGATGACTCCTATTCTGGTGGCGGTACTCTCCGTGGTTTCCCGTTCAGCTCCATCCTCGTTGAGTCAACAATGATTTGTAGCTTGTCCGGAGTGCCGGTCTCGAACACACTTATAACTCTGTCGTTTCCGAAGTCATCTTTCTTTCGGTTTTTAAACATTATCTGTTTCATTCTCCCATTATTCACTTGTTCAATTCTGTTTTTTTTCAAAGGTCATCAACCTCTCTTTAGTTTCGCATATAAACTGTTCACTATGCTGGACCCATTTTATTATCTCAGGTTGCTACTCATGTGTTTTTATTCCGAATTTGATGTTCCTGTATTCCCGCTTACCTTATTCTGTGATGGGAAGACCAAATCTGAAATCGAATATTTAAATAACTTTTGAAATGAGATTTTCTCTTCTTTTTCCTCTCTCCATCTTACTGACCAGGTTCAGAGAAAGAGTATCTGGATGGTTGTCGATTTTTTCCTAGCCTCCAATCTGTGATCGTTGGTCCATCGTCCAGAAGTAGCTTCGGTGCACCTTTACTGCTGTTATTTTTCAAGTATTCGTTGTTTTTTCAGAGCCTGCTTAGATAGTTAATTTTTATAAACGACACAATTACCATGTGGACTGGCACGTGGATATCGGGCATAGAAACTAAAATCCTCATCCCTCGTTGGCCTATTTTCGCTTCATCCCCCCGAACATGCATTTGCCTGCTTGTTAATTGACTACTTAACTTTTGCTGCTTAACCGTTGCATAAATCTTATCTCTTATTATCTCTAACCGAGCATTCCTGTCTGATGGGACTAGTGGCGCCGGTGTTCCAACTATTGGCACTCTTCATCCCCTTAGGGTTAACTACCCTCCTTAAAAGACAGATTTGAGCAAAGTCGGTTTTTCCGGACGATTCGTCATGCAACGTCAAAATCTAATTTTCCCTTAAAAACCAGAGAATCACTGTACAGCTTCTTCGTTCTTTTTAGGAATAACCAGCAGTGCATATCCACCAAGCCGGAACCGGGACGCAAACCCCTAGGACGACCGAGTGTAAGTCGAACGTTTTGGCCATTATGCCAATAGTGTGTTATATAATGCAGTGTTGATCTTCTATGAACCATTGAGAATTAACCCGGTTAGCGTAACGGCTAAGACGTTTGACCCAAAATCGTTCAATCCAGGTTCACGTCCCAGTTCCGACGATACGGATATGCACTGCTGATGATTCCCAACTAGGATGAAACAGCGGCACAGTAATTCCTTGCTTTTTAATGGCAAACTAGATTTTGATGGTGGATGACGAATCATTCGGAAAAGTTATAACAAAACTCCTTCTATTAATCACTATGAAGTTTGTTTGTTTGGTTGGTCATTGATCATTCTTCCCACGTTATTGGGAACGACGTTTAGGTTTGTGTAACTTCCACAGAGTGTTCATGTTTCTGTTACCTGGTGACTCGAAACAGATTCGACCGTGGACTGCATCGTTTCACTGAGTGCTCAGCATTGAGGCTTGTCAACAAACTATGCAATATTTGCGATTGGCATCTGAAGAGCTGCTCGTAAATACAATCGGATTTTTGGGATTTTGTAAAGGCCGTACGCTTGACGTTCTTATCTACTCTCTGTTGGCAACACCCAGAACATTTTTCCGACAGTCTTCCGAAACGGTTTCTGTTATCATTTTTATCTTAAGAGCTTTCTTTACTGTGAAATGCAGAATGAAAAACCACTTTACCTTTTTGTCTTTGCATTCACCTAAAGCTATCCACTTGCAAAATGGGATCAATAAACTGGCCTTTACATTACTTTCTTGCATTATCATCTACGGTATGCCTCATAACTACGAGGCTCATTCTTTACACATTAATTCCCTTTGATCGTAATGGAAAAGTGCTCCAAATTTAAGCTGTGAGTACCACAAAAGATTTCCATGCGCTTGATAAGACAGAATTGCGTGTGGGATAACAACCCGTTTCGAAAAGTCAACACAAAAGTATTGGTAATTTCGAGTTATTTTATTTTAACCACCAATAGAATATCAGCTGTTTTTAGAGCAGTTTACTACAAAGCCTATGATCAGCTTGTCGGGGTCAAAACGGAGGTTGACTTGATTGTTGCTTGGTTTGTCTTCCTAAGCTAGTTTCTCTGAATCTTGTTTATTGTGTGAAACGAATGGGGCACGGATTAAACCAAACAGTAAATAATTATCTATAACTATAGAGTAAAATTAACATTGAGTGTCCCAGATCTTGGAATTCGCTGATTTTCCGAATCCCCGAGGAATAAGATTTAATAGGAGAGTGACTGAATATCCTATTAGTCTTACCTTGGAGTTCTTACTCAAATCCGCCCCTGAAGCCTATGCACGCTTGTGTGAAATGACAGTACTGATTTGTCTTGTTAGAAGTCACGGACAACCCACTTGAGCTTAGCCGATGGAACTCTTTATCCAATCCGTCGTACACGTAGGCATACTTCAAATCAAACTGTCAAAAACACTGATATTTAAGCTGGAAAGTTGAACCGAAACTTGTTAGAATGGTTCCTATGGTACCACACCCATATGAAACTAAAAATACATCATCATGTGATCTATTGTTTTCTGGAATTTGATGTGAGCGTGTAGTTCGACCCTGAAATTTTGGACTATGCCACGTAGTCCCTGGAGCCAAACGGAAAGGAACGAAGGAGAGAGGCAAACAGACAGACAGGCAGACGGGCAGACAGATAGATAGATAGATAGATAGATAGATAGATAGATAGATAGATAGATAGATAGATAAATAGATAGATAGATAGATAGATAGACAGGCGGGCATGCAGGCAGAGAGACATACGGAGGGTCGGGCAGACAGACAGACAAACAGACAGAAAGTAAACGCAAATAATCAGGTTTGAATAATGACCACTTGGTCAAAATACCATAAACGCAGCTACCGAAATGTATTTTTAATTACTGCCTGCCGGGAAGGAATGGTTGGAGTCACTGGCATCATTACATGGCTTTCTATGCACCCATACTGTTGTTCAAGCACACTTCTACGATCGCAACTAAGTAGTGTAATGTTTGGATTCGATTATATCTTTGAGATGTTCTGAAGTGACACGATCGATTAGATGCCACACAGAATCCGAAATCTATTTGGGCACCATGCATACACAAGTCATAATCAGGAGCCGAACGCCAAATGGCCACCTTCCGCTTTATAGGCCAATGCTTTACCAAAACTCTCGAGAGCAAACCATAGCAATGACGATAACATCCCTCCTATTAAGAAGCCTAATATCTATGGATGTTGTTAAACCTGCTCTAGTGTATGTACTGCGTTTATTCCCATATGATTTTGGCGAGCTCAGCTCAGTGTGATATGGGAGTCTGGCTGATGTCTTAAGGCCGGGCGACTGGCACCTCCCTCGATTGCTAGCTGATATTTAACTAGCGGCACATATGCTGCTGCAACTTTACATGAAGAACAGCTTTCGATATGGTGGAAAGAAAATACGCTGTCACTCACAGTTCACAGTCTGTAAGGGTAGTGAATATTGACTCATCGTATGCTCTACACGGGTCAGTGATAATTGCAGCTGCGGTGACTTCGCGCTGATTATGCCAATCGATAGGCCGAGCCACGACACCGCATGAGAAAGTCGATGAATGCCGAGGGACTGAATTAGCCAATGGAAAAGTTGATCAGTAAGTGTTTATCGTGGCAGACTAGCAAAAGTTATTTGATTTGAAAGTTTTTGTCTGTTCGACTTGGTTATGCTCACCCGAGGTAGCAGCCGCGAGATAGAATCGATTGAGGGTTCGCGGTCGAAGTAGAACAGAGGTCTCACAACAGTTTTCCCGTTTTAAAAATCAGTTCATCAGATGAATGTCCATCTCCCTGAGTAAAATGGTGGTTCGGATTTTCTGTACTCGTTGTACAAGATGTCGCCATCTAAGGGTACGCTAAGATCAAGGAAACCTACTAAAACCGGAGAGGAATATCAATTCGTAATCTCTCACCTCCCCGTCCCCTATTCCAAAGTAAACGTGCACACAGGTAGAATCTGCTTGTTTGTAGCAAGCGTACTCAAACGCGAAGTTAACGATTCAGTCATAATTCAATGAAGCCCATTTTTGAGAAAAAAAACCGAGAGATTTAAGATTATTTGCCTGACTTACCTCCAACATCAAATATCTCTCTCCTTCTCAAGGCGCAAACCTCAGGTTATTCGATCAACCACCCCTCAGGAAGCACCGGACTCGTTCATATTAGAGTTCATCAGTGGTGCATATCCATTATCGCCAGTAAGGTTTGAGGCCGAGCCTTTTCACAGGGGAGCCGTGTATTACCACTAAGCAACCCAGCCCCGGGTTGGCCTGAATGACTGGATCAAGTTTGCTCGACTGTCGCCCTCAGTGACAGATTTGGTTTGGGTATCACATAGGATGACTTTTATTTCCACTTGGGCATGCGAATGAGCTAGACTGAACTGTGCACCTCACGACAATTCATTGGCTCATGGTTAGAGGGCTCGGCAAAGTGACGAGATAAAATAAGTTTATCCCGCCCAAGATTCCGGCAGTGGTAAAAAGTCTAAGGGAATAGAACGTAAGTAGTGTTCATTTGTTCAGTGCCTCTTATGAAACTCGGACGGATCAATTCATTTCTGTCGATCTTAGATATGAACCTAAAAGTGAATGACAAAGCTGAAAAGCAGTTATTTCGAAAGAGGCTCCAGTAAAATTTATAAGTAGGTTGGACCAATCACAGTGCCGAAGAAGTATGGTCCCATAAAGATTGTATTATGTTTGCCGAATAATATGATAACTTTGGGGTTAAAATGATGATATGTATCCAGTGCAGCTTCCTGATTGGTTAATGCCCAATAGACTTGAGTTCCATCATTTATTCCACCACAAAGACGGATTACAATTTGGTCTGGAAAGATACCTTCACACAAAGCGGACCATGTTTTAAGTGACTGAACGAACCACTCGCAAGCAGGCATGTTTTCTTTCGTTCCCTCCTTTCAGGGCGAAAGTGCATGCATTCCATAATGCGTCTTGTTGAAAAAGTACTTATAAAAATTTATCTACCAGTAGGGGTCGATCACTCTGAGCTAACGGACAGCAACCGTGCAAATCAGTGACGGATAGGTGCAACATCATGTGGTGAAGTTCAACAAACCGTTCAGAGCCTTCCCGGTAGCGCAATGACTAAGGCGTTCGACTCACAATCGTTCGTCCCGGGTTCGCGTCCCAGTTGGGGCGCGGTGGATATGCACTGCTGATGATTCCTAACAAGCTGGATGAAACAGCTGTACAGTGCTTCCGTGGTTTCTTTATGGTGAGTTGAGTGATGATATCACATGGTGAATTATTTCATGTAAACATTCAATCTCCTGCTGCTAAAATGTATACTTATAAAAAGCTGATGTGCCAACTTCCTGGGAGAGTTATGACGACATTATCGAACTTTCTTTAAGGTAAAATTCATTTCTTCATGTTTTACCGGTTTGCGAATTACAGAAAGGAGCCTATCATAAACGAAATTTTTTCCCATGAATTTGAGCCTCAGATTCCTCGTCGTGGACGATCCAAGTCTGCTTTTCTAAGCATGTATGTTTCAGTTTATAGTACCTGGTTGACAAGCTGAAATCAGACGAGTTTCACAAGCATGTCATTAAAAAATTAGGTCTAGGACAAAGACTGACTGTAATGGTCGATTGGAGTCGCATAAGAAAAACTAAGCACACAAATATCGCTTACATTCCATTCCCTCGTCTCCTTGCATTCGGATTTTGTCGACATCCTCTATTCGTGGGTACGTGAGTGGTCGGGTATAGCACTGTTTAACCTAGCTCACTTGCCGGACCAACTGAAAATTGATGTCATCGTACGTGGAACCGACCTAATCTCAAATTGTTCAGGCTTTCAAGATTCATTTGGGCTTCCCGGGTTCGCACATGATGACGCAACCTTGACATATCCGGGGATTTCACTGTTGAGTCCGTGTGTGTGATAGGCCAGCAAAGTTTGCATTTGTACATGTTTATGTCGAGGGTGAGAGAATAAGGATTCCTGTTATATTCCACTTTTAGGTGTCATTGATCTTGGCGCATCCCATTACACATTCAAATTGGCAAGTTGATTAGACAATCTCACAAATATGTACCGTGTTGTCCGATAGTCCACATATCCATCATTCCACTTGGGCTAACGCGATGCTTCCAAAAGTGTAGGTCGCTGGGATCCGGACGGAATGCGCCAAGCAAGGCAGTGCAAAACCGTGCGATATCAACCAATTCGATCGTTAGTTGCAGATCGCGAGAAGCCGACTCGGTTTACGAGAAAGTACATGATGCGGCCAAGGGGGGTACCCAAGGGGTTAGATGTCACACCCCAGTGTCCCTAGAGTCTCATACACTAATCTATAACCTACAAGTCTCATTGGCCTCTTTTACCAGAAGCGGTCCGTACCCGACCGCATTACTCATCCTTAATCCAAAGATTTTCCACTAAACGAATTTCGATCTCGATCAGGTAGGCGCACTCCTGGGCAATAGCAGATTTGACTTCGTCGAAATTTGCTGTCAGAGTGAGCTCTGAAGTGATTATTTGGAGGGTTAATTACTGAAAATGAATGAGTTGTACAGACGATTTTGTAGCTCTGTTTTATAGACTAAGATAAAAGAAAAACAGGACCAAATGCCCGAAGTTGCTTTCAGAAGGTTGTCAGGCAGCCTGACCCGACGAGTGAATTTGGTTGCATCATCCAAACGTGATTCCGGTAAAAACTGGAGGCAAGAGGTCTGAAACTTCACAAAGCAGTCTGATTTCTGTAAGTAGCTTTGCTTTTCATGACGGCCAGTTTGCCTCATTTTAGTGACTTCAATCAGCCCTGATCACCTAAACTTGATAACTGGAATGACCAGGTATCCAAAATCCTTCGAGTTCTGTGGAAGGGCGTTCTCAACCGTGAGTTATTACGGTTGACATTAATTGGCACATTGGTTGGTGTTCTATCTTCGAGCTCGAGTTGAGTAGGCATGGGACCACCATGAGAAAGACATCATTTTGTATTATCCATACTTGTTATTAAGATGTAAGAACCGAATCCACTCAACAAATACCTAACAAGACGAAGTACCGGTAGCGCTAAATGGTGGTAGCGCCACTGATTTCGGATGACTGAGAAATGTTGTTACAATTATATGCCCTGGTTTCCACTGATATTTCGTCTTCAGAGTCAGACTTTTGACCGGAGTTCGGTACGTTAGTTTAGCGTGCACTCTGCACCCCCGTCCGAAGTGAGCACGGACTTGGCGATCAGTTACAGGCCTCCAGCGGGTTACGTAACCATTACATTGTCCTACTCTCTTATTGGTCAGACCATTTGATCAAAGGCTCGCGGTAGGATTTCCTAAGTCAGCCTTCTACAGCAGGGTAATATCCAGCTCACAGATCAATCATTGGTCCCAATGGATAGCTGAGGAGTTGGAAAGAAGAATGGAAGCGTTAGTGTGAATATTGAATTCTGCACGATGTTTCTTTTTTCTGCCTCACTCACTGTTTTCATCCTTCCCCATGGTTCCGATTGGACATGTTCTGTACTCAGATTTGCGCAAAGTAAAAGAAAATAATGGGTCTTTACACTGCTCAGAAAAAACGAGATTCTTCGACTAAGTACAATCACTCAAACGGCAAAAATTGACGTGGTTAGGTATCTGAATATTTTCTCGTGAGATTTCAGTGGATGTATTTAGAAAAAGTGGATCCACTTAGTCACGCTCTCTAAGTAGTGTGGACAATCGACAACAGAGTCGTTACGTTAGCGAAATTAAGAACTTTGGAACTAAACAAAAGTGACAGTGGATCCTTATAAGGGTAAATGAATTAGTATGGATAGAAGAATAACTTGCCCTTGATGTCGTGTCGGTTATACGCATGGCATGTGCTACTCGCGCCATTTTCCACCTGAACTACCCAAACGTTCTGATATCATACCGTTTTTAGTAGTCTGGTGTCACATGACCGACGCACGCAACTGCGTATTGATGTGGAAAAAGCAGCACGACAAAGTGGCACTGTGACGTCAAGCAGCACGCATTATTTGAACTAGTAACGACTGAAGTTGGAAATACTGACGCTGCCGAGGAAAACAACGTTGAAGTGATGTTAGATAGATTCCCTACTAGTTTTGGTCGCTAGTGGAGAAATCGATCGCCCAGTAAAATCATATGGAAATAATTGGTTCGTATAGGTTTCGTTTTTAAGCGTCATTTGTGTCGGCACACTGTTCAGCACCGTATTTATACCTAATCTCGTCGAACTGATGGGATCAGTGGCTACTTCAAACAAACAAATCTTCGTAACTCTGACCCTGCCAGTTGCGGCCATTTCCATAGCCACAGACTCCAGTGTTACGATTGTTATTACTAATAGCACACGTCTGAGTACAAACAGCGCCATTAAAATCATAGAGAAAGATGCGATATGTAGGAGGAAAAAACAACGGAATCAAGTTTTTCTAATCAGTTTACTACACTCTTTCGCATCATCAACTGTCCATCATAATCCATCAAACTTTCGTGATCCAGGTACTGCCCAATCATTCAAATCGAAATCTGACATAGCCTGAGAGGGGAAACACTGCTAGCCTTTGATCAAATAATCTGCATCACAAGACATCAGACCGGGTCAACCTGGGGATGCTTCAGTTAGCGGGCAGTTGTGATGATACTGGGAGCGATTCACGTGATACAATCCGTTGTTGATTCGTGATTATGGGTAGCCGGAAGATCTAGTCAATCCAAAATCCAAGTGACGAAGGATGCACCTGATTAGTCAGGATGCCACTCAACGAACAAGTTATGGCACGGTAACTTTAAGGGAAATCAGACATTTACTGTGAGACCAGTTTTATGGTTAACTTTGGGTGAACTGGAGCCACTCAATTACTTCTTGTAGTACATGCTGGCATATAAGACAAAGTGGAATCAAATGGATAAAGTCATTTTAAAATTACAAACAAGATTAATTTTCTGAAGACAGAAAGAAAACAGATTCTGCGAAATGTTAGCATTTCTTACTACCTATGTCATTCGCATCTGACATCCTATAAGTACCGAATTGCTTTACGTATACGAGCGACAAGATTAGTACAAAACGCTAATTGTATTGTATTGCATTGTATTGTGTTGTATTGTATTGTATAGACAAATCGCTAATACCTGACTGCAGCTTTTTCCTTTCGGTCCTGATTTACTGGATATAGAGTACACGACTGTTACCAAATTTGTGATTGCATTTTGCTACACAAGTGATATGATGTGAAAGCACAGATTTTGATGGCCAAACGAAGAAACTAAGTAGATTTAGCCGTTGTCCTATTATTACCTGTTTATCTGCTGTGTGGCATAAAGAATGGTTCTACTTCACTATAAACACCGGTCTATTCGCTCTTTATGATTGCAGTTTATCTGCCGTGCCCAGATGACAGTTGCCAGGATACAGTCATGTTGAAACGCACCGGGCCAAAAGGTGCCAACTTGCGCTGTTTGATCCTCGTGTCTAGGCGATTATTGAGAGACTACCAGTGAAAGGAAACACGATTACAAACGTACTGTCAAAAAAACCAGGGGTTCATGTCCAAGCCCTGGGATTTCCCAACCGTAGGCGATAACAGCAACCTTGACCCTTCATGGCCTGCTGCCTATCACATGGTGACTTCTCGGATGGAGAGTTTGGGAGTCCGAAAATATGCTGAAATCCTGCTCACCCTAGTCACTTCAAGAAATATGACCGTTTTAAAATTAGTTCTCAATTTGGAGACCACGGAAGACATGAAGGAGATCTCTTCCGGAAAGTGATTTTGTAAACTTCAGCGATTAGGAAATGGTTCACGAGCCCCTTATCCTTATATCTTTGTTTTCTTGTCGGATTTTTGGTGCCATTAAGGTCTCTGTCCTCCAGTGCAATCAGTCGAAATTATCTTTGTTTAAAAACCTCATTGTTTCTCAACATGGACTGGGATCACGCATTGCTACACCTCAAAGATCGTCTTATCCATATAGAAAAAGTACTCGTGTTCGCTGGCAGGAAGCTCTTCAATGCACCATCCCGGCCATGATGTTCATTCCGGCATTGGTGAATACCAACATCTGAGCTCTCTTTACGAAAATGTCCGATCTCTTCCTCACACTTCAATCACCTATCCATGTTCACA
>LUCM01001304.1:0-11179 GCA_008360955.1 Fasciolopsis buskii
GATCTTGGGATTGATACCCTTGGCCCTTTTCCCACGGTGACCCTAGTCCCCCTTGACCACGAGTGATCATCGGTTTTTGTGCTGGCTTCCTTCAGATGGGTACAACCGATGACTCACCACCTGATCAGAAATAACCTTCCAAAACTGTCGTCCACAAGAGGCAAGTGCCTTCAGTTATGAAAGGCTCTAGGATCTCAATTCACATAAAAAGACTGAGTAGGAGTAATGAAGATCGCTGATATATGTGATACAGAGATGGGCATGTGAAGCTAAGGGTTCGTTACTTAATCGTCTGCAGATCGGCCAGTATTCTATGGGCAGAGGTCAAATGACTCTCCAAAGAGGATCTCCATTTGTTAGTCCTTAGAGTAAGCACGTTCAGCTGGGCCATGCTAACATTGTGTTTCGAAGTATCGAGTCCAACCGTCGGCCTTAGGCTAATATATTAAGGATGGTCGCTCGATTCCATAACACGATCGCCGTCGCGATCTGGTAGCGCATACTAGAACTCAAGCAGTCTAACTCTTACATAACTGAACGCATTGCTAATTGTAGTTTTTTTCTTACCGCTACCCACCAGTTTTATCCACGATTCTTTCTGTAGGGCGCTGTCGTGCCACTGTGACCTCGGAGACAGACTATTTTAAGATTTTGTAAAACAAGAGTTATTCTGCTCCCACTGGGACTGGAGCGTTTATTGCTCAAACACACTATTAGGTGCGGGAACGGGATAGCGCTAGTGACCTGGATAATTTTGTGACAGTCAGGCCTTGAAATTGGTTTTGTAGTGCCAACGATCGCCAAGAGCACCGCCTGATCCACTATGATAGATTGGTCTGCATTTGGAGTGGAGTGTAAATAAGTCCTCCTCGTCGGACAGGTCGTTTTTGGTAGGCAATAAGATGGTTAGCACGGGTCAATTAGGGGGTCTTTGAAAACTAAAACGTGGAGGATATGGACTTCAGGAGGTTACCGGTGCATTGCTAGTAGCTTTGTCTAAGTAATTTGGCCAGTATACTCCCGTTGTCACTTGTGTGTAAATATAGCCAGTGTTGTTCGGATATGTGCATGTAGACCTACTGGTAACCGACTATTGCGATTGCATTCGAAGACAGGCAATTTTGAGCGGAGGAAGGCAGAGGACAGTATTGGGTGATGAAATAAAAAATATATCTAAGCGCGTTTAAATTTAGTGATGTCGAACTGTGGAGGGTCATAGATGGAACTGTCCGCATTTCGGAAAACTAATGGTCTTATTGAACATCCTTGTAGGAAAGGGGAATCTACGAGCGACAACCCGGCGTCATTATTCCCATGAGTTACACGCCACAAATAATTCCATACTGCAATCAGTCGTCGCGCAGGATAACTGCAGTGATGCACGCTGCCCATTGTAATCCGGAGCAGGGTAGGCAAGCATAAGTATGCTGCTGTTTGAATTTCCGCCTCTTTTTATTCAACCTGTCTTTTTTGTCTGTCAACCGAATCTCTTTGCACCCCTACCTGCCCATTAGTGTCCCCACTGATAATGGCTCCATGGTCGAACGGTTAATTGTAAGTAGTGTAGTAATTGGTCGGCATGGCTCACATTTTCTCAAACCACGTCAGCCTCTGAATATCGTTGGGAGGGGAAATACGACTGTGGATCCGTTTCACTTACCGTTGTAGCGTGCGTGTTTCGAAGTGGACGGTAGCTCGGGTAGTGCAGGTAAAACGAACGTGCTTTATATCCCAAGGGCCTCGTGCAGCTGTACGCTGGACGAAGCAACTTGGGCGGAGTTCTGCGACCGGGATAGCGGTGCTTGGAGTTTTTTCACTGAAGATTGAAAGGTCGTGTTGATACATCCGTGGATCTTAGCTGGACCAGATCTAGTCGTTACAGGTGCTCATACTGGTATGTACCTAGATTGCAGGTATGAGAAGACAGGGTAGTATTATTAAAGAGCACTGAAAATATCCTCAGAACAGGCAGCCCATACATATATTGCACTGCATTTCAGGCCCTGCCTGAGTAAGACACATGGAGCTCCTGCGGAGTAGGAGCAGGATACACAGGGCAAATCGGCGCCGACGCGATCAGAGAGACGTTCAGCAGCGGTATACATGGACATTATGGATAAATTTGTAAAGAAGCGTAGAGGTCAGTAAACTCAATGGGGAATAATGGACCGGCGGTTAACCGGGGCAGCTAAGATTTTAGAAGTAACACAGAGCGCAGCTGAAGAAGATCAGCAAGAATCGACTATTAGGGTCTGGAACCCACCCGATTCACCTTTACTGGTCTCTAAGCACGAGAACCTAGTACTACCATGCAACGGACAATCGAATGGTCAGCTGAGTGCGGCCGCCCATCAGGTTACCTTATACGGCTCTTTCTATTTTTGTGGATATTCGCACTGATCAATAAAGTTTAAATCCATGATGTTATTGCAGTGCTAAACTTGGGATCAATTAGTCCTCACTCGCTTTTTACGACTGAGCCTGCTAATCGTAGCTCAACCCCCATACTTGGAGGACAGGAGACCCTACTTCGTCAGGGCTTACTCTACCACTGACGCTTCCAGGCATGATCTGAATCTTTCGGCCTTGAGAAAACCATCCTGATAAATAAGCTCGTTGGATCATGGGAGGCCCGCAAGCCGTCACACCACGTCAAGGTGTAGTCTCCTTATGACAGGCACATAATGAGCGTGCACTGTTAGATTGCATCCCAGTCCAACCGGTTTTATGTAAAGGCCTTTTGGTGGATCTGGTATTTTCCCAAACCCTCAGAGCCGGGTCAGACCTAGACTAATTGAATGCCAGCTTGTTCGATTGTCCTGTGTATGAATTAGCTGCCATGAAGAAAAAGACGAGTGTTAGGAACTTTAATCCTTCGTTATAGTCCCGAGGATCTTTGTAACCGGTCGTCCGGGATCAGTGCTGTATAGATGTAGCGCGCACCTGGGGCCAATGGAGATAACAATGCATCGGAGACCACTTCGCCTACAGTCTTGAAAAGGTGTTTTATTGGCGCGTTCAGGTAATTATTCTTTCGTAGTGAAAGTGATGAAACTAAAAACAGAATGATAAAATTGCCGAATGGTTTAACATCAGGTATGGGTCGAAAGCGGTTGGCTTGAGTCCTTTTTACAAAGAAATAGACAAAAACAAGAGGTTCACGCTGCTTATAAGGGTCCGAAGTTAAGGATTAATGAATGAAGTTAGACTGGCTTCTGAATACAGAAGTTAAATCATACCGTTCTCTTGTGGCAAACAGATGGCCACAAACTGCCTCGTGTCGCAGATTGGTACACCACGCTTGTTTTCTAGAAAGTGTTTGTGTACGCCATCAGCGACATTTTGGAGCTCCTTCTTTGCGAAACATCATACTAGCAAAGTTGTTTTTCTGTGAATTCACAATCCGGAAATATGGTTTCGATCTATATTGGTGCATCACTGAGGTCCGTACACCGAAGAGCGGTAAACATACGTGGGAACTGAATTTGGTACAAGCAACCACAGGCTATTCAACCGATGATGTACGTATCAGTTACTCCGCTGTTCGTAGTGCCCTGCTTTACGATTGTGAGACCTGACCTCTCGTGTAGTGAGGATGCCCGAGACTTCCTGCTTTTTGGTCAACCTGATATCGTTCCGAGCGATTGTTCGTGTCTGGTGAGAACATCAGTTGGGAAATGATGTGGTGTGTCTTCGTGCTGCGTAGGTGCAGTGATCAGTTACTCTGAACTGCAGTATATTGCTCTGTGATGTGTCTATCTTCGATGTGGCTGGGACAATTGTATGTGTATCGTCGTCTGCCGCCAATGCCTTCCTATCTTTTTGACGCGCAGGATATTTTCGAGCTCACTTGCTGGAGTAAATGTGGAAGAAGCGTCGTGGCAGTCAGACTACGACTTGGCGTAGAGATACCGAAGAAGTTGGCTTCGGTTTTGGCCTCGGTTGGTGCTTGCCGCCATCCCGGTTAGATCCCAAGAGATGAGGATTGTTGTTCGTTGGAGACGCCGAGAGACGGCTCAGAACCGAAGTCCGTGGCGCGAATTGCATCACATTGGCTGAATTTTGGTAGAACTCGGGCTCCCTTGGACGAAGCCACTCAGGAAACACCAACAAAATCACAAAATATGTAAAGTAAAAACACCAGAAAACAGTCGGTTTGTTGTTGTTGATTAGTTTATTCCCCCGTTTCATCTGCTTTCTGGTGTAAACTAGGTCTACAATGTCGTAGCGGTTGGTGGCTATTTTGGCGCGGTAAACCGGGGCAGCCGTAGAACGGAGATGGGTCGTGCCGTTTGGGAGGCGTAAACGATCGCCAGGTTCAAATCCCTCTCACCGCTCGATGTAATTTCTTCGCCCTATGCAGCGCTCTCTGCCTGGCGCCAGCGGTTATTCCTTCATGAAAATCCGGTGTAGAGCACTTGTCTGTTTCGTTAATAAAAAGAAGTAAAATATAAAAGATACATATATACCCTATATATAATTAATGTTATAAAAACATATATAGAACTATATATAATACATAATATATATATATAGCATATATATATATATATATATAGGGAGAGAAAGTAGATAAGGTTGTCATTGTGAAACGACATTCAGCCCAAGTCGCTGGTCTGTTTAGTTAAATACTATATTCTGGACCTTGGGCCTCATTCAGAACATGCTCTATGGGCTAATGCGGGAATTTAGCGGACTATGGAGATAGAAGATACAGGTTGAATAAAATATGTGCACAAATTTATATACACATGTAAATACATACATATATATGTGCACACAGGCATACGTACAGTTGCTATCTTCATTAACCGGCATGATGGATTTAAACAAACAAAACAGAACATGCTTACGGATAACTCATCTTCTGTTTTCAAACTGCATCCATTGATACCAAGATACAATCCCATTTGGATGAGTTGTTCGGCGTGCATCCAAGAACCATCGAATGTGTGAACCACACCCTGCATGGGTTGGTCCCTGAACGACTCGATCTGAGCTCGCTTCAGTGCATCAATGAAATCCGACTGAGCAGCACGACAGTGCAGGAAAAGAGGTAATTTGACAAGAGAGGCTAATCGCAGTTGGACATCAAACTGTTTTCGCTGAACATCCCTGGGACAGAAATGTTCACTGATTTCTGAGTAAGGTGAACGCTGAAGATTACCGATCATAATCTAGTCCGCATTCACCCACTGCAACTACTTTTTTCTTATTTTCACGAATCATTGTCTCCAGTTGTTGAGCATAGGCAAACGGAGCTGTATTCATCTCTAAACACCGAGTCGGATGACATCCAACCGTGGTGAAGAGTCGCTCGTCTGTATTACATAATTCTATCGCTTCACAAGCATCGGAATAAGAACCTAAAGAAGAGAAGAAAAACCAGACAACTGGTAGCTACCTGCAGTAACGATTATTTTCTGCATACCAACATTCCACGCGCGAGTAAGGACTGCACTAAAGTCATCCGGATGTCGACTACGACCACGATAAACTCCCCGGAAGACTTTATCCGTTAAGTTAGCACCTATGTCTATGAATTTTTCGCCGGTTGCCATGTGAAATTCGGGATAGGATGTCATTCTGCAAGAAGAGTAATGGTCGTTAGAAAAATATCACAATTTATTTATGACTAAGACATGAATTAAACACAATAAGGAATTGACTAATATCTCCGAACAATTCTGTTGCTTTCAACACTAAATCCCTAGTACTAAAAGAACTGGCAGTCCTTATTAGCTTACTTCGTCATGAAGTTCCCTGAGACCCGAGTCACATGACGACGGCCGATGGTGAAGACAGAAAAAGGCAAAACCGAATTCATCCCGCCACGAACAATCCCCAATATCTGAGATTTTTATCCTTTGGATACTGGCATTAGGGAATTTTTTTTAGATTTAGAGGGAATTAATTCAAAACCGTTATCATATCTCACGCAAATTTCTGTTTCAAGGTTCAGATACGTTTAAAAAAGAGGATCTTGAGGGCAACAATGCAACTAATAAATGGCCAAACAAAATCCCCTTTAGGTTGCATGCATCAGGTATCGATTCGAAACGTAGACACATCAGGCCTTTTTAGTTATACGATGGGTGCTAAAGCCTGACAAATTTTATTTCTCTCACAGTGCTACGGCGGCCCCTGGATGTGATGCGCCTCGATTGAGTTGTCAACTCAACACGTTGGGGCTCTTCCTTGTCGAAAACCAACTTGCAATGCATGGAGGAATGTAAAGACCATGTCCGAAGCGGACAGTCAGAGCATCACAGTGCGGACATCACAAAGTTACCGCGTAAATATTTTTTATTCATCACAAGTTCGCCCTCCCAATTCGGTCTCACGATGCATCAAGGTTACAGAGGCAAGCACAATCCACTGGCTATACCACAGTGGACCAACGGATAACTGGGCCATACGAAAGCTAACAGAGCAGTAACCTCCTGAAGTCCAATATCCTCCACGGTAGTGTTTCAAAGACCCCCTGAACTTGACAGTGATAACCATTTATGTGCCTACCAAAACGACCTTTGACGAGGAGGACTTATTTTACGACTCACTCCAAATGCAGACCAATCTTATCATAGTGGGATCAGGCGGTGCTCTTGGCGATCGTAGACTCAAAATCCATCAAGGGCACTGACATTCACAAGAATCATGGACTCTAGTGGTGGAGAAACGTCAACTTTTTAAAAAGTAAGGCGGTAAGTGAGACGCAGCGCCCTAAGAAAGATCGTGAAAACTGGTGGGTAGCGGAAGAACTACAATTAGCAACTGGTTCAGGTAACAGTTAGACTGCTTGAGCTTGTATGCGGCACCAGTGGGCGACGGACTTCGGTTAGTGGAATCGTGTACGATAGAGATAAAGGGCTCGACGGTTGGACTGCATACTTCAACAAATGGTTTAGATGGCCAGGCTAACGTGGTTACTCTAAGGACAACAAATGGGAGTCCTTTGGAGATGTCATTTGACCTCTCCAAAAGTACTGGAAGCAAAGTCGAACATTCTGTTATTAAGGTGCGGAAAGTCGACCAGTTTTTTTTGAATTGAGTCTAGAGGCCTTTAATGAAGGCACTTGCCTCCTTGTTGGACGACATTTGGAAGGTTATTTCGTTATCATGTGGTGAGTCATCGGTTGTACCCATCTGTAAGAAGGCAGCACAAAAGAACCGATGATCATCGTGGTCAAGTGGACTAAGGGTCACCGAAAAGGCCAAGGGTTCGAATCCCAGATCCTTCCGACACTTCCTCAACAGACGGCAACTCGCTGTTATCCGGCTCGTCACCCGATCTATTAAGGCCTTAAGTGGTCCTATACCACAAGGAATCTTGGTGTCATGGTTGTTGATCCCCCTTTCCTGCTATGTTTGGCCCTAACCATGAGGCATGCCTTTCCACAACATTTATGCATCTAGCATGTCAAATTCAGTTTGCTTTTGATAGTTATCAAGGTTTTCGTTTCGATAATGTTGATCGTTTGACACTGATTCACGACATTAATACCCGAAAAGTGGAGGCTGGATTTTGCTTGATCGAGACTGCATCGACCAGATTTTCAACTCACTCCAGTTAGTCAAAATGAGTCACAGACACCGCAGTTCTACATTCGTGGTTTTTCCTCGACTTTAAAGATGCCCTCTATTCAGCATACCGAACAGTGCTCTCTACTAGAATAATGTGCCTGGAAGTTTCATGAATCCACCGCGATCATTGTGCTTGCATACGTCTCGTCGCAAAATGGTATATGTTAAACCACCAAGTCTGTTCGAAACGATGCCCGATGTTCGACACAGGTATCTCATTTTCTTTAGTTTACTTTTGCCGACGAGATAGTGAAGGATGTTTTAGGAAGTCTTCAGGATATAAACGTCGAACTGCCAAGGAACGTAGAGCTGTGTAAACTAGACTAGGGTGACAATAATGTGTGCCTGCTGGAATCTACGGAACAAGCGCAACAGGCACGGGGTAGACTGGAAAGAGCTGAAGTTCCATTAGATGTGTTTTGCATCTTCAAAGTGAAGAGTGTTGCTACAATATTGGACGTCAGCATTTCCTAGTTTGATAGTCGATGAAGGGGTCTAACCATCGTACATCGTTCCAGATACCCAGGTAATTTTTTGACTAGGGGTAGTAGCACGCTGGTAGAAGTGGGCGAGCGCATATCCGAGGCTCAAGCAGCATACACTCGGCTGAAGTATTTGCGGCGTCCGCCTGATATTTACTGGTCGTATGTACTGTGCCTTAGTGTGTTGAAATCAACTGTACGGTTGTGAAGCATAAGGTTTGCGTGCTGAAGACGTTCGTCGCTTGCTGACTTATGGTCATGGTTGTTTGCGTAGTGTCGCTAAGATTGAATGGATTGACCACTTGAACGGAGAGCAGGTTAGGAGTCTAGCATTGAGTCACAGGGTGTGAAGCTTTGGACTTCGTTGGTTGGGTCACGTGTTGCGTATGGCGAACACTCATCCACTATACCGTGTCCTGTTTTGCGTTCTTTCCACGGAGTGGAAGATTCTATGTGGAGATTATGCGGCAACGTGGAATGAGAAAATGCACAATAAACATATGTAAGTTGTGTCTCACGTCTTTATGGTCAGGATTTGAACGACCCGTCAACCAGTTGGCTAGATATTTAGAGGGATTTGGCGGGAAACCATAAGCGATGACGATCCTGTTGTTACTTTCAGTCTGCTCAAAATGACCAAACAAAATGTGTTTATCTGGTTAGATTGCATTCTGTGTTACAGTATTGTTTTTTTCCGCCCTTATCAGTCCACTCCTTATCTTCTATTCATGTTTATTCCTTCTATATCGAAGTCAGCTAGTGGAGCTTACTCTGATGTATTCCGACAATGAGCGATGATGACGGCGATCATATCTTTTGTCCGTAACGGCCATGTTTCGGAGGCATACTGCGGAGTCGGATTTAGTACTGAAGTTTGCAATTAATCTTTGATGGGTGCGCAATTTTACAGAATTCACAGATTTCAAATTAATAAACACCGATTGTCGGTTGGGTATGGGCAATGATTTTCCATTGTAAATGCGCCCCCTTCCCTGGAGTAGATCCATCCGCTCCACATCCCCAGAGGACTCATTATCACCATCGACCAGCGTTAAACACCAAGGCAAGCGTCACTGATCGCTGCCTTTTCCCCAGAGATATGTGTTTTTATAAGGAGAGTGAATATCCAAGGGGAAAAAGGCGTGAAAAATCAGGAATGCTGCTTTAGCCAACACACGGAATACAGTCTCACTATACAAACGTACTTTTTCAATCACTCCTGTTCGACACAAAATGACGACACGATCGTCACTGTTAATGGTTCACTACCATATCCTTCAGTGTCTCCAGCCAGCAAGTCGACAAGTCTTTCGGACCCCAACCACGAAGGCGTGAGACACCTATTTTACCTAACTTCGCTGTGCACTTTCTCATTCCATGTGGTATTGTACTGCATTGTATAGACTTTCGCGCACAAAAATAATGTAACATCTCAGTGAATAAACGTGGGGGAGAAATAGGAAAACATTTACACTCATCATCTTGTAGAAATGTAAAACAATCAGAGCACATTATGATAGGTTGCTCAGGAATTCGGCTAAAACGCAGTCACAGCTTGTCAGATTGCGTGCTAAATATGGGACAGTGGAGTTCCTATAGATTTTAGTTCCAGAGGGTATGGAACGAAAAGCGGATTGTGTTGAAATATGAGAGCGGCACTCTGAAAGATCATTGAACAGAGGATGCGTGGGACCTGAAAGAATTTTGTGAGCAAATTTCTCACATGCTGATAAGCGCTAATCACATAGATTGAAGGACAACCCACTTAGTGGTATAAAAGACACACGGATAATAATTGACTGCCCTGCCGAAGAATTTCAGTCTTTTTAAAGTAAACCTGGAAAAATAACGAGAGAACAGTAAAGACGGATTGGAAAACATATTGGTACACAAATCGAGGGATGGTGCTTTGTTTCACCTTTTAGTATCGAAGCTTCTGAATTTGCAATGACAGTCGTCGGAGATTCTTTGCACAGGCAGAAATGTGAGAAATCGGCTTCAGATTTTTATCAGTAGTAACTCCCAGATATCCCACAGAATCAACCCTGGTAAGTGTTTTTGAGTTGATGAAAGACGTTTCGGATGGGTAGGCTGGCCGAGAGAGAACAGACATTAGAAACACTTAGATGTGTTGAGACTTAAACCAGCTCGTGCAGAGAAATTGTAGATAGAAGACAATGTTGGAAAACATCAGCACACCTAAACAGATGACAGGGGGAGCTAGTTGATAAGTCGCTGATGTAAGTAGAGAAGAGATACGGTGAAAGATTAGCTCCCTGAAGCGCTCCTGAGTTGCTGGCCAACGGTTTTGAAGCATTTCCGTCCATTTGTGTGCACTGGGTTTGGTTGGTAAAGTGATCAGACAGCCATGCTAATAAAGACCCGGGACAACCAAATGATTTTAGTTTATGAAGTAGAAGCGACAGTGGAATCGAATCAAATGCCGACGAACAGACTAGAAAGACGCAACGTACAGATTTCATTCATGCGTTTAAAGACTTACAAATGTGGTAAATACGGAAGGCGAAGGCCTCCAAAGTGGACTCGTTAGATCTATAGGGGAATTGAAAAGGGTTATCAGGAGGATACATAGAACGCAGGCGCTTAAGTAGAGCACGCACCATCAGTTTAAGACCAGATGTTAATGCGACGGGGCGAAAGCGTTTTGATAAACTAGTAGATCTGCTAGATTTTGGGATGGGAATAATAGTGACGGGTCTCCAGCAGTCACGGATAGAAGACGAGCTTAATGATGGGTTAATAAGAGAAGTGAACGCATCTATCAGAGCCACAGCACCATGCTTTAAAAGAGCTGAGGACAGACTGTTAGGACCAACCTCTGCGGTAATTTTGGAGGTGTATGGAATGTCGACGACCTCTTTCATAGAAGAAAGTAAAACTGTCATATCAACACCCTGTCCAAATATGACTGAGTTATAAATGGGAGGATGAATGAAAGAATGATTGATGCTGTCGACATCCGCAGACAGCGCGCCACCACGTTGCCGCATAATCTGCTAATCTCCACATAGAATCTTCCACTCCGTGGAAAGAACGCAAAACAGGACACGGTATAGTGGATGAGTGTTCGCCATACGCAACACGTGACCCAA
>LUCM01001305.1:8301-36665 GCA_008360955.1 Fasciolopsis buskii
TTGTATCAGGGTGTGTTCTGAGAAGTTGAATGTTCTGAATTAATTCAAACCCAGGTCTCTCGCAGTGTGGGGGGACCGGATGACTTCTTAATTAATTTCAAACATTCCCTGGAGAATGTCGCATTTGTATGCCAGTATGCTGCCTTTGTGAGCCGAAAATTTCGTCGACCAAGCTGTGCAGTATGAATCAAGCGCTAGTAGATCAGATTTACATTATCTATGATGATGTTGAGGTCACGCGGTGTAAACGTGCATGCAATTTTTATATTGCCTGCAAACAGAGAAGGAAGTTCATAAACCTTGATCTGAAAAATGTCGTTGATGTACAAGAGAAACATTGGTGGACGTAGTACGCTTCCTTGAATAACCACACTAGTAATCGGACGAGGTCTGGATAAGGTTCCATTCACACTCACTACCTGCCTCCTAGAGGCCAAATAAGAAAGGAACCAGGTCAGAAGGGTGGTTGTTATACCGCAGCTTTTGGCTTTCATGAGAAGCTTGTGATGTGATACGCAATCAAAAGCCTTCGTCGTATTTAGGAAAATCACAATCACCGACTTTCCGTCGTTGGCAGCCTTCGTCACTATGTTTAGGAAATCAGTCATGCACGTAGAGCATGATTTATTTTGAAGGAAATCATGATGGCCAGTGTTAATGAGGTCACGATCTAATAATTGAATTAATAACGTACTTTTTATTATTCTTTTCATAATGCGAGAGGCAACTGGGGTGTGACTGATTTGTCTCTAATTAGATGGCTCCTGTATTGAATCGTTTTTGTGAACTGGGACAATGAGAGAAGTTCTCCGTTGGTGGACGAAGGTGCCAAAATTTAGTGAAAGTTTGAATAGATTATACAGTGGTGTAGGATTGCATGCGCCCCCAAAGTTGAAGAGGACTACAGGAAGGTAGTCCGGTTCAACGTGGAAAGGCGGTCTCACTTTTAAAACCTGGCGTTTAATATCACTTGGAAAGAAAGAAAATCTTGGAGGGGAAGCAGATGAGATTGGGGGAATGTCTGGCTTAATGTTGTTGTTCTTGCTTGCCATAGAGGTAGCGAAATAATTACTGAACACTTCTGAAATCATTAGAGTGTCATGTTCGCACGTGCCTCCGAATATGACTGACGTGATGTGCGTACTAGGCAGGGAGTTTTCAGTTCTCAGGAGTTCAACAAATCCTGCAGCCTTGTTGGTAGAGAGTTAAGCTTGCAGTTCCTTCCTCTTTTGAAGGGAATCGAGAAGTGCCTGAACCTCCCTAAACAGACGATTAAATTGCAATATCAGGGTGAATTCTTTTGTTCTTTTGAATCTTGTTTGGATTAAGAAAAATTTTCTTTTGAGGCGGTTCAGGGTGCTCAACATTTTGGGGATTGTGCCGTAATGGGTTGGAGTGACTAGATTCACGTAAAAGTGGTTGGTGGCCATTTCGAGATCCATCGATAAGAAATAAGCGGTCCCAATTTCGGTTACAAATTATAGAGGGATGACGTCTCCGTGAAGCTTTATGGTGCAGTTTAGTGGAAGCTGTGGAGGATATAACGGACGTCGATACGGATTACTTGCGAACAACCTGGGAATGATCACATCCGAGTAATTTGTTGTCTATGGATATGCGCACCTGTGTTACGCCAGTTGTGAAGATAAGATCCGGAATGCTGTTGGCCCTTGCGGGTAATAAAACATGCTGTGTCCATCCACCCAGTCGTACACCGGAAAGAAAGGCAAAATGGCATTTTGTGGAGGTGAATGATCAACAAATCCCTGGGGTGTTGAGGTCGCCCGCTACTAGCTTAGGACCTGGAAGGTCGGCGGCCGCGATGAGCGCATCAATGAGGAGTAAAAACGAAGTCTGGTGCGTACTAGCGGGGCTGTAGATGCAACTAATCAGTAAGTCCTGATGCGCGATAGCTGTATTCAGCCAAATAGAATCTTACAGTTCATCGAAGGCAGGGTGATTTTGTTATGAGACCGAAATGGCTGTCTCTGTCTGAGACAGCCTCCCACAAGCTTAGTTATCCTGTGTTTCCTAAAAGCATTGCAACCAATTAAAGCAATGTCCCTGTCGGGGCTACTGTCGGTCAGCCATGCCTCACTGATAAGAATGAAATCTTATCTACATGTATACACCAACAGGCGCAGCGTGTGCACCTTGTTTAATATCGAGCGAGCATTCAATAGTAACAATGAAAATGGCTCAGTAGTAGTAGCATGTGAATGTGGATATCTAGAGTATACATCATCATGGACGTATGATTTCATTCGGGGTTGGAAAGTCATTGCAAGACAAGCAAGGAAGAATGGATGTTGGTGGTAAGGCCTTCAGGTGATCATGTCCAGTCACGCCTGATTCATAAGCTAGGGCACGTTCCAACCTGTTCACTGGTGTTGGCGGTGAGCAACGTGCATTTGTTGGGGAGTGAAGAAGCTGTGCAACGATTTTGAATGATAAGGTATGGCTGAGAAAAACAATTGAAGCAAACCAATAGGTGGCAGTATGTTGAAGGGCCTAACTTGCAGTCAATTGGAGGCCTCGAGATTTGATCTGGGAGGGTAGGACAGTACGTGTTAGCAGGTCGGCGTACGCATGTTTTTAGGTTGTAGATGTTCAGTCAAGGGTACCTCGGAAAAGCGTGGTCTTGTCCCGAGTTGCGTATGGTTCATACGTACGTTTATGTGAACAGGTGACGGGAGAGCAATATAGAAATCAGTTTCAGATCTGAGACGGTAACTGAGGTTAAAGTTGTGAGTAATAAATAACGTCGTTGGACGGGGTAGCGAGAGATGGTTCTTTGTGCTTCGGGTTTCGTATGTAGCGCTGAAATGAGGAGCTTGTGGTCTAACGGAGTTAGCCATACCTCCTGAAGGGGCTAAGCTATGTGACCATGGTAGATCTCATGGGACTAGACATAGCACCGTGCTATTATTTATGGGCTGGGCGGGGATACTAGGAGGTGGAAGAGGTTTATGTGTTTTAAGAGGACCTGTTCTATTGAATAGGGTCGCAACATTCTTCGTTGGAGAAAAGTCGCTTTCCTTGGTGTCAAGCCGATCATTAGTCGCTTGGGAGCCCGCAGCCTGTTGGGGCAGGTTGGAGTATGGCGGTAAACTACAGGTACTGGTACTAGCAACCGTACTGTAGAGCGGGTGCGGGGTGGAAGTGTGTTTTAGCCTAACTGAACGAGGTGACGTTGAATTGCTGGAGCCTAGGTGGAAGCATTTGGACGAGGGCTGAAATGTGGGGGGCGAGCTCGATATTTCCAGGTCTAAAACGGTGGAGCGTAAACTAGTGGACGGTATTGGCTCTAATGAATTTCTGTTAGGCCGACGAATCGGTGAATCTTTTGGAGACAAAATGCCCGTTTTGGGCGAATCCGCTATAACGGGCCGTGTAATGTTTGCTGGTGGCATCTTGCAAACCACATGCGCGTGCGAAGTTTTGGTAACAATTTCCTTCTGAAGAGGTGAATTTCTATGGTTATTTTTGTTTTTAAAATATGTAGTTCTAGCAATAATGCTTTGCTTGCTAATGTATGGCTTTGCTAGAATACTTGTGTGGAGCTGCATCAGGGGGGGACAATTATGATACTGCGTCCGCTTCCGCAGCCTCTTCATTATACATGATATATACACTAAGCCGCTAGCCGCCACGAGTTGATCTCTAAGTCCGTTCATAGGAATACGACCAGGGATGCTAAAGACATTAATGTTACATGACCTATCCACTCTACTCGATGTCTCGGAGGTCAGCACATCCAGGTGGCTGCCAGCGGCCAGTGAGGTGGGAAATGGGTGAAAGCTTGGAGATAGCGCGCTCCAAATTGTTAATATGATCCAATAAATTGGATAATCTTCTTTTGAAGATCTGTTCCCCGTCATGGGCTTCACACACTATGCCATTATGTACTACGAAACATTGTCTCATTTTTCCCGAACGAGGGTCGGCTTTGGAGCATCTTGTAGAGTGGCATGTTTGGCTGGCAGCCATTCTGCTCTTGCTTGGAAATTTGGTTTTCGAATAAAATCTAAGTAAGGTTGTGAAAGATGACCGCTTATAGTTGTTAAGACAATATTGACGACGGGATACTGTGTGAAGTTGGTTTGGCACAGTTTTGTAGGGGAAGTGCTACGCATTACTGTAAAACGACGCAGCTTCTGAATATTTCACAAGGCTAAGTGAGCATAAACGGTGGGGGCCGGTTGAGTTCACAAAATGGGCCAGAATGTAAGTTGACAAGACAATAATGCCCTACGACAGATGGCAGCCGTTAAATGACCGGCCAAGTTAATTAATATACTGCAATGTGACTCAAAACAAAACACCCTGAGTCACACTGTACTTCTTAACAGCAGGTTGATGTTCTGGTTTACGAAATTTGTCCTTAGGTAAACGAGTGGACAGTCCAAAATTTGCTTCCACTTTTGGGGCAATTTAGCAGACCGACTGAATTTATGCTTTACAAAATAGAAGCGTTTACGTTAGGGGCAGGTCAGAGCCGGAAATGTGGCTGAGCAAGCTTAGAGAATAATTGGCAAAATAATTAGGCAGTGATCAACTCGAAAATTTTAATAGCCAGAAAAATCAAGCTCATTTTTATGTCTAGCTAGATGATTCTTACTAAGCGAATAATGTCAGAATAACAAAACAATATCCACAAATTCTACACGATGACGACTTACGACGGGGGATACTCTAGCGTACAGGAAATGCGAATAATAGAAATCGAAATGGATAAGGGGGTGATTTCAGCCGTGAGTTCTTGGAGAAGCACAATGGAAAGTGGAATTAAATTATGCAAACCAATGGGAAAAATGTAAACATGCCAGTGAAAAGCAAAACTAGAAAAACTGGTTTTTCAAGACCAAGAAGTGTTTCCTGAGACTGCTTGCAAGCGGCGGACTACGGGTCATTTCGTGTTTAATTGCACTAAATGTGCGCATTGCAAGCATAAAACATGGCGAAACTCAAATTGCGGATGTCGAAATACGGCCGGAGTCCGCAAACGTCAAGAGCGTTGCGTAGCGGGCGGAAATGTCTAGCTGAGATGGCAAGAAAAGCTAATAAGGTAATCGGATGGAAGTAATAAAAGCCAGGCGGAATGTTATTGAAAGTTGATACGACAGTAATTTGACAACAACAAACCGCCGAAGAAATGCTGAAGCTGGGAGAAGACTTTCAGGATTGTCTCATACTATTTGGAGGATATTTTTTTACGTTTTGGACATGGAACTCCCAAGAATAGTGATTGCATGCGCACAGCAGTAAGCTCTACTGGGAAGTGCGTCAGATGAGATAAATTTTGTGTACAAATGTTTACTGAATGAATTAGCTATGGATGTTCAAAATGCCGCCATTTTTGTTGTCTCAGCTTTCGATATTATTCAGCAGAACGGGTGGGGTAAATGGGTTGCGCGAGCCGTTAAACAGGCAGTAGTAATCGTGTCTTTGCCCAATCGCAAATGTCATTTGAGGTATCCAATATGATATTCGGTGTACTTTTGGTTGACCGGGCCAGGAATCCAGCGCAAATTAGAGCTAACAGGTTCCTAGCAGTAATGACAAGGTAGCAGATTTGGAACTGCCATTATAAGGTCGGAACCGGTGACAGCGCGCCTAATCCGGGTGCGGGATCTGAAACGCAAAAGAGGAAAGTAGTCTGGCTTGGGCAACAGCTTGGTGTTATCCTGATTATTGGATCGCAAACACATATCTGCGACATAATACATCTATTACTCAAAATGTGGTAACAAGAAGTGAGCAATGACAGCAGACTTTGGGCGCAGTTGAATTTTGGGGCTACCAAGAACGACTGATTCAGCACTGCCAAGCCAGTAAAAGAATAAGATTACATGAACAGAAAAGAATACGCAAGCTGAAGGTGTTTAAAATCACGGAAAGTAATGAGATCATGGATCCCTCAAGAAGTACGTTGAAAATTTCATCACCCCACATTGGGAGAAGCTCAAGAGTCAGTTGCTTAAGCCACTGGTGAAGAGGGTGCATCCCCGCAAGGGAGGTCAAAAATTGCATTAGTTTGGACATGCGAGAAGGTGGGGAAGTAAGAGTTGAAGCCGAATCCCAGATGATGGACTCAGTAAAGCCTCAGTCATGAACTAGAAGCGCAAGCGAAGTTCGTAAGCCTTGTCCAGTTCAATGTTAGCTCGTTTCAAGTTAAGTAAGAACGGGACATCCCGTAACCTTGCCGGCCGGGCTTCGAACCGGGCTAAATTTGGGCAAGACCGCAGAAAAGTAGGGAGTTTGCTCCACAGTTTAGAGTAAGCAGCTATGAAGAATTTAGCCCTGATCGATAATGGAGTCAGAGGTATTACTAACGAGTAGTACCACTCCGAAGTGGATAGGGGAGATCACCAGCATCGTGTATGATTCTTGTAGTAGAGTGGGCATTATCACAGCAAAAATCAAAGAGAAACGCAAGGTTAATTTGATTCGACGAAGCCACAATGGTTCAAGTTCAAGCAGCTCGCATCTGGCCGTGTAGTTTTGGCTAGATGAAGGACCTAGGGGATTTCTAGTGAAAGCCTACTGCACATTTTCGGTTACATTTTCATCGATTTTGCGCATATGCGTGAAGATAATTTGGCCGAACTCGGGGTGGGATCTAGCATGGGACTTGAAGCTGATACTTCTGCAGCCTTGAGTGTGAAATTCCCTTGGGATCATTGTGGCGGTTCCCCTAGCTACAGCAGTCTGATGGTGGGTCTGCTCGTGGAAGCTGAAAGAGCAGGAGTATTGTAACCCTATGTCCTTAACTGTGCGTGTTACAAGAAATAGCATGCCGTTAATAGAAAGTGCGCCCGGAGGAACATGGCACTTTTATGTTATCGAGGAACTTTGTCAGCAGAGAACTTCATAAGCCACTTGGAACACCAACTATCAAGAGGTTCTAGGTCTTCATTGACAAGGGCAATAGTGGAGCCAAATAAAGCAGCCTCAAAAGAGTAGACTATTTTAACGTCATCTGAAAACAGGAAGGATCTGCCATGAAGAACAATTATCAGTAATGCATCACTAATGTACAGCAGGAAAAGGACAGGACCTATGACGCTCCCCTGAATGACCCTACCGGTAATAGCACAGGGCTGGGAAAAACAACCCTTAATATAGATTACCTGAAAGCGGTCGGAGAGATAGGATAATAACCAAGATAAAAGGAGGTTTCGTATTCCATAATTCCCTATTTTGACCAGATTTCGTGAGTGGGAAAAGCGGTCAAAAGATTTCGACATGTTTGGAAAGGTTATGAGCATCAGCCAGTGAGAACCAGCATTATGGAGTACAACATTCAATAAGTCAACCTGGCAGGTGAGGTAAGATCGGCCCCTCAGGAAGCCGTGTTGCGAGGGTCTGATAAGGTGGTGAGCAGTAGGGAAGTTAATCAGCCGACCTTTAACAATGTCTTTCATAAGCCTGGACAGAAATGGATTACGGTCAATGAGACGAAAGTGTTCAGGTTGATGCATAAAACCCTTTTTTGATGTGGAAAAACAATGGAGGTTTTCCATTCTGACGGAAAGGTGGCGCCAGACATGGAGAGCAAGGACAGATTTAGAAAGAGCAATGGAAGGTCCGGACCACCGGTGGGAAAAAGGACATGTTGGTTACCATCAATGCCCTGACTGTGTGATGCCCTGTGATATGTTCTGACTGTCACGAAGCTACGTCAAATGAAATGAAAGATAATCTAACCGTAGTTGGCATGTGACTGATTTAAGAGTATGGACTATTGTCAGTAATGAGAGTAGAAGGGACATATGCATTAAATGCTTCTGCATGTGATCCTATGCGTAAGCTTTTGACTATGATGAATTCCGGAATAGCCGACGATTTGGGCTGCGAGCGAGCTTTGAAAATTTGGGTAGTCTTCCGAATTGGTTTGGGCGAGCCATTTTAACTTTAGTTCGGCCTCGATAAGAAAATCTCGTCGCAGGCGGTTAGTTTTCATCAAGAGCGGGAAGTCTCTTACTTTGTTGAAGAGTTTTTGAGTCTTTGAAAGTTTCACCTGGAGCTGACAAACCTTAATAGTACCTTGTGTTTATATTGAGTGATCGGATTAGACAGACGATTATTAGTAAAAAGTAGTCTTGCTTAAAGGTCGTCTGTCGCCCTCTGCGGGTCGGGCGATAAAAAGCTGGACCAATCAAGGGTTTCCAGAACGTCAAGGATCTCGTCTCAACGAGTCGACATATAGGAAGAGACAACATGGTGGGTACAGATGCGTGAGGAATGCTTGTTGCGGAGAGAAAAGCTACAGGTGACCACCTTGTGGTCACTCCTAGGGAATTCTTTTAGCGCTGAAACCTTTACATTTGTAGTGCTATGTGTAATAACTAGGTCTACGATATTATGGAACCTTGTGGGTGTCGTCACTTGCTGAGTCCATTCTTTAGCGTGCGTTGCAGAAACAAAGTTGAGAAGGGTAGGTGGAGTGGATAAAGAAGACCAACAAATTTTAAGGACATGGAGCTCACCTGCGGTTATCTTGCGGCTGGATAGGAGACCAAGAAAGATAAAATAAGGCTTGAGTGAGACAAGAAATGTCAGAACTATTCTAGTTTGGTGGACAGTATGCATATACTATGTGGATAGGTAGCTCTGGTAGCTGTATCAGAGGCTAAATAGTGTCAGGGATAGAATCAAGGAGTGGGTGATGGAGAACGGAAGATTTGTCTGGCTGCTTCACGTAGGCTAGGCAACTGGCTCCTCTACGATCTGATCTACTGGTTTGAAAGGGCACTTAACCCGCCAACGAAAAACACGGAGTAAGCTGTGGTCTGATGGCCAAGTCTCTGTTACCAGGATAATATCATAAGAGTTCGTAGCTGCTAACAATCTTGGCTCCCTTACTTTATGAGTCAGTGAGCGGGAGTTCAGGAGGAGTAGGGAAAATTCACTGGAACATTTAAGTCACGTGATATTCAAGAGGTGAGCTCGGTGGTGGTAAAATAATCAAGGGATACATTGGAGGTTTGGATAGTGCATCGCTGTGATAAAGGTGTAAATTCAATAGGTATGCTGACCGGCGAGGGCCTGTCTTTGTTATTGGATTTGTGGGCTGAAGGCCAAGCTGATAGCAGAAGCTTGGAAGTTATTGAGCGGGTTGTTAGAGGATGCCAGCATGGGAGATATAGTATCAGTGGGGGCGGGACAGTGGTAGGTGGCTAAATTGTTACCTTGTCACGGCAGGACTAGCAATCTAGGGGTTAAATGGGGAGGGGCTCTGGAAAATGCCGGAGAAAAAGCCGGTTAGCAGGTATGAGCATGAATTTTCGTGGATAGGCGTTACTTTTGGAATTCGCAGGTATCAGGAGAGCAGTGCTTTCTGGTTGAGGCAATCGGGGTAAGCGCTGGACAAGAGTGGGTTGGTAAAGATGTCTCATGATATTTTGGGGTTCAAAGGGCAAAATGCAGTTATCTAAAATTTTCCAGATAGCTTGGGGGAATTCAGGGTTAAGTTCTGCAAATTTATGAAGACACTTGCTGTTGGGGTGAGGATTTGAGCGTGCACCAGTATGAAAGGGGCAATGGAGTGGCAGAAATGCCTCTAAATAAGGATAACTAGTAAGTGGGTCAAATTGGAAGGATAAGCTGTAGGCCTTGAATATGGAGCTGCAGTGTTATTGTAAAGGAACGCAGCAACTGTGTTATCGAAGGAGAGTGGAGGCCTGTGTACAGTGGGCTAATCAACTCGTGATTGTGGGCGGCGGTTAGTAGGTCTTCGTGAGTTTGTGGACCCTCCGACTTGGCAGAGCTCATGCCTGGATGGCTTACTCGAGTTCAGCGTGCCGGGAGTGCCAGACAGCCGATGTGTACCGAGAGTTTGAACTACTAGATTAGCAGGATGGCTAGTAAAGTGCGGGGTTTTGTGGTTAGTTGAATAGGTCACTAGAATGCGATTCCTGTGGGATTCAACTGATTTAGGCTGGGTGCCGTGCTGGTGTTTGACAGAAGTCGAAGACGTGCTAGAGGGTCTATCTGGAATGGAGTACATGCAACGCGGTTGGTTTAAGCTCGAAAGTGTATGCGTGAGATGGCAATCATTTGCGTGGTTAGCCAGTCAGTGCTCTTATCTTGGGGTACCAAATTTGGCAGATTTAGATGAGCAAGTTTTCCGGATGGTTGGTTATTATCTACCCCAATTCACGTTTACTCCCACATGTTTTGGCAAAAGTGACACCATCTGTTGTACGCAAATTTCTATACCATAAAAAACGTTCAAATGTAGGCTTTTATTCTCCAACCCATCTGCTACCTCTCTCGTCAACCCACTGCAATCTGCTTCTGCGAAGATCTCAAAGGATGACTGAGAAACAGTACCTAAAGGAGTCATGGGCCGTAGGACTGACTGAGCCTAGCATCTTATAGGTGGAAAGCAGAAGATTGTTAATTATACACGGCTCGCCTCTGGGAGACTGCCAACTTCCGCACGTTTTTGAGGCAGTTGACTTTGTAAGAAATTGACCGTTACAGTTATTTCGATTTCTGCTTACTCACCGTAACACCATCTGAAATAGATTTCAGACAGACCCCTTTCTTCCTCTCCGGATCCTCTCCAGGATCGTTAGTGGCCACGGTACATGTGCACCGGCTAACAGAAATTGCAAATGCACGGCATAACTTGTCAGTGGAAGCGCCACCTATCCGCTGCTTACCTAGAAAGCTGCTTCTCAGGTCTGGCACTCTAGGGCCGGGCTGCCTAATTCAAGGACAAACCAGCCCACGGCACTGACCGCCATGGGTACCTCATCTCAGATGAACCATTACGACTGGCTGAAACACTGTCATAAAAACTATTGGAGTGTCGGGGAAACCTCCGAATTCCGGACCCCTGGTGAAGCACAGCACCACAATCTTCGAAATCAAGAAGGGACAACACATTTCGTTCGTGGCAAGCGTATTTACGGACTGACTCTAATTCATATACGAACTCGTTTGCGCTCCGTCACAGCTCTTAGTCCAGACTTCTCCTTGCCGCATGAGTTTACTAAATGTTCTTGTAAGTTTCGTTATCTCTCCGTCCACAATTCTTCGTATAATTTCCTATCTTAAATAGTCTGGTGTAGCCTTTAATGTTTCCCACCGCTTCATCGTCACCTTGGTATTAAATCATTATTGTTAATTTACCTGCTTCTGTCCATCTTATATAATGTCCAGTTTCACTTTGACTCGTCTCTATCCCGTTATCACACCCATATTGATTATGAACTTCACCATATAACTGTCTGTTTCCGAGGCACCCGACCATTGGCGACGCCCGTCATCGATTTCCAGCTACATTTTGCGCCCGCGTTATACAATTTTTAAGGCATATATATGGAATGACTCACAGTGCTCGACTGAAAGTAAGCCTCACAATGTCTTAACGAATGATTACCCAGCTTTGATTAAAAACGAAAAACCTCGCTCCTAGTCTATGACAATGCAGGGTCTGATCGTGAGAGCATAGACACATTCCATTTTCATGTTTGATTTTAGCTTCCATGTTTTTCACTGCTTGATTCATGTAAATCTTTGACTGTGACTTTCCCAAGCCTCTCGGAACTCCAGAAATATACACCATTTGTTTATTTATTTGGATTTTGTTTTCCATAGTCTGTCTGAGGCTGCCCGTCGCCATTGTGAAACTTTCCCCCGAAAGAAGAGGCTAATATGCTGAGTTATCAAAATAATTTATAAAGAAGACAAAATATTGTGAAACAAAATCCCGTGATAGTTAGGCGGCCTTGCACTTTCCAAATTTCCCGGATGGTCTTTATCCTACCTAGACGAGGCGACTGCCTCCATGATGGTCTCTTCCACCATATCTTAGAGATGTTTGGCCCGCAAGGGAGGTAAAGTTATTAGGTGCACTTGTTAAGTAAGGATTAAGTAATAAAACCAAAATCCAGGCTGGCCTGGGCAGTAAACCTTTTTAGTCGACAGTTTATTTGGGATAGAACGACTTATATAATGCAAACCCGAGGAATACGTTTCCGCCGAGGCTGGAAGAGTCTTGGGGTTGCGAGAAGGAGCGTTTATGCATGAAGAGCCCGAAATAATGAGAATAGATGGACAATCAGAGGATAATAAGTCCTTTTTAGTAGGCGTTGAAGGACACTCAGCAGGAACGCTGATGAAGTAGGATGGGACAGACGACACTGGTTTGCTGGTAAATGGTTTGCTTCAAATTTCATTTCTTATTCATGGCCTCGAACGCATCTGTGACACTAACAGTTTACGTTGCAGGCCGGCGTGTGGCGTGATGGTTAGGACGCGGCGCACCTCGTAGCCATGATCGTGGTACGCTCAGGCCAAGAAGCCCCGTTTTTGAGGTGGTAGCTTGATAGCAAGTGCTATCACTCGGTGTATAAATGTATCATATATGAGGCACAGAGGAGCCAATCGGTGTGCTCCTTAGTACGCAGAGAAAAAGGCGCTAGTTGCTTTAAATAATATAAAAATGGGTATGTAAATTAAAATTTTGCAAGTGATTCTATTGTTCCAGTCATATGTTATTCGCAGTATAGTCAAAATTGATATTAATTGAAAACAGCTCTTTCCCACCATGCTTGTGGAGAAGAAGCCTGTCTGCATTAAAAACTTTTAGCATGTTAAGTACGCAATGAGAACCAGCAAGCCGAGCTAGTGTCTATTGCCGCCAAGAAGAGTGATCGAAAGCTAAGCGAAGGCAATTAGATAAACATATTAAACAGTCCAGCTGTCGCGCAAACATTCAGCGGCAGGACGGTGTCAATGGGTTCGGAAGCTGGTGAATGGGAAAATAGTAGGCAGGCCGCTGGATATAGCCATTCGTAAAAATCGATCAACAGGTCATTGCCTTGAAATCGGTGCAGAATATTGGCACCTAATGAAATTTTAAGTCGCGGCTAAAAATGTCAAAGTTTAATCCTAGGCTGTATGTCAGTAAATTCGTTACGTTGGGATCGGGTGCTAGTAAGACTAATGAAAATTGAGCACGACTCTGTGAACAAGTGGAAGCTCAAACTAGGTCAAAATTGCTATAAACCTCTTCATCCGAGTAAAAAGCCATGAGTGACGACTCACCACAACCAACGGTGCAGCGACGTACAAACATACAGGGACGTTCAGTGACATCTAAATAGCCACGTTCGGAACCAGAGCAACTTAGGCAACCTAGAAAACGGCAGACGGGGATAGAGCAAAGGAAGGATGAAGAAAAATTAAAGGGTTTTACGAAACCTGGGAATGAATTTGCCTCTTCGAAATGAATAGAGCATAAATCAGAGTCAGCTTGTTGGATATCATCCATTGGAAATGCAACTAGGCAGCGAAATCAATACGGGAGGACGTAGAACAATGCGCGGACTTAGGGAAACCGGACGCAGTAATCAAAACTTAGAAACAGCGCATTAGGTCTTATCCGAAGTGAAATGTGCGGATAACTGCTTAATATGGTGCAATGTGCCAAGTGGCAACCGAAAACGTATTACGCCTACGTTCACGCATAAGATTCGCTGGGTGTTGTTATCGGCTAGCATAATGGTGGAGGCCAGGACATCAGGAATGGCCATGAAGAAACAGATTCGCTGGCTAAGTACCTTTGCAGAGTTTAAAGAGTTGAAAAGGGGACCCCGGAAACTTAGTGTCAGATGCCCTACCCGAAACCACTTTACTGATGATGACGAGGGCGATGCATTTGAATTCTGTGAGGCAGGTACAGCAAAGATTAGTTGCTTAGGGTTCCACATGCTCCACTTCGTGGTGACTGATGTTTGGTCCACTGTAATCTCCCTTTTACGCCATTGACTCCTTTTTCATAGGTGTGAACCCAAATGACGATTCAGTTCTTACGCTGGAAGAAGGCATATCATCCTCCTCACACCGCGCCCTCCAAGCTGGAATGCTACTGCCCTAGAGAACCCAATGTAGACTAAAGTCATCAGAAAAGGAGTAGAAAACAGTTAGTGGAAATCGCTTATGTCCGGGAGAAATTTGGACAACTAGAAGCTCGGTAAACATTGCTGGCGGTCTGTGGCCGAACTGTTCTCTCTCAAGGTTCAAAACGTTCCCGCTGAGAAGATTTTTTCGCCCCCAGCCACTCACTTAGTAAAGGTCTACTAACACTGCTGCGCTACCTGACAAAGCACGCCCACTTAAACCACCTTTTTATTCAGGCGATTTATACTTACGGAACGCTGATCGGTAAAGGGCCGGTACAAGTTTCCCTGGATTTGAAAAATAACTTGCAGGTATTGTCATCCAGAACTCCTGGATTCAACATGTAAAGTATCTGACGGGATATCGAATAGGACAATCCCATTCCTTCACAGCCTGGTTATCATTAATGGACATTGTAGAATGGGTCTGACAAAAATTGACGACAGTGATAACTTGCATTCGAGATTTGGCTTCGTCTTCAGATGGCCATTCATTCCCAGAGGGCAAAGAACAGCATCCCAGTTCGGGCGCGGTGGATATGCACTGCTGATGAATCCTAACAAGGATGAAGCAGCTGTACAGTGCTTCCATGGTTTCTTTATGTTGAGTTGAGCGATCATATCACATGGTGAATTATTTCATGTAAACATTCAATCTCCTACTACTAAAACGTATCAAGCAATCAGGCTCTGTAGGTCATATTCAAAGTCTTCGTCGTACTTAGGCTACCTGCAGAGAAGTCATCTATCAGTAGGGGACGATCGCTGTGAGCTAACGGACAGTAACCGTGCAAATCAGTGACGGATAGGTGCAACATCATGTGGTGAAGTTCAACAAACCGTTCAGAGCCTGCCCGGTAGCGTAATGGCTAAGGCGTTCGACTCACAATCGTTCGTCCCGGGTTCNCACTTACTACACTACTTGACAATAAACCGTTGCGAGTATCGGGCGTCTCATCAATGGAGATACTATGGGTAGGCAGAAGGGGCAAACAGATTGGGTTGGAGACAGAAGAGACAGATTGAATAAAAGAGAGGGAACTCTGAGCAGTAGCATACTTTTCACTACCCACCCCGCTCGATACATTGAGCAGCGCGGTCCTGATTATCCTGAGCGACGACCAATGCAGTATTTAATTATTTGTATGCGTGTAACTCATGGGGATTAATGAACGGGTACTGCTAGGGAGTCCAGCCACTAAGCAGAACAACGATTAGGGTACTCAACCAAAGCCTTTGGTTCTGACAAGAACTTCACCTGAGTGGGCGCCCATCTATTTGGATCAATTATTCTTCCACTCGTTTTTCCGACTGATTTGCCAAATCAGATCAACTCCCGACTTGGAGGACCAGGAGACTACTTCGTCAGGCCTCTACCCATTGACCTTCCAGGCATGATTGGATCTTCGGCTTGAGATAAGCCATCGTGTATAGCTCGTTGGATTATGGAGGCACGCAAGCCGTCACAGCACGTCAAGATGTAGTCTGACTGTGACAGTACTGCCTTCTCGCACCAGAGGTGTTCCTACATGACTGCGATGAAGAAGGAAAACGGGCATTTCTGGCCACACGATAGACTTATTCTCGGCAATCATTGTAAGAGAGTTGGTTTAACCCTGATTTCAAACCAATAACGGGCAGCTTAGAAAGCATACGGCTGAATACTCGCCGGCATCTGTGCCGATCGGGAGTACTGAGTACCCAGGATGGCTAACCCAGTCACCAGCACCTAGTAGGTTACGCGGCCATCAGGTCGTCCTGTGCTGCCTCATAGGTTAGATTATGTGATCGGTGACTTGGGTTAGAAAAATGAAAATAAATCGTCCACTTCTGTTAGCGAAACGGGGTAGTCAAGCTTCTATGTTCGGTTATGTTTTTCTGAAATAGACGAAGAACGCTGAATAAAAAAAGAAAATTAACTGACTAAACCATTGTATCATATCACGTTGCAGTGCGGTGAGCACGCAGATCAGTCGTTTCGGAAACTTAGTAAAATCCTTGACACAGTGAAATCTCTTCTGAGAAACCAGTCAGCCATTAAAATCACATGGAGTTAACTCAAATGTGGTGAAGTTCAACAAACCGTTCAGAGCCTGCCCGGTAGCGTAATGGCTAAGGCGTTCGACTCACAATCGTTCGTCCCGGGTTCGCGTCCCATTTTGCCCGTAGCGGATGTGCACTACTGACTGTTCCTAACATAAATGAAGCGCCTGTACGTCTTAAACTTTGATTTCTTCAGCTGCAACCTAACAGTTCCCCTTTTGTCCTCCACCAGATTTCTGCGTCCGCGATGAGCATTGTTGGTGTGCCTAAATGCTGAATTGTGTTGAAAGTGACTTATGGTTATTTTCCTAGAATCCAAATCTCACCTATTTTGGCCTTTTTGTTTTCATCTTTGAATCGTACACTTCGATGCATCATGTGATACAGCTGCAATGCTTGATCATACAACCAAGCATGCCTCTATATCTTCTGCAAATAAACCGCAATCACTACTGTTACTTAAAACCCTCATCATCAGCTATGCAATATGTGCCAAAGGCATAACTCTGGAGCCATAAACCACAGTTTCTGCAGTCGAGTAAGGAAAGCAATGGTCTAAATATCAGATCCCTCGCGTTAACGACGAAAAATGTGCCAGCGTGACCCTAGTCAGAGCAGGCGGGTTTCGACGTTTTAAATCTGACCCATAGGTCTTCCATCTAAAATTAGTAATTATAGTACGTTCACCCTCGATGTGTGAGATGCATGCGCTTTTTTGAGACAGAAATGCGACGACGAACCATAAATCAAGGGAAAGTTCACAAGCATTTGGCAAATATGTATGAGCAAAGAAAATTGGCTATTCAAGAAAAATGGCGAAAAACTGCATCATATAAAATGAATGCAAATGAAAGAGCAAGGTTATTTATGTGAATGGATGCGTAATGGTTTGGAGCAAGCACGAAATTCAATCTGGGGAAATTCACTCAGCTCTTACTATGTTACGTGAGCCGGATCCAACTCAATGGCCCTGCTTGAGGTCCGGAAGTATTACGGGGGCTCAGAGGTTATCCAACAAAATCGCCGAGGGGCTAATTCACATTTCTCACCTTTCCCCTGTTTCAAGGCGCAACCACGTCTCCCATGGTCGCAAACGCACACGGGCTGATCTATTTCTGACGTATCATCTTCCGTTAGTTTACGTCTGGAGATAATTTAAGCCCTGCCCTCCACCTCCTTTAGCAAACATTCCAGATGATTTTCCAAGTCTGGCCCATGGCACCTATAGGAAGGTGCTCGCGTTTCCTTAGAAAATCGGGATATAAGCGAGCAAATATATTTACAAGAATAACTAGACATCCATCTATGACTACTGGAACAAACCTACGCCAATCTCAGGAAAATGTAAAATTCAGATCCACTCCGATAGGTATCTGTCTGAATATCTATTTTGAATTTGCCAGCGTTGTAACCCTGCCAAGTGCAAAATAATTAATTTTGCAACATCATTCTATTTTCATGCAAAATTCTTAGTGCGGTGCCTACATGCAAGCCGAACGACAACATTCATACTCCAGACGAAAGGGCTTATTTTTCCCTCGCCTTCGTACTACTTCAAGAATTCAAAAAGTATGGTAACGGAGGAAAATCTGTGCATCAAACTGCCACCATGAAGCCTTCAGAAGTTATAATCGCTGGTCCGGTGTGTACCTTATTCCAGGCCGGCACCGACTAAGACGAAATACTGGAGGCTTAAATGATTGGAACTGTTGTAGCTATACCTAAGGAGATCAAAACCCTGCCAAAGAGAGCTACAGGCCGGTCAGTCTTTCGGGCATTCAGAATGGCGGGAAAATTATTCCGGGCCCACCTACCCCAAATACTAGATGAGTTATCCGTATTCATCCCAACGCAGCAGGGCTTTGAGAGAAATAGATAAGGTCCCAAGAACCTCCTGTGCATCGCAGATAAAGCCGAAAAATAAGCCGCTAGCCTTGAAAAAGTGGACCGATTAGCCACGAGCATGACAATGGGACAGGGTGGAAAGCCACATCATCATAGAATTTTTCGAAATAAGTCTATTCTAGATGAGTATATTTGCACTTCAATGGGACATAATGCAGACACTCAAGACTGTGATCGGTTGGGAGTAGACCGGACGGCTTTTTCGGCAAAACGCAAACTGCCTCACAAAGTTCCAGGAGAGATAGCTCGCATAATTAAGATCTAGACTGTTAATCAGGTCGGGCGTTTTCAGTAGCAAGGTGATTACATACGGAAATGACTGCCGAGGATCTTGGTATCCATGTTGAAACTGGTTCCATTTAAACTGAAACTTGGGCGCGGTGTGGTAGCGCAACAGTGTAATGGTGGAGTAGGCCTTCGGATGTACAATTCATTATAATTGATTTGAACTACTGACGGTTGAGACCAGTAATATTTCGCATTCAGAATGGGATGAAATATGTTTTCTGTTTCGTATAAAGACAAATATTGGGCCAGGCTGGATGGTGAATCTCCAAATTGAGCGCAAACCTTAGAAAGAATTTTGTGCAATCGAGCGGCGAAGGCTAAAAGATTTTCAGTGGATACTGAACGGAACGTGTTTTAGTTGGTCAACTTTAATCACTGTGTCTTGTAGGTTGGTTTGCTTAACTATTTTATTCCGGCATTGATGAAGAACGCTCCATTTTTGAGTCACGGATTCAACCTCAACCTGCTCTTTCAATGGCGACATTCTAATTTTCCCTTGCAAAGGCCTGAAAATTACCATTCTCAGGCTCAGAGAGGACAATAATAACACGCAGATTCATTTATTACCACCTTAAAATGTTTGGTATGTCTCGGTGGCGTGTCTCCGGCGAGTCGTCATTTGTTGCCAAGCCTACACCGCTGCACGGTGGCCGTCCCCCCTTTCCGTCGTCGGCGACTGCCGTCCATTTGTCAGTAATTATTGGCAAGGTGTAGTTGACGTTAATATTTTGAAATATTAACGTGAACTTTTTAGCCCGGTCGCAGTTTCTGATGGTACGAAAGGCCGTCCCGGCCGTTACATTTTCGCATGGTGCACATTTCTGGTGCCGCTTCATTTGCTTCAGCTCATTTTGCGCTGGATAATATTGGTCGAGTATTCAAACGACCGCCACTAAATCTTTTTAAGACGGTTTATTGATAATCAGCGAAAATCGTTTTATACGTCGAGAACCGGGATTTAAGCGATTGTCCTTCCACCCTTGAACTTTTTCAAGACTGATGGTATACGATTTACATAAAACGGGCAACAAGCCAAGGGTTCTGACTTAGAAAAGCTTAAGATCCAACCCTCTGCAACCAGAGCAGTCAAGTTTGTTTTTCGATTGTCAGAAACTAATCGATAATGCTGCATTCGGCCAAAGCACGCTCGCAACCCTGTTTCACTGGACTGCAAACAAACTCCGATTGAATTGTTCGAGTATTTAGGTAAAGTATTTTGTACAATCAGATGTGGTCATCTCAATCTACACAGCTTCTTCTTAGGAGACGGCTGGTGGAGTTTCGCTTTTAATTAATCGAGGATCTAGTGTTATCCTAATCGGCCCTCCCTGAGGTGTCGCCGAAAATGATGATAGCGATAAACAAACCTAAAGTGTGGTGGTATGTTGGGTGTCACTCTCCATGAACTACATTGCAAATCCTTGATCTTCGACTGCTCGCCCTCTTCTGCATAACATCCCACATGCATCCCACACCCACGGATCTCATTCTCTTCCAGAATCTTCGCCAGGCGGGGCTAAGTATGAGTGTCTGACCTCGGGTTCTCCTCGTCCTCTGTTGATTGCATGGTGTCGACTCTGGGACCGATGACCGTCGTGCCGGAGTCCATGAAATCGCCTCGGTCTTGTGATTCTTCTGAGAGAGGGTAAGACAAAGAAAAACTGGTGGAAACGGTGCTCGTGTGCACCGGTGGATGTTTGACTTGGTGGCGGGCACCTAACGGCGGCCGGTACTGCTCTGGTCGGTTTGACATAGGGGCGGCACGTACATCGGTGCATACATTATCGCGACAAACATGTGCCAGCCTGCTTTGTGTTGTTATGTCATCACAAAATGGAACAGCATTCGACAAATGGATATGGAAATAGTAACGAGGTCGTAAAAACGAATGAGCTGCTTTACCTTGCGGCCGCTGCGTCTGCTTCACACATCCGGTACTTCTGGTGTGACGGGTGGCGCTGTGACTCTCTTCCCACCAGAAGTCACTGCGGGCAGCGCTGATAGCGGGTTGACTAGAGCCCGTGAAGCAGCGGCCGGATGCGTTGGTCTTCAGCAGGAGCAGTCCAAGTTACATTGGCCTTCTTCAACGTGTCGTAACTGCGAGAAAATTCTATGGCATCCATAAATGGACGCGTCACATCTAGAGAACGACTAGTGACGCATCGAAGACGACTGACGTAGTTGGTTATCCTGTAATGTTCGAACTCCAGTTCGACTTAATCGAACCATGGTTGAGGATCGGACGGCGTAAAGTAGGGCATATGAAGAGTTGAACCCTACTCTTCGATCCGGAGACGGNAATGAGCAGCCACACGGAACAATAGGCGGCGCGAAATACGAACAGCTAGCCCAGCCCGCTAGCGGAAGAGAGAAGACGAACACAGAGTACTGCCGCGCGTTTATTGGTGACCCACCAACACAAATCAGAATTCAAGTGAGCTCTAGCGTTTATATAGTTTTGTTGGGTGGCCTTGATCGATGTGTGGACTAGCCAATCACAGAACGGGCTTTTATGAATCTTTTCGCGGACATAAAAATATTTAAAATAACGTCAATTTGGAAATATTAAGAAAAGGATAGATTCTTTTGGAAAATTAGTAGCAGAAATGAAATCTACGGCTCCAAAAACCTTGGATTGGTCATGGACCATAACAATACCACTTAGATTAGTACACCGAAGTTGGTGAGTTGCACATTTTCTAGGGAAATAGCATAAATAGAAGAGAAGCAAGAATAGAACAAAGACGACGTAAATGAGAGCTGAAGAATTGATACATTTTAGTTTCGCGTGAAAAACGGCCGACGTTCGATCGCATCGTGCAAAAACTCGTGGGCTTTGAAGCCAATGCTGGAAAGAATAATTTTGACCAACAGTTCGGATCAGATAGGAATAAATGAAGTGAAGCGCGCAAAACCGATGCAACAGGTACCATAAGTCAATATCAAAAAAGGTAAGAGAAAAAACTAGCTAACGATCACGAATAAAGCCTTATAGGGAGATAAAAAGCAGTAGCAAACACTTTATGCATAACCACCGAGCCAGCAGGAAGTGCACTCACTTCTCCCATGCGTACGGTCTTTTCCGGATGACCCTTTCCAGTTATCTGACTTGCGCGCCGTCTGCGTGCTTCTAGGCGTTCATTCGCATGCTCCCGATCAACATCGGTCAAGTAGGTTAGACCGGTCTCGATCAGATCTTTGATACACGGCTACCGGGAGAGAAAAAATTAGATTTCGTTTGAAGAGACAATTGGAGGATTAGAAAAACGACACAGATTACATGGCAGGGTGGTGACTTCGTTTATCAACTAGCTGGACATATCTTAGGTCTTGGTAGTGCACAATCTGCGTATTTATTAACAAAGATCACGAAATTTTTTTAATGGTAGACGAAGCAGTTTGATCAGGTATCGATTCGCCGTGCTCAGCTTGCCATGGCAACTTGGTCACGGATGGCTTCAGTGGAGGGGGTGTGCCCTATAGCTACCAGGGCTCACAACACGGAAGGAAAGGTGCCGGGAGCCATGGCCGTACAATCTGGAAAAACAGAACTGTATAAGGTCTTAGTAGATCGGAGGTGGTAACGCGTCTGGCGACGATGCATTAACACCTACAGTTCAAGCCTCAGTTGGGGCTCGGTGGATATGTACTGTCACTAATTGCTCCTAATTATCCGAATGAACACACGTCAAAGTGACTGAAGCCATGGATTTTACAGGTGAATAGAGCATTCACACAGCTTGAAGAATGAATCAACAATCAAAGAAAAGTTTAATGACACAAAATCGGTATGTACTGCCCGGAAACGGGTAAAAAAGCCGAAGTCTCGCTTTTACAACGGAAAGCGAAGTAGGCAATAAAAATTAATGAAACTGATTACACCATTTAAAGATTGAATTCAGAAGAAATAACAATGAAATCAGAAACTGTAAAGTGAATGTGAGAAACCATCAGTTTCATTTGAGAACAGGCGGGTGTGGTAAATCTCGTTCGCCTATAGTGTATCTCATTGGACAACTGACCACATCAGTTACAGTCCCATGACCTCCAACCTGTCTTCTCACAGCCCATGGGAGAAGAACTAAGTCAGATGTGAGCCTTGCATCATGCGCACCAGTGGGCGGACGTTAATGCTGTTAGGTGCTCTGTAGTTCGAAAATTGTGTTCACTAATCATCCAGATAATACTGAACAAATCGTCCAGAATCCGACCGAACACTGCCACGTAGGACTCCATGATGAGTAAATCTCAGAAACGATGGATATCCTCTACTTCAGCCGCACCATTGGACTCTTGCAAATCCATCCCCTGAATGCCATATTCAATCGGACGCATAAATCCCCGAGACTCAAACTGACCTAGAAAATGACTGCGAGCAGTGGTAGGTAGGAAAATGTAGCGGGATAGAAAAGGCTACGGCTATCGACAATAGTCAGCTGATTAGGAACGCTGAGTTAACCAAGTCGAGCGCAAGCGAAGTGGTTATGGAGTCTGACGGCTGACGGATTCATTCTCAGCAGCGTCTGCTGGAGCGTCGGGCAGTACACTTTTGTGATATGCTAGAAGCATGAGTGCAGTGGAAGAGGCATGATGCCTCACAGCCGACAGGGTCTACTACGCGGTTAGAACTGGCAACCGTGACTTTGGAATTTGGAGTGACATGGAACCAGACAAGGTCTTCTTTGGTCAAGTGTGCGAACGAGCGGGACAACAGCGAGTTGCTGTCTATCACCAAAATGACCGACGGGTCTGGAATTCGAAGCGCTGACCGCTTTAGAAACAGACACCTAGTCCACTTGACCACCGCCGGTCTGATCTTAATGTAATGTCCTACCTAAGGTTGAAAAAGAAAAAAACAATTAGGGAAATATCGTTTTCGACAATAAAAAGAGCTCCTCAAAATACTAGTGATTTTCTTACCAAACTTCAAATATGGTCATTATTATTTTTTCTAATGGATATCCTACACACTGTTGACACGCGCATCATCATGTGGTATTATATCAATAACTAACTTTATTGAAGACGATGTAGCGTTGAAAATTAAACTCTCACAAAACAAATCTAGCCGTGTTTAGATTTCTGTTGTGCTCCAAAAAATATTTTCTGTTCATCATTGATCAAAGACTGTCGGGTATACCGTGGCGGCATAATAAGGAACGTTAACGGCACGGACCGCAAACTGGTACGCGCCCGTCTGAAGCTTCACCTTACAGCTTGAAAGAAACTCCAACTGCACCGCAGAGTCGACGTGTCCAAGTTAACGATCCCAGATAACGTCAGAAGCTATCACATCTAAACTAGCCGAGATCGACAAGGATGGTAGCCTAGATAAGTTGTGGGTGAGGCTCAAAGTATCCATCACCTTTAGCAGCTAGGCAAAGCCAAATGGAACAGAAAAAGTTGAATATCCGCGGAAAATCTTAATGGATGTGCTAAGGCTACAGATGCGAGACTGCACAACTCACTCCGTTACTACAATCTCTGCCGCGGAGCTACATGTTCAACGAAGAGGGGCCACAAGCGACATTATCATGAAATTGCAGACGGCATGGAAACCGCAGCTGCCGTTGGAGATTTTGAGAAGCTTTTCGAACTGTTGTGCCGCTCTTCGAGAAAGGCGCAAACTCCGCCCACCACGCTTCGTGGTGGCCATACCATATCGGGATGCGAACAAAAGCTCCAAAGATCGGTTGGACACAGCTGCTGAGTCGCCATCCCATTGAGTCAATCTGTGTAACATCACCAGACGACGTGGAGCAATACGAAATTGATCTTCAGCCTCTCGACGAATTGGAAATCGCCTTAGCCATTCAGACAATGAAAATCAAGAAGTCACTTGGGAGATGGTATTCCACCCGAGATTGGCAAATCTTGTTTGTCAGCTCTCTTGTATCCACTAAGCTGCTTCGTCGTATCCGGGACTCCAAAACGTTTCCTAGGAACCAATCAACCATTATTCTAGTCTCTATACCAAAAAGAGCGACAAGACCAAATGTGTGGACTACAGAAGTATCAGACTCACCGATATGGCAGCTAAGCTTTTTGCAACCGTTTTGCTAAATTGCTTTGCTGCTGTTCGGGATGCACGAACAACCCCTACCCAAAGTGCTTTTCGTTGATAAACAGGTTGTGTTGGTCAGATCTTCAAACTACGTCGAATTCTAGAACAGCCGCATAAGTTCCTTCAAACACAACGTGCTTGACCGACATTCATGCAGCATTCGACACCGCAGACAGACAGTTACTCTATAACCCACTACGAGACTACACCTTGACGTGTTGTGACGGCTTGCGTGCCTCCATAATCCAACGAGCTATACACGACGGCTTATCTCAAGCCGAAGATCCAATCATGCCTGGAAGGTCAATGGGTAGAGGCCTGACGAAGTAGTCTCCTGGTCCTCCAAGTCGGGGGTTGATCTGATTTGGCAAATCAGTGGGAAAAACGAGTGGAAGAATAATTGATCCAAATAGATGGGCNAAGACGACTGACGTAGTTGGTTATCCTGTAATGTTCGAACTCCAGTTCGACTTAATCGAACCATGGTTGAGGATCGGACGGCGTAAAGTAGGGCATATGAAGAGTTGAACCCTACTCTTCGATCCGGAGACGGTTTTTGTTCCCTGAACATGATGCCATATATTGAAAAATAATGACGTCAATAGAAGAGGCTGAAAGCCATCGATAGGAAAACGTAGCAAAGATCTACGCGAAACAACAGTTGTAGACAAAATCAAAGGTATAATTCACCCGTGAAAAAACACGGCAAACAGGGCGCAAGCAGAAAGGAATAGAAACTCACACGAGCAGTCAGTCACGCTGGACTCATCAGTCTGTAGAACGGATAGTCTTGATGCGAATCTCGTATTGCGTTTGCACGCCCTTAACCTTTGTGACCACTCGTGCGTCACTCTTACTCGGCTCCGTACGATTGCAATACTAGCAACTGCGACACTACCAGTACAAGGAAAAGACAGTCGGAAGCGGTAGCAGTTTTGAATATATTTGGACAGGAGCGTGCGAGCGGTGCGTGCGTGAGCAAGACACAAATGGCGACCGCGCTTGGCGGTCAACGGTCGGTTAAACGAACTACCCGGAGGAACAAATGCAAGTTGTGCTAAAGGCTCCCGATCCAATTACACTTTTTATACAAGATCCTGGCGAGGATGTATATATATATATATATATATATATATGTATATGTGGCATTGGTTTGTTCGCTGAGCTGGGCAATTTTCGAACAAACCAATGCCGTTCTGTTGAACCTGAGCTACTAGAAAGAGCATCATTCTCTAACCTGCTATCATATGTATATATATATATATACTGCCCTAAGAAAAAGTCTTATCCCTCAGTGTCTCCAACCAACAGCAATCCTCATGTCCTTGGGCCACAATCAGGAAGGCGCGAAGCACGGGAGCTAGCTTTTTCATACCTCTACACCAACTCAGCTTGACCGACACGTCATTTCCTTCAGTCTTGCCCAGAACATGAAAAAGGAACACAGAAACACGGACGAACAGGCATACACAACACGTGTCCAAGCGGCTGAAGACAGCGTCGAGCGATTATCTCATTCAGAGAGATTGTCGCCACCCGACACAACGAAACACCTCATCATGGCTCTCTCGATGTTCTCACCAGATACGAGCGTCGGTGGCATCGGTATTGGAAAACAAAGTTGCCGGGTTTTGTCGATGCGGATACCCCAAGTTTCGCAACCGTAAAGCAGAACACTACGAATTGCGACATTGTGCAACCTTACCCGGAGGGGAAGTTGGATGTCATGGCGGTGCCACGAGTGTCGGGGTTTCACGGAAGCTCCCCTGGCCTTCGCAATTCATGACGTGACCTCGTAAAACCGATTGTCTTAATGCGGATTCCGTATTCCGTTTGCTTGTCCGTAACCGTTGTGACCATTTGTGTGTCACGCTTACTCGGCTGTGTACGATTGCAATACGACCGGTGGTGGCCAAACGGATAAGGTCGTGGCGTTTGAACGTAAAAGTCGCGGGTTCGAATTGGTCCATTTCCTCACTTGGCAGCCCTCTGCTGGCCCACGGCCCCCTTCCTGAAAATTGATGTACACTGTTGTTTCATTAATAAAGGAAGTGAAGAATAAAGAATCCTGGCACTTGACCGGTACAAAGAAAAGACAGTAGCAGGTTGAGTATATTTCGATAAGAGCACGCGAACGGGACGTGCCTGAACAACGGACAAGTAGCGACCACGCTTGGCGGTCAACGTTCGGTTAAACAAGCGAACCGAAGGAAGAAATCCCTGTTTCGCTACATCCTCCTCCGCAACACCAATAGATGTAATCAGAATCCCGAGGTACTTAAAGCTGCTGATAACCTCCAACCAATCACCACGAGAAGTGGATGTAGGCATAGGTTTTTGCCAATCTTACATCATTATCTTGTATGTTGAAGGTTCGAAGCACAGATTATTTGGATACCTCAATTGCCAAGTGGTTTACTCCGCGTTGAATTGCCTGTGCATCATCAATCAGCAAGGTACTACTATTGGAATACTCGAAGGCGAAATCTCTGTTACCTGGGAAGAGGAGTTCAACTAAACCGTCTAGAAGACTAGATCAAGCGTTCTGCAGAACATCCTCTACGACATAGTTAAAAGTAAATTTGGATATAGAGCAACTTTGCCGTACTCCACTGGTGACGACGAAGAGTGGCCAAAACGGACCATATGCCCTAACCAGTCGGGAGGTATGATGATACAACTCTTTTAGGACCGACGCATACTTCTCAGGTACACCATTTCTCAACAGACTGTCATAACACAGACGTATCAACAGAGTCAAAGGCTGCTTGAATGTCCAAGAGCATGATGGCCGTTGGCATTTGGAAAGTAAAACGATACTCTAACGGTTGTCGGAGGGTGAAGATTTGACCCATGCATCCACGACCAGCGTGAAACCCAGCCCATTTCCTACGAGTTTGCCGTTCGCATGTGTTGTACAACTTGCGAAGATTAACAGACGAAAGCAACCTTGAAGTCACTGGGATTAGGCTGATATCCTTATGGTTAGCGCAGTCACTGTGCAAGCCCCTTTAAAAATCGGGAACAACAACCAAAGTAATGCGGCATTCCTGTTTCAACTAATAATAACACTCAACTCGCGTTAGTAGTGCTCATCTCTGTAATCAACTACTTTATTCTCATCATGGTCATTCGTCGGACAATTCTCCAGTCATCCTTGCATCCTAGGCGAGAAAACGCAACCTTGAGGACGACTATGCTTATGCACGCCTGGTTATGGGCACCCTAATAATTTCACTATTCGTGCAATGGAAATCCTGATTGATTTCATGGGCAAATGGAGAAACAATGCTTATACCACCTTACTGAACGTTCATCAGGTAGAGCACAGAAAAAAGGAAGGACGCAGTTTCGGTTATCGCGCTTGATCCACTCATCTCTCAGTAGATTGCTATCGTGTCATGACCTAACTATGCACCTAGATTTTGGAGCAATGTTGACCCAACTTGTGTTGGGTAGATTAGTGGCTCAACTAAGATTGGAATTGGTGTCATTGGACACACCAGAGGAGGATGGCAAATTGGAAGTTTTTTGTCTTCAGTAGCATCTACACTGCAATCGAAATGTTAATTGCAAAAACGTGAGCTATGTCAATCAATTGCTTGAGCCAAAAAGCATGGCGGCTGGATCGCGGTGTACGGTGTGCCACTGGCGCTTCAGTTTGGGACCGTTGATAACGTCAGGGTGGTAGACGCGGGGTCAGGTATTGAGCGGCCCTAAGACGATAACATGATGTGAATTCGCCCTTCTCTCTTCACCGTGTCCTAATCACCATCATCATCATCGTTCAACGTTAAACAGCAAGGCAAGCCTCACTGACCGCTGCCTCTTCCCCAGAGTTGCACGTTTCTATGGAAAGATTAAATATTCAAGTGGAACAGGGAGTGGACCTACACAGGCCGGAAAAGATAATACGCTGCTACAGCCAACACACAGAACACAGGGTAACTGTACAAACGCACGTGTTTTCAATCATTCTGATTCGACAGAAAATGACAACACAATCGCCACTGTTTACGGTTCATTGCCATATCCTTCAGTGTCTCCAGCCAGCAAGTCGACGAGTCATTCGGACCCCAACCACCAAGGCGTGAGACAACTACTTTACCTAAGTTCACTGTACAGTTTCTCATCCCACGTTGCCA
>LUCM01001305.1:39392-65770 GCA_008360955.1 Fasciolopsis buskii
GACGAGGCGTTTGGCGCAGTTTGTTGAATCCTGAATTCGTGTTTCACTCACGCAGCAGACATCAATCGAAAGTGAGTCCACGGTCAGAGCCAAACACGCCTGTTGGCCAGCCTGCATTGAAGTGCGCACATTGAAAGAACCGAGATTCAGAGGCTGACGAGGCTTGAGAAAATGTGAGCTAACAGACTGAAAGCCACCTACTACACTACTTGACAATAAACCGTTGCGAGTATCGGGCGTGTTATCAACGGAGAAACTATGGGCAGGCAGAAAAGCAAACAGTTTGGGTTTGAGACAGAAGAGTCAGGTTAAATAAAAGGGCAATGCAGTGACGTTCGAACGCTGTTCATACACAAAAAATAATTACACGTCGACAGCTTTGCAGGTACATTAAACGTTCGGGGTTGGGCACATGGTAAATGCATCTGCAAGCGATGCATGCTTGCGGCTGCTTGTTGAAAGTGAGGCCCAATCGTCGTCGTTCACTGTACCTAAGTATTAGTAGAAGACGCCTCTAAGTGAGCGGAGGCTTCCGTCTTTTGCAGATTTTTCAGCTAATGCACCAGTGTTGGGTCCATAGTTGATCGCAACCCCATCAGAACGGTTGGGAAAGCCCGTTACTTGCTTGAACTTGGAAGCACCGGGTGAAGTAGATGTAGTGCACCAACGTTTGGACTACCGTCGATAGTCCTTCTCAAGGCAAGTTTTACAATCAAATGACTGAGGGGACGTTCACATGATAGCGGATGTTTAGTTGTCTGTTTGTGTAGGTGTGTACTTTGAACTGTGGGTCGGGTGAAAGACAAGTTTTCCTTTACGTCATGCGTCCCCGTGATGGTGGGGCCAACTAGCGTGGTGACCTTTGAAATGTTTGTTTCTTAAAGATGTTAGGGCTATCCATATATCCAAAATCTCTGCCCCGTAGTTTCGATTGATTCATGTGGGGTGGGTGCTTATCTCCAGAGCCTCAGCAAACTTATGTTCAGTGCAGGTTCTGAATCCACGTTGAAGTACTTTTGTGTTTTCATAATCTGCTATGTCCCTCTGCTATGGCATGCAGAGCGATGGCTGAATCGCGCTCAAGTTTTGATAAGAACGCCTTATTCGAAGGTCTGCAGTTTTCTTTTTTTCTGATTTCTGTTCCGTGTCATCAGCTGTTTGCTGGTTTATCCAATTTTTTCTACTGGGCATTCCTTGCAACTAATTTTGTAGATGCAACTGTCTTAGTTCTGCACACCGACTTGATCTTTAACCATTAATTATTAGTGTTTTAAAGTACTATCCATCCGGAAGAAAGTGATAATCTCAAAGTTACTGAGGACCTTTCTTATTGCTTCCGAAGTACCCGATCTGTACAGAATTCCGAAAGAGGTCTTTTTCTTCTTTTCCTTCGTCTTGGTTGCTGACATTCAAGTTTTCAGTTGTTTTCATGTGAGGCGTGATGGATAGTGATTGTTTTGCAGGATGTCTTAGTTCTTCCTTACGTTCGGTATCGTCACTGCTTAGCTTTTGAACTCTGTTGGCTAGCCAGTAAATAAGCGTCCGTTTTACGCATTGTGGATGAGCCGAACTGAAGTCCAAATACTTATCTGAATGTGTGAAATTATTGTGAATGCCGATGTTAAATTTTCGTGAGTCCGACAGACTAAGAAGCTCATGACTTTCCTGGTGTCTTCTGGCTCCGTTACAAACTTAGTGGATTTAAATTGCTTATTGAGAGCTTGAAGACAGCTATCTTTTTGTGTTGACTTGATGATTGCAAATGTATCATCGAGATACCATACATACAACCGCGAGGTGTGAATAGAATCCATTAAAAGCTTTTAATTCAGCCGAGTGTAGGAAAAGGTTTGCTGCAATGGGGGATATTCGATTTTTTTAACGCATTTAGTCGTCGTTGTTCAGTGACGGTCCGACATTGTTCGAGGAACTTACCTGGGAGCAGATGATTCAGACCATCCTCAATATTCCGTATTCTGAAGCACATTGAACGCATGTTTACTGTACAGTCGTGAATACGATGTCGTAGGAATGTTTAAAACATGCCAAACAGGACAAAATCGCAAGTTCGCGAAATTGACCTCGCAAAACAACCAAGGATGGATCAAAATCAATGTCAGACAACCTGCAATAATGAATTCCAAAAATATAGTGGTGTACATATCCAGCAGACCGTTTACATCTATAGAATTACATTTACTGCAAAAAGGTCTGAATTTCCATCTCCAATGAAAACCGGTGATGGTAGAAGAAATTTTGCCAGCACCAGGACAATCGTTATCGAACCTTACGCAAGAAAACGCTAATCAAGCTAGACTGAAGATATGCGATGTTTTTAAGAACCAACAGCCAATCGCACCAAATATCAGTGAAAAAAAGGAAAGCACCAGCAATCGTAAAATCAAATCAAACAGTCCACATCACAAACGCGGGCAAAGGGAATGTTAAACGTTATTCCCAACAGATTGGATTACGTGTTGCGTATGACGAACACTCGTCTACCATATCGTGCCCTATTTGGTCTTCATCCCAGTGAATGGAAGAAGCCGTGTGGAGGCCAACAGATGACGTGGCAACGTGGGATGAGAAACTGTACAGTGAACTTAGGTAAAGTAGTTGTCTCACGCCTTGGTGGTTGGGGTCCGAATGACTCGTCGACTTGCTGGCTGGAGACACTGAAGGATATGGCAATGAACCGTAAACAGTGGCGATTGTGTTGTCATTTTCTGTCGAATCAGAATGATTGAAAACACGTGCGTTTGTACAGTTACCCTGTGTTCTGTGTGTTGGCTGTAGCAGCGTATTATCTTTTCCGGCCTGTGTAGGTCCACTCCCTGTTCCACTTGAATATTTAATCTTTCCATAGAAACGTGCAACTCTGGGGAAGAGGCAGCGGTCAGTGAAGCTTGCCTTGCTGTTTAACGTTGAACGATGTTGATGATGATGATGACGACTATCTATTTATCTGTTTTATCTTTGTAGGTATATATACGTATTGATTTGAGAAAGCGTACACTGAGTTAATACGTTTTTCTTGACGTTTCAATCGAAACTATGGCTCGTTGTCAAACGCGAATATACATATATATATATATATATATTTATGGTTGAATAATCGAAGTCATGTTAAAACTACTGTCACTATTTCACAGTTGAATCATAGGAAGCGTTCTTCGCGTTTCAGATATCGTTTTTCATCTATCCAACTTTCTCATCATGTCTGTTGGCCAGTTCGCTAATGTTTCCGGATCGACGATTTTGTCTAACGCTTCCGCTTCGGCTCTTAACATGAATGCAACTGTTGAACCAGTAAACAAAGATTGCACTGATGCTGTTTTGAACGCTGTGATCCCGATTATTTGCGTGCTGGTGTTCATTGGAACAACCGTTGTCACCTATTTCGTCGACGATCCAGGTCTGAGGAAATTGAAGCGCTCAACGGGAAAGGTGAGTCACTTTTACCGATATTTTCAATGACTCTTAGGTCGAAGTCAAGACCGTTCCTGAAAATGATCGAAATTATATTCGTTATCTGGCGGAGCATCGCATGGGTGATCACGTGAAGGGTCATACCTTTTCTTCGTTTTCTCCCGGCTATGCACCATACGGTGCTCCGCCGGAAGGCGATGCAAGTCAAACCCGGCGTCGCGCATGTTCTGAATCACACACAGGTCGCCGTCTAAGTGACGCCAGTTCTGAAACTCAGGTTTGGTCTCAAGCTTTCGGTGAATTTCGTTCTCCCTTCTTCTAGGTCATATTGGAACATATGCTACTAACTGTTGGCTCGGGGAGTACGTATACGTCACTGAGAAACAAAGCTTTTAATGTACCCTTCATTCATCGTCGGTAAGAACAACCCAGTCTTTGATTGACCCTTTTAGCAACAAGGATGAGGCCAAATTGCCGCCTGAACTGCCAAATAAAACTGTGAAAGCAGAAGTTACGGATACAAGTGAATCCAAGGATGAAAGCCGTAATATTGAACTATGATCACGTATCGCAAAAGAATTAGCTTCACATTTCCGCTTTGTAATTGTTTCTTTGGTCTGATAAACTTTTCTTCCATTTGATTTTGTAATAAAAAATAGCGTCTTCTGTACTACTGCACCGGGGATGAACCGTTATCAGCTCGATGGATGGTGTTTATGGGATGTGTCACAAATAGACTGCATCTTAAAGTTTTGTGAAGGTTTGGGTGCTTCCATGACCAAGCGTGCTGTACAGGATGGCTCATCTCATGCTGAAGATCCAGTCACGTCCCGAAGGTGAACAGATAGAGGTCTGACGAAGTAGTCTCCTCGAGATTTGGTCTGAGATGGCAAACCAGTGAGAAAAATGAGTGAAGGGTAATTGGTCCAAGTAGATGGGTTTCCATTCAACCACTTTCTGTTGCCTTGCGGACAGGTTCTCGTTGGAACCAAATACTTAGCGGCGAGGCTCACTAACAGTACCCGCCCACCATTCTGCATTTGTTACACGCCTACGAATGTTGCCATCCTACATTGGTCCTCACGTCTAATAATCTGGACCTCACCGCTCACTGCATCGAGAGGAGTGGGCAGTGATAGGCATGCGCTTGCTCCCACTTTTCGTGCTGGTTTGCTGTCACAGTACTTTGTGGGTAAGTATTGCAAATCAAAGGTTCCGGTTAGGGTCCCCAAAGGTAGTATGGGTAGCTATGAAATACCTGTAGACCGAATACCTTCTGCATCATTTCTACAGGGAACCTTTCTAATTTCCGTGCTTCCAATGTAAGGACAAAGCAAACTGCCACGGGAAACCGCAGCTCGACGGATTTGTCTGATTCCGGCATCATGGGAAGGGCGAAACGGGTTGCAGGCAATACTTAAACCTTTGTTAGCTTCATGGGTGCCTTTAAGGTCCATGCACTCACTAAAATGGAGCAAAAAGCTACCTTAGCTAGGACTCTTGAATCTTTTACCGTAGATTAATGCTGTGTATCCGAAACAAACAGGGAGTCCCGCTTCCTGATCATTCCTCGTAACCTAGATCCACCCTCATTCTCTCGCTTCGCTGTTCGAGGGTCAGGTGGTCCGGTTTCGAACACGTGGTCAGACTGGCGTTGGTGTCGCTCTGGGCGTGCACTGACAAGGGACCCCAGTCAACAGCTGTTTGTGTGCAGTTCAGTGGTACGGTTCTGTGCGTATCAATAACAGTCGATTTACACGTTGTTTGTTCGTGTGTGTGCTCCCACTGACCGCAGCTTATCTGTGGTGGAAGACCAGTTCTGGCAGGATTCTCGAATATTCCAGAGTGTACGTTCACTGGACCTTGTGGTCTTTGCTGATAGTCTTAACGCCTAACTTGGGTACTTAGCGGAGACGGAAGGGCAAATCAGAGGCGGATTTTCTGTCTCATTCGATGGAACGGGCAACGGGGTTCGTTTCGCCCAGGTTTATTCAGACCAAAGTCTGTTTTTGGCGAACACCAATTTTTGTCACAGACTTCGGATCGCCTGGAGGATTTCCGGTCATTCTGGACCACACCCGTGGATTAAGATCATGCTTCGGTGCGAGTTCGTCTCTGTTTGCGCCTTATCTGAAGGTGACTAAGGAGATAGATTTTCTTGATAGTCTTAAAGCAGATGGATTGTTGTCATCCTTCTTCAGACATGGTGGTGAACTGTTTTCACCGGAGTTAGCATAACTCCTGGGATCAATCTGGAAAAAGGAAGAAATTCCTAACAATTGGTGTGAATCGGTGATTGTGCTTATTTACAAGAAAGGTAATAGATACTCATGTGAAAACCAGCGAGGAAATAGTTTAGTAAGCATTGCATCGAAACTGCTCTTGGGCATTATCCTCTGCCGATTATCTAGAACTCGTGAAACATGTATGCGTGGGAACCAAGCCGACTTCCGTCCCCGTTAGATTTGTATTGACCACGTTTTCACTTTGCGGCAGACCTTAGGACATAGATAGATGTTCCGTACACCCACGATTTCTGTCTCTTTTGATTTGGAAGCAGCGTTAGACTCAGTCGTCATTGCAGTTTTTTGGCGCTGCCAGATTAATTCGTTTCTCTCATCCAATCTCTATGCGAAAAGCCGAAGCCCAGTTCGCAATTATGGCGATGTTTCACCGGATTTTACGGCGGTAAGTAATTTTCCTCGCGGTTGTTCTCTTCCACTTTTCGGTTTTAACTTTGATTTTATTGACATGGTGGCGAAAATAGCACTGATATTTTCTTAAACAGAAACTTCCCGACTTGGAATATGCAAACGATGTTGTGCTGCTGTGTGAAGATTCGGTTGCGTTTAAGGTTTTCCTCGATCGTCTGAACTGTAGTGTCGGTGTGTTTGGTATACTGTTTGCACCTTCGAAATGTGAAATGTCGTTGGAAGAATGGATTGGCTCGAAGCCGAACCTTGTTCTTTCAGGGGAGCAACTGAGTGAAGTGGACAGATTTATTTACTTCGGTAATTGTATCTCACCCTGTGATCACATATCAGATGAGGTGTCTTCCCGCATACGGAAGGCCCGTTTGGCATTTGTTAACTTAAGGCATCTATGGCGTCAGTGTGACATCCGGTTATCGATCAAAGGTCGAGTATACGTGGCAGCAGTGAAGTCCGTATTGCTCTGCAGCTCCAAAAAAGGCCACCAATGAGAGCAAAAGATATGCGAAGACTTTTGATGTTTGAACTCTGTTGTTTGTAGAATATGATGGGGGAATTTTGAGAATAACTCAGAAGTTATGCGTATGGCACAGGATCCTGGGTTCTAGTCTTTAGAACAGGTATTGAGTCAGGATAGGTTGAGACGTTTGGGACGTATTGCACGTGCCTACAGAACGACTGCCTCATTGTGCGCTGTTCTTCGAGGCTGGTAGTGGTTGGAGGATAGTTTGGGGTGACCAGTCGGTGATGTTAGTAAGATGTATGAAACGTTTAACCAGCGGACTGGCTCGTGTGTGTGCAGTTTCACTACCGGGTTGAGGTCCACAAGTTCCGCCGAAGCAATGGCTGAATACAGTAGGTGGTATGGGTGTGCCGCAATCAGTAGCGACCTCGGATTGAAAACCTCTGTTCTGCATGGATTTTGAACTTAATATTTTACAGTCGATCGGTTATTATTTCCCGTTCTTTTTCTGTTTGAGTAGGTGATGCAGTGAGGTAGCAGTCTCAACCAGAATACCTTTGCGCAAGGTTATTATTTGTCCAAACTGAAGTGTTTTGACAGAGCATTCTTAAAATGTTCATCACTTTGTATTATTGCTGATCAATTACAAAGTGGCGGTGCGGGGCGATTTTTGCGATGAGTTGACGATGAATGCACTCTTTAACATGTGAACTTCCTTTCGGGTCATTGTAACAGCCTCCTTGGTTTTTTCATTTCTCAGCTGACTGTGTTCGTGTGGAATATGATTAGCCTGAGGAGCACTAGGCTGGGCTTGGTGTTTTACTCTATCGAAGCCGGTGCACAGACCAGATGACTGGTGACCTTAAAGTCACTTGGCTCGGCGAATGAGTCGTTTTAAAGCGCTACCCATGTCTTTGGGATACACATTGAGAATGAATGGGCATAATTCGAGATACTGGATATCTGAATCTGATTATAGCGAGCTGAACTCCCAAAATGACAGATTCTGATTAGTCATTTTTAATGGATTTCGGGTGGTGGCCGGCCACGAATAGCAAACTGTCGGTCACAGGAGGTATCTTCGTCTTCTTGCTTTCTTCTTAACGAAGCATTTTTGCATTTCCAGTAGTGGGGCCACGGCCAAAAGACGACTGTCATGTGGGATATTGACCTGTGATATGAAGATCGGATCGTTGAGTAGAGCGAATGAGTAAAGAATCTAATAAAAGTGCATAAGCTCCGAACTGGAAAAGTGAGTGTCGTTAGCGTAATTGTTCTCGCCTAGATCGGTGCGATTGGGCCAGAAGAGTTTTAGTGCTTGAACGAACTGCTGTTGGGCCCGTAACAAAGGATATTGCAAATTGAATGCTCACAGCTGCAATTTATACAACCTTGAAAACCTGTCAGACGTAACACTTCGGTCACATTCACTTTGTGGCTTGACTCAACAAGATGCGAACGAGCAGCGCTGGCAACTGCTTTGATTGCTGCAGTTTTCAGCCAGGCCGGATAATCCTCACGGATCTTGTAGGACAATTGCTTTGTTATATGGGGCTGCATGCCTACTTACACGGGAATAGATGAACGAGCACACACAAAAAAGCTGCTGAGTCTGGCTTTTTATTTTTTACTCGGAAGTATACGATCGGTTACGATGTGAAACTAACTTGGAATTTCGCACTTAAGATTGTCTTATCGACTATACCTGGTAGAAGTCGATGTATGATGTCTTCTGTTATATCCATTTTGAACGGTAGATTGGTTCAGATAGTTTTCTTAAGAACTCTTGTCTTTTGAGTCCTTCTTTATGATATTTCACTGAGTTGTTCTAGAGTTTTTCAATTTGTTTTGCTATCAGACTCTCGCTATTTCTTGATATCTTTTCTCTTTGAATAGATGGTGGTGTCAGGTAGCGACCAAAGCCGGGGCGCGTTGATGTAAGTCTAATGGTTGTAAAACTGGACTATACATCTGCTTTCCAGTGCAGTTGGAGCTTGGAACGTATAAATATATTCGATAGGGGTAGTGAACCTGAGTCATGTTTCTATCTATTTTCCCTCTGTCACTTAACTAGCTTTCACTTGAAGTCCCACGAAGCATCAGCGGGTACGCTCCAGTAAACTCCTTCATAGACCGGCTAAACCAATGTGAATATAGTCTGAACTAAAATCCTTTGTGAGATGGTGTTTCGCATGCGAATGTCGGTGCTCTAAAATAAGTATTAGGCATTTACTGATCTAGCGGCTGGAGTGAGAGACAACACCGTTACCATTCAGCTCACCTCTACGTGCAACCAAATGAGGCCTTCTACGGTCCTTCATTCTGAATCTGAAGATTTGATTGCCAGTTCTCTCGCATCAACCGTGAGTTTTACAAATCATGTGAAGAGACGTTCTCGTTCATCTGCATGTACTCACTTATTGAACTGGCACCGCGAGCTTGCTAAGATTGACGGTCTGAATCGAAATGTTGACTCTGTGCACCATGTCTTTCGATAGCCCCCATTACCGTTTTTGAATAAAACTAAGTTTCTGCCTTTCGCACAGCATCCAAAGTTTAGAACTCCAGTTCCTGTCTTTCAGTCACACGCGGTACAAGTGCGTGTGTGGCGTCCATGTATGGGTCCTCATCCCGCCAAGATCAAGGACTTTTCACATTTGGCTCAATTCTGGACCGTCTGCTCTGACTTATAAGTTGTTGTCTTCAAACATTGATGTGTTGATATTAACACAATCTGGCTGCTGAATTGATGTTGTTAGTCATTTCATCGTCCATTATACGAGTTGGATGTTGCATTCATCGGACACCTCGACTATGGGATGTGAAATCAAGACTTTCCTCGTTGTCGACAACCTTCGCTCACTGTTTGACCTCCTTGCGCTTGCTCCCACTTGAATTTATGATCGACCATGCACCTTTGACTTCTTTCTTGTATCCATTTCCTCATCATTCTCCGACATCTCTCTCCTGAGCTTATAGGACCATTGTCTAATTTTACGTTCAACTCGCTCCTCGCTCCCTCCCAGTATCCTGTCATCTTCTCGACCATTAATTGTATTATATTTGTTTTTTAGTCTGTTTAGTTCAATTGAGGCCACTCTCCAAAGTATGCATCTGCATATCCATCATCATCATCGTTCAACGTTAAACAGCAAGGCAAGCCTCACTGACCGCTGCCTCTTCCCCAGAGTTGCACGTTTCTATGGAAAGATTAAATATTCAAGTGGAACAGGGAGTGGACCTACACAGGCCGGAAAAGATAATACGCTGCTACAGCCAACACACAGAACACAGGGTAACTGTACAAACGCACGTGTTTTCAATCATTCTGATTCGACAGAAAATGACAACACAATCGCCACTGTTTACGGTTCATTGCCATATCCTTCAGTGTCTCCAGCCAGCAAGTCGACGAGTCATTCGGACCCCAACCACCAAGGCGTGAGACAACTACTTTACCTAAGTTCACTGTACAGTTTCTCATCCCACGTTGCCACGTCATCTGTTGGCCTCCACACGGCTTCTTCCATTCACTGGGATGAAGACCAAATAGGGCACGATATGGTAGACGAGTGTTCGTCATACGCAACACGTGACCTAACTGGCGTAGTCTACTAATTTTCATACACTGAAACAAGATATTTTCAGAAGTGGCGCCCAATACCAGATTCCTAACCTCAATATTACTCACCCGGTCACTTCATCCAATCCTGGCCATACTGCGTAGAATCGATAGTCGAAAACCTCCAACCGACGAGCATCGCCCACACGTATACTCCATGTCTCGCAACCGTACAATAGAACTGAACGCACTGCGGCACAATACACACGACCTTTCAACTTCAGTGAAATATTAGACCGATGCCACAAGTGCTTCAGTCTAGCGTAAGCTGCTCGGGCCTTGGATATACGCAAATTTACCTCCACTCTCGAGCTAGCACCGTTGGACACGCAGCTACCAAGGTAGGTGAAACGGTCTGCAATCATTAGTTCCTCTTCGTTCATCCCCAAGCTAGGCACCGCTGTCGTCCAGTCCCGCAACATCACTTCGCACTGTGAACGTGCAAAGCACATGTCAAACCGAGCGACCGACCTCGACAGTCTATTTAGTGCGCGTTGTGCATGGTCCGCAGACTCGAAAAGGCACACAACGCCATTGGTGCAGTCTAGGTCACATAGCTTCCGTCCACTTCCAGTTCGACTCCTAAATCCCGGAGATCTCCTATAGCATTTTCCATCACCTCATCCATGATGAAGTTGAACAAGAAAGTAGAGATGGGACACCCTTGTCGAACACCACTTGTCGTTTCCAATGAATTTGACAGTTCACCGTATACCCTAACGCGACCATAGGTATGCGAGTACAATGCTCGAAACAGGCTCACGAACTTCGTTGGCATACCGATCCCATAGAGAGCACTGAATAGTGCTTGTCGATCCACGGATTCGAAAGCAACTCTCAAGGCAAGAAAGACTGCGATCGAATGGGGGTGGTGCGTGTGACGCGTTTCGAGTATCTGTCGGAGAGTGAATATCTGGTCGATGCAACCTCGGTCTGGCCGAAATCCGGCCTGTTGTCCGCGAATATCACTCTCGCGAATCGGTGTCAAACGGCGCAGAAATGTGAACGCCAACGCCTTAGTAACCATCGGAAGTGAAATAATCCCACGATGATTGCTGCAATCACTCCGTGTACCCTTCTTGAAGATGGGTATAATCAGAGACTCATCCCACGATAGTGGGATATGTTCCTCGTTCCAAATATCACGAAGCAAGGAGGTACATGATTTCACCAGCACTTCCCCACCCAATTTGAAGAGAACTGGGGAAGGTCGTCGGGACCGGCTGCTTTTTTTCTTTTTAGAAGTCGAATATTCGACTGCGCTTCCACTTCCGTTGGGGATCAAGTGACACCTCCCAAGGATTCACAGCTGTAAACTTCGGACTCAATGCCTAAACGTGTGGTCAGTTAAACTGATCCTTGAAATGCTCTACCCAACGGTCCAGTCTTTCCTGTCTATCATGAATGAGCTCTCCAGTCCTATCGCACACGATTTCACTAACCGGAGTTCGCCGACCACTAGTGTCGCGTATAAGCTGAAACAGTGTTTGACTGTTACCTGAAGCGGACGCCACTTCCAACTCTTCGGCTATCTTAACCTGCCAGTTTTCGCCGTCATTCCTAAGGCTTATGGTCAACTGACGCTTCAACTGTCGACGCATTTTATTCATTTCCTTGCAGTTAGGCAGCTCGCGTTTTTGCTCCATTAGACGTAGCGGCGCTTGCGAGATCCAGTGTTTTTGATGAACTCTAGATCTAGGACCGCAGGCGAAATCCGCTGCCGAATGCATAGCCTGCTTAATTTGATCCCACTGCTCGTCTACATTGCTGCTCGTCGAAGTTCTTAGTTCCTCGGATAGTTTTTGTTCGTAGCTGTTGCAAACAGCCGAATCAAACAAACGTTCGACAGCCAATCGGGTTTCTGGCCTGCGTCGATGGCCATTCAGCTGCAGTAGAAATCGCATTGAAACTAACGCATGATCCGATTCGACGTACGTGGTCCAGTATAATCTACAGTTCTGGACAGAACCGCACCAACCAAAGCTTACTGCAATATTGTCGATGTAACTCAGACTATCTGTCGAGTTAGCAGAATGACGCCGTGCAACGCGAACTGTGTCGGAAGTTCCTGCTAGATAGGAATAAATGATTATATGCACCGAATTTGAGAAGTCTTTCCCCGTTGTCTGTTCGCTGAGTAGGCAAGGCGCATCGCCCACCTAAACAGGACTCCGATGCACTCAGTTTTCCAACTTGTGCATTAAAGTCACCTGCTACCACTACAATGTCAGAGCGTTTGCACTTCCGTGCAAGAGTAACGAGGTTACCGTAAAATTCGTCTTTCTCCATGCCAGTGCTGCAGTCTGTTGGGGCGTATGCTGAGATAACAATTAAACTACGATTAACACTACTATCCTTTCGGACGACAACTGATCCCTGCAGTTTCATGGCACACAAGCGACTGTTGACTGGGATCCAGTCTAAAAGGGCTACTTCAGCCTTCCCACTCAAGACTATTCCTACACCACATTTACCCACAGCTTGAGCTGCTTCGTCTCCTGAAGTGCGAAGAAAATATCTCGACGAGGCGCTTGGCGCAGGTAGTTGAATTAATTTACTCTACCCGAATCGTGACTTCGTGTTTCACTCACGCAGCAGACATCAATCGAACGTGAGTCCACTGTCAGAGCCAAACACGCCTGTTGGCCAGCCTGCATTAAAGTGCGCACATTGAAGGAACCCAGATGCAGAGGCTGACGAGGCTTGAGAAAATGTGAGCTAACAGACTGAAAGCCACCTACTACACTACTTGACAATAAACCGCTGCGAGTATCGGGCGTGTTATCAACGGAGAAACTATGGGCAGGCAAAGGGGGCAAACAGATTGGGTTGTGGACAGAAGAGACAGGTTAAATAAAAGAGAGGGAACTCTGCAGATCCGACAAATCGCAAACCATCTAAGCTGTTTAACGTCACGTGTATTCGCACTGGCCACTGCAGATTAGGCTGATCATCGAGCCAATCACCCCGACATCGCTTTATGCAAACTCGGAAGAAATGGTCGCTCAGCTTTAGAGGACGCTTCATGCACCACAAAGATAAGCGAGTAGCTTCATCAACCAGCTCTAGCCGATCATCCTGTCTGCAGCACATTACATCTCACGTAATTCCTGTTCCTCTAACTCTCCTTCCATTTTCAGTTTCTCGTTATTTGATTTACGACCCTGTCGATAAGGCCGAGGTCTTCACCATCCGGTTTGCCTCAAACTCCACTGTTTGACAGTTCTACTTCCCAGCCTTCTCCTGTTCGGATCCACACTTTTGGTTGTCCTACAACTACCAGTAATGTCCGTCTAGTTCTGCTTATTTTACATGTCTCCAAATCCCCTATTCAGATCTGTATTCCGCTGCCATTCCGAATATTTGTGCTCCAGGACTAGCCTCCCTGTTACGTCGTCATTTATTCTTTCCCGTTACTGAAGGACTTTCCCTTTTTTGGTTGAGAAAATTGGTTGCTGTTTTTTCTATACAAACATGGTAACCTGCCCATGACAATTATTGTCCCAACGCTCTTACTTTATTACTTTCGAAATTTTCTGAAACCGTCTTCTGTGGTAAAATACACTTTTCCTTGAATGTGAACATTTGTTGGATCATCGTCTTTACGGGTTCCGCCCGTATCTTTCTGCAGGCAACCTGCTTGCTGTCACCTCAAACTCCTAATCAGCTGCACATGATAACCAAGTAAAAACTCACTTGACATCGCTAACCTCTTTTAGGGGGTTTAGACTGAGTTTGAAATTGTCTTTCCCCGGCTTTCATATAGCTAAGGTCATGTTTCATCAGTAAGGGAGCCATCTCTGTCCGACTCGATGGAGTTCTGTCCAGGGCACTTCCAGTAAATGTTGTTCCTCGGGGTTCCATAGTTACCCCCCTCTTTTTTTATTCCTGTTAATTATTGGACACCAGCCTTCAAAACAAGATGCTGCTTTGGCTGTAATGCCACCGCCTGTTGCTCCATTTTTACTCCAGAACTTGCCGGATCACCACCGACATCGACCCCGGTTGTACCGCTTTCCGTGTGTCACTTGTTTCCATCCCAGGACTCTGCTGGGGGTTCTACCAACCATGTCCGTTTCAATAATTCTAAGATTTATCCTTTTTCACTTTTTCTAAAACAGCTCCCATAGTCTGCTCCAGTGGATTTTGACTCCACTCCCGTCCATTCTGCAGAGGCACTTTCATTACTGGGCTTACCCGTAAGTTCTGTTTGTCCGTCTTCATTTGTGTCAACGCTTGCCTATTGTTTTGTCCGCCAATTCGATTTTCTGATCCGCATCAGGCGCGTTCTTATAGCCGTCCAGTTTCTTCCATACAAAGCGAAAACTCACTGGATAAGTACTATAGTCATGTGAGGGGTAGACCTTCGTCTGCTACTCTTTCTCTTCCAGATAGAACTCAACGAAATGCCGTCCGGTCATTCAATGATTCTTCCTCGATTTCCACTATGCAAACACTTCACTGTCGCGTGACAGTTGTTTCACTATCCCTCACAATGCTCTTGCTTTTTTCACTTCAGCTTTCTGTTAGATGAATTCCTTTCCCATAACTTTCTGTCGTTTTCGTAGGCAGGTGGCAAGTCACCTTTATGGAAGTCGAGCTTCCATCTCAGTCTTCCTTCATTTCCCGGACCGTAATGCTTTGGAACACTCGTTTCTTTTCCGTACTTTTAATGACAACTGTTTTCAGGCGCACAGAACCAGCAAACAGAATCTTGTTAAGTGTTGTCCCATGCAGATCACCTTAACAACATTTCTTTTGGCCAGAAAAGTTCATGAACCTGCTGCGAGCATCGTACTCACATACCTATGGTCTCGTTAGGGTGTACGGTGAACTACCAAGTTCATTTGAAACGGCTGTCGGTGTTCGGCAAGTATACCACTTCTTCATTCTTGTTTAACTTCGTCATGGACGAGGTATGAAGAATGCCTCAGGAAGTCTTCAGAATGTTGGTGTCAAACTAAACGTCGGTTGTCTCTATATGCCTCACTTCAGTACTACTCCTCTGTCTGAAGATCGCTTATCCAACTCAAGTTGCCAACAAACAAAGATTCCGGGAATGGATGCATTGTATTCGCTTTACTGCAGCAGCCCGACGGATAACTTCGGTCTCTGCAGTGTTTCATCCGATCCCAAAAGACAGCTAGCGATGCAACGGACCTAAGGGAGCTTATCTCACCGGGACTGACTACGTCACACTTCATGTGTTCCCAGAACCACCTACCAGTGATCGTCACCTATGCTTCAGCTAGCGCAGTCGATAAAGCAGCCAAGGTAAATTATGCCACAAGTTGCAAGTGGCAGTCAACCGAGTTTTGAGGAACTACTTATTCCTTGTCGCGGGCGATTGGAACGCTTGCGCTGGCACATCAGACGAAGCTGCTCGCCATATTTTCTTGAAATTTGGTGTACGTCAATTTCGCGAGAATTGTGATCATGTTATCGATTTGTCCGAGGTCTGTCTGCAGGACTCGTTTTCAACGCCATGAGAAGCGCCTGCTAACCTGGTATTTTAGTGGTGATCGGACTGCACATTCTTGCAATCATCTAATGAACCTCATCGGTGGAGATTCCTCAAGGATACTGTGGTACAAAGACAAGAAATGCAAACGACAGCAACCATAGCCTCATGTCTCATAGTTCATCTGTCTATAATCTATAGGGTCTGTGCGCTCCCGGATAGGTGTTGGAGTCCTGAGAAACTCAGAGAAGCAACAAGTGCCATCAGCGGAACCATAAGACGACTGATTGCCCCAGCCAATGTGCAAGCAAATGAATACCCCGTGGAAGATCTATCGCTTCAGCTGAAGACGACAGTTAGCGAATTTCCATCAAAGGAGCTCGAGATCGAAATGGGATCACTGAGAGCATGCAATAAAATCGAATGAAGCCCGACTTGCAGAGAACAGAAGACGATGCAGACTGCAGCAAGATGCCTGACACTCCAATGGAACCGATAGCTGGAGCGACCGGTTGGAGATGGGCGATAAAGTAGAGGCCGCTTCAAGGTGACGACTGAAACTGTTTTCTTGTTTTCGATACTATTTTCGACTGAATTGTGACATTCGTCTATACCAAAATCTATACAGTGCAGTACAGTACTATTCCGCCTGGCTCGTAACCCCTCGAATGGGCACTGCAGATAAAATCCGCTTCGCAGCAGAAGACGTTAGAACCGAAAAAAAACAAGATGAACTGTTGGGTGTGAACAACCCAGTCAACTACACAACTGACCTGAAATTCATCTTACACACCACCTAAAATCAACTGCTTCAGCTCAGAGCGAAACCGGCTGCGATACGCCAATTGGTATCGAAACTAGTGACAAAATTTACTAACTGAAGAATAAAAAGCCCACCCGAGACGATAAAATCTCCTTCGTGAAACTTATTTATCATCGTTGACTGATATGTTGTGCAATCCTTTTTGGTTCTAACTGATTTGATTGATCATTATCGTCTCAGTTCAAATTAGCGTACGCAACCATTAACTCCGCACTGCTGTTTAGGTTTTGGTTGATATCTCTCACTACCGTCTGGCTGAAGACATTTATTGTGATATCCATTCTCAAGAAAGTGCGTAAATCGTTATGTGAAACTAGAGACGGATCAGTTTGACTGATTTTGTTGCAACACTTACGGGTCCCCTTTGATTCAGTCAATTGCAAACCTCTCGGGACCGTGATTCTATACAATGGGATGACCGGAATGTTTTCAAGCCTCCAGAGAGGGTACTATCCGATCAGTGGCGCTGTCGCCCGTATTTATGGCAAATAATCCTTGGATTTCGCACTGTATATTGAAGTTAGACAGGACTGTTTCCTTTCGCCGGTTATGCCTAAATACTCCACTGAGTAGGCGATGAATCAGGCATCGCGTGACTTCTGTGGGGTTCAGTTTCATCATGAAATTCACATTTGGGATTTGGAGTTCGGAGGTGATATTTTCGTTCTCTGCACTTCCAATTTCGACCAAGTCGACTTTTCCGCAAGGTCCCTCGAGCTAGAAGATGGACACTATGGATTTGCATCGAGTTAGCTTGCGGATTGAAGTCCTTGTTTTTATGCTGCTGGCTGTCTCGTATTCATCTGTTAATTCGGACCCTGGGCAATCCAAATTGAGAGTATCCGAGGCCCGCTACCTGCGACAGATTGATTAGCGTGACAAGGTATTCTCAGACATCGCTAAACCCTCCGTTTACTTTAAGCATTGACGGCTGCATTTGTTTTCTCATAACTTACCGAAAGCCGACTTGGAGCTCGCCAAACAAAAACACTCCGGTCGTTTGCCCTGGTTGGTATGATCACCTTGGTGGGTCGCTGGAAACGTGGATCAACATCGTAATAAGACAGAGCTTCTGGGTCTTCGGTCGGTTTGCGGAGGTCGGAAGTGAAAATAGTACTGGATTACGATCTGCACCAAGCTTGTCCCCAACAGTGGATGTGGCCCGGGATATCTATAAAACCTAGTTAATTGCCCACGGAGGGTTGTCGCGTAAAAGTAATGGTAAGCAGTTAGAGGTTTGCGATTATTCATCCATCGTGTCCACCAATTCCCTTTAGATATCCAGTTTGTCTGTTCTCCCCACTCATGTAATCCACTTCAAGCCCAGTCTCCTGGTCTTCGAACCACACCCCGTATGGTCCACATCATTTATGAATCTAAGCAGCATCGCGGTAGCCGGTATGTAGTTAACATCTAGGGCCAAATGGTGGCTCATCTTTTGGCTAGGACCGGGGTTTTGGAAATGATACTCCAGATTGTTTGCTTTATTTCCTCTCGGCACGCAGGTTATCGTCTTTTTTGCATTCCTCAAGTTTCTTTATCTAGTTGATTTCACTCCTGATACTTCTTTCGTTTGCCTAAAATTTCCACTGGCTGCCGCACGATACTGCAGGTAAATAGAACCTGAACGCTTCAATTCGGCTTTCGAGGCAAGGATAACTAGTTTGAACGAAAAGGTTAAGGTAAACGTTCAGAACGACTCACTCACCGAACATCTACTGCATTTTTTACTATTTTCTCATCCTGATCTTATAGCAGACAGTATCGTGGGTGACCTGACTTGGTCACTGGCTACGCTTGCATTGTTGCCGGATTTTGTGAACCTTTAATTGTCGAGTCCCATTAATGGTGTGGCAAATCTGACCGGTTAACAGTATGATTTGGTTGTGATACAGCAGAACATGAGAACTGGGTACTCGGAGATTTAACAGAGACCCGTTGTGACCTATTTTTTGATGTAGATTAGGATAAAATCGTTATGAATGTTTAAAAATGAAAATATTAAATGGCTTTGCTTGGAATAAGGTGCATGTGGTTTCCACATTTTCCGGTGTTGTTTTCCTTTGTTTACTTCTCGTGGAGTTGTTTTGCAATTGGGAATGGCATGATCGTCATTATTGCATAATCAATAACTGTTTTTTTTAATTAATGATAATAATAAAGTTTGCCCTGTAAAATCAAACAACCCCATCAAAGGAGAACTTCTGATTCAGCATTTTGCTCGGTTGATTGTGAATAATTTATTCTACAGCCTTGATTATAAGAATAAGTTATTCAGAATGTCCTCAGAACAAGATAAATGACCTCTCCGATCGCTTTTCTTTAACTGTTATCTCAAATGTTTCTCATCTCACCTCTTGAAGCAGAACAATTAACTTTGCCCATTTACACACCAAACTGTCTAACAACTCAGAAACGAAATCCTAGTTATTGAGAAGCAATGTCCGACAGCGAGAAATCATACCGCGACATTATAAAACATCTTGAGGTAGTATGGAGGAAAGCAGTTTGGCTGTGCGTAATGTGACTATCGTTTCGAAACCTTGGCAAATCTTCCGGTCTTATTCCTTAGACAAATTTTTGTGCGCGTTTTTGTCAATGGAGAGTTATTACCTGGACAACCGCTTTGTATCCGCTATTGAACAAGTAAATGTATTTTGCCTATTGTTTGAAATATCGTTTAGTGCGTTTTCATAAAAACAGCTTGGGACCAGGAACATGAGAGAAAACAAAAAAACCGGAAGAAATTCCAAGGAAAACAGGAAATGGAATTTATTTAATCACGAGTTTGGACTTTGACATAGAGTGATGAATTGCATGTCCGCTGAGTTATGCAAGGTGACTTTTCCACATAGTAAGTATAGTCATATCTAACACAGCAGTAGGTCGAGACGAGACAAATTCCAGTCTCAAAGAGTTATTCGGTCGCACAGCGTGTGCACGACCACCTGTTTATGGCCGCCGGTGGCCAAGCGGACAAGATCCTGGTGTTTGGACATAAAGGTCGTGGGTTCGAATCCTCTCCACCGTCGATCAACTTCCCCACTTGGCAGCCCTCTGCTGGCCGCAACCCCCTTCCTGAAAAATGATGTACATTGTTATTTCATTAATAAAAAGGAAGTAAATGATAAAGGATAAAAGATATGGAATCCAGTCTACCGATTTAGGGTGAATAGAAGCACCCTCCGGTCAAAAAGTTCACTAGATTGAGATAGGGGTGAAATGTATGGGCTTTTTCTAAACGGTGCGAGAGGTTAGCATATTCCATTGGACAACCATCTGTTGTGTAACGTGCTCAGTCTTCAATCCAGAATATATTTTGCCGATTCACTCTCGGAAACATTAGGCAGTGTGTCGTTTTTGTTAGCCCAGGTCGATGGTAGGATGTGCACCATTGCATGGAAGTCCAGTATTAATTCAGGCAAATGTTTGTCTTCAGCCAGAAATAGATTCGACCAAGGATATAGGGATTCAGAAAAAGTGTAAGCCTGGTGAACTGGGTAGGCTGCTGTAGTTTTTCAAGGATGACGAGAAAATTTAAGCCTTAGGTTTAGCCAAACTCTTCAAGCCTAGTTGGAAAAACCAGTGAATTCCTAAGGACTGCTATGAATTGGTCATTGTGCAGATTTAAAATTAGCCAACACATCTAGCACTCACTAATAGACATTATTCTTCACGGATTATCCATTGCTAGCCAAAGGTGTGCTCGTGAGACTCAATATGATTTCCAATCCGGCAGTGTCTTAATAGGTCACAAGTTCACCTTGCAGTCATTTCCTTCAGCGAAGTCATTTCCCGTTGTTGACGACAATTTCTTCTTGATCTCAAAGCAGCATGCTCATTGATTGATCATTCACTTTTATGACACCGCATCGCACTCAAAGGTATGCTAAAGAATCAACTTCTCATCTTCCATACCTCCATGCGAGCAGTCATAACCGAGTTTGTACTTAGAGAAATCCCTCATTGAATTTCACCGCGAGGGGTGATGGTCCTCTCCTATAGTTTTTCTTTTTATCGTGTGGTTGATTATGGAAATAGCCGCGTTGTTGTTGGAATACGGATGATGTTTCTAGATGAATATCTAGAAGTTTCTTCCCACCTTTTGGTGGATAGTGGACCTATTTTGGAGTGTGATTTTCATCTCCAAAGCCGAACCCTATTTTTGAATAATTACATTTCATCAAATCGCATGAGGGTACCGGCACGTATAAAGAAGGCTTGATAAGCGCTTATCACTCTCAGACATCCTCGGCGGTGGCGGCGTGATGTCTACCTATTGATTGCCAAGGTCGATCCTGTTTTTTTCCATGTCAGAGGTGTGGCAGGATATGCCGGGAGAATCTTTTTAGTAGGGAAGAGGCAAATCATAGAGGTTGGTCGTCCGAAACGAATCAGAGTTCGAATAGATTAAGGCGGTTGGGAAATTAAATACGCGTTCCTAGGTACGCACTGTTTTGCGAGGCATTTTATGGCCGAAAGGTGGACAAAAATGGCCATTTTGAAAGGAGAATGATGTGAAAATTGTCCCGAGTTGGTCGAGTCAGATAACCGGATTGGGATCCTCGAGACCTTCGGATACTGTGATTCGAGACTTACGGTGATACGGCTCCGTTCTGCTTTCGGTAGCGTTTTTTTAAAATTTGAAATGTTTTTCCCTCTCTATAACACTTGGGTCCTATGGTCGTTTGTTTACTTTTCACTGTTATTCGCTACTGGTTGTCGAAACTGGTCTGAACGGAATCTATAATGTGAATCATATGCATTATGTTAAATTTCTCGACCTTCGCAATCTCAGGCTTGCATTTCAGCAGTAAAAATCTACTCCTGTCTATGGTACACTGAGGTTGACAACAAAAATTTACAAGGCCCCTCGATGGTTATGACAGGCGGTAGATTTTCATTCACTAGTACCTGACAGATTTATGATACGAAACTTTGTTAAGATTAATTCTAGTACCAAATTTATGAAGATCGTCATATAAAGGATTGAAGATGACTACAGGGATTTTTGATGCTAGTGGGTCGCACGCGTTTGTGTAGAACACGTGATGTTAAACAAACCAGAATATAGGATCGAATAGTTATGATTAATCCACAAATAATTCAATTTATAATCGCTCTTTACTCAACTAGCGAAGATTACAGGGAAAAATTAAGTGAGAGTAACTAGAGTCACTGAGAAACGAAGGCAAACATTGTAGTAGGCGCAACAAAAAACAGCCTGATATCTCGGATTTGAGAAAATATACGCGGTTGCTTGACAATGTTCAATATAACAATCGACCAAGATGACAGGATAAAAACAGCGAGGCAATCAACAGGCTGAGTGCAGGATGGAAGCGTATTACGAAGGGTGCAACAGTCGTTAGGGAAAGCAAAAAGGGATAGCACCAAAATACGTTCAGATTTTCTAAAAGTGGTAAATGAATGATGGTCCTGCGTTAGAAGCTCACAATCTTTGGAAGGATGAAAAATATGCTGCGTCAGATACCATCCGTACGGATTGGCATATAGCTGCGTGGTTCATGTACTTGTTCACATAACCGGACGAACTATTAGGGCAGAAAGTCGCATAAATAAAGCAACGAAAGGACGAAGAAACTGCGCCTGGAAGAGGGAACGTGGATGTATAAGTTGATTTTGGCGTGTTCCCCACATTTCGTGTATCGGATAAATACAATACATTAGTCAGCAAGTCATGTTAGCAAAAAGGTTGGGCACTCAAAGGAGTGAAATTTTTAAAATGAAATTGAATCAACAGAAGAAAAATAACCAAGGCATACGTATTTAACAGCCTTAGAAGAATTGTTTGATGACTTTAAAATAGAAAGCCATAAGTTTTTGTCTCGTCAAAGGTGGTCCTTTGAGGTTTACAGACGAATTAGAAGTGCTCACGTGGTGCCAAAATGGGTCACCGGTTATGGTACACTCAATGAGTTTCAAAGGTAACAAGTTAGTGGACATTGGGATGAAATCCTTTGTGAAGAATTGAGAACGTCACGTTTTTGCTTGAGTCCCATTAATTCGGAGTGGAGCACGCATACAAAGAGCTGCTAATCACAGAACTTAGAACTTTCGGCAGATCACGAACAAGGTACATCAGGATACAGAAGGGTGAACTGCCTCGTACAGTCGTGACTGTGAGGTGATGAGTTGAAAAATAATGAAACGGACGGAAACGAGAAGGAAACCACAACAGAACGTAAGGAAATTCAGACAAATGCAGAGAAATTGCACAAACGGAACTTCATACGCCTAGACAGACCAAAGTGTTTCCAGGAAGATGTATGTTCTTAGTCCGAGTGATGGAACAGTGATCGCTGGTAGCAGCAATCGTACGGTATCTGACAGAAAAATGTTGGACCGGTTAGATTGGATTCGAAAAAATCCGTATTTCCTTGGGCGAATATGAGACGTAAATCCCTCAAACTGCGCAGAGTTAACTAGCCTAGAGACGCAGAGTTAGCTCGTCAACTGTCAGGCTAAGGCTTATTCAGTAATATAAAGGAATAAATAACAGACTGTTTTCGGACTGAGATGTGGTAGAAACGGTATAAATATTAATGAAAATAATGCCAATAGAAACTTGGGATGACAGAGGACAACTAGGTAGTCGAAACAGTTAAATGAGTAAATGATACGGAACAGTTGAAACAGGGCCACCGGAAGATTTCGTCACAGTCCAAGAAGACTTGAATTTGAGCGTGAATTAGAGGTCCCTAAAACAAAAACGGTCCCGCGTCGATCGGTTCCGAAGTGACAGAACCAACCTAAGCAATGCTGAATTGCTTTTATCCACACTGTCCCAAGGGGTGCTTCATAATGTTATCGTGATATTGTTATCTATTTTCCGATGTAGTTCATTTTGTCTTGACGGCTATGAAACGTGATTTTTGTATCTGACCCGTTAGGTTGATTCTTATGTAGGTCAACAAAGACGTTTGTTGTACTGCTGCCAGATGTGGGACAATGAGAAAATCTAAAAGTTTATATGCTGTCGTGAGTAGTTCTAACCAATCACGATAACCGATTATTTTATAACTTATTGTTATTTTCGAAAAAATTGAGAATGACCATGAAAAAGAACTCGTGGGTTGAAGGCTATTGACCGACGGTTTTATTTGATGACATTATTCTCATTTTTGTTTAGTACAACATCCGGGGTTTTGATTGAACATTTTGAGGTTCATTGTGATAGTGTTGACCGCGTGCCTATTTTTTCGACTGGCCAAACTGCCAAAATGTCCGCGTGTTTATTTGACACCATATCGAGGACCTTGAATACAGTGGTCACGTGGTCACATTCCTTATCCTGGGGTAGAACCGAAACATGTGTTCAGCTGGTGATCGTAATGACCTCGGTTCCTCTGGTGCTTGTTTGTATGAAACTGAGCGAATGCATTCCTTGTTCACAAAACACGAAATTCTAGTCAAAAAAGTTTGGTTTTAGAACAGTTCCTTTTGATCCTTCAGTTTGTACGCAAATGCCCACGGGTCCGTTCACTCGTCGACCTTAAACTTGTTTTGTAAATATACAATTAAAGATCACAGTTCGAAAAAGCTTTTTATGCAGTTTTACTCAAATAAAACAATTGCTTTTATCTGGTCATTTATTCAGCTCAGGATACATAAACTCGATGAACTTTCGCAAACAGTTCGGTGTTTACCTGCACATTTGCATTTCTCGTTCCATAAACGCCGATCCGGTCCATGCAATTGCCACAAAAGTTCGTTTAACGTGACACAATTTTTATCCACTCTCAAGGCAACTGATTTTAATTAACTTTTTCACAAGTGTCACGCTTCGCTATCGTGCTTCTAGCCCATGTTCTTTCACTTTTTAATGGCCTTTTGTAACTGCTGGTTAACTGCGTTCTGTTGCTTTTCGGTTTGGACGGTTTCCTTTTCTTGTGTTTTGAAAACGGCAATACAGATCTTCGGTCAGTATTCCCATATCCCCATATCGTTTTAAAGACCTTGGTAATTATGACCTCACCGAGTGGTCTAGATCGGTTGTTATGAAGCGTTGATTGCGCTTCATATCTATACTACAATTACATCTGTCATTGCAATCACTGGCTATTTGTTGTCTAGGTTGGCAGAAAGCCCGTTCATCACGAAGTTTTCAGATCCGGTGTTCATTTCCTAGTTTACTGGACTATCGAATTTAATGATCTGTCAGTAGACTTATTCGTTTCCTGGTTGATAGGCAGCTAGTCACGCACACTTATGAGTATGAGAGGCTAACTCTATTAATTTTTAATGCATGTTTCGTTCATGAATCTGCTGTTGGGAGCAGTCTGTATAGTGTCGTAGGCTACTGCATCGGGAAAGGAGTACACTAACCGAGCGTGATAGAACTATGTAAAGTCTCAACAGCTGATTGTGGAAGCGAGCCCGGCCGACAGTTAGTCATCATCTATTTCCAGAATGATCGGCGAATCTGAGATCCATACTTCTGACCCTTTTGGGACCGACAGACTCTTGAACCACTGCACCATCGCCGTTCAAGTCCGAGTAACCGATACGCCATATGTTGTATTCATTTTGAAGAATTATAATTCTAATACTGAGCTTTACCGATTGTGATTACTTGCCGAGGTTATGGCTTCTTCGAGCAAAGCTCTTCACAGCAAATTTTCCGATTGAAAATCCGATTGCCTTGAGAAAGGAGGAATTTTTGATTGCCGATGGTGTTTGGATTTCATCACTTTCTATCAGATTTTTTCTACGCGGATTCAAGTGAACCAACTGCGACTGGGCTCACATTCTCCATCAGGTGACGCATCCAAGAAGGACACAAGCCTGCTCATATTTTGTTCAAAACTACCAGGACGCAGAAACTATGTTTGTATGTTTATTCTTTATTTGGGGTATCGACATCGGGCATCGAAAAGTGGACTAGGCGTTTGCCTCATTGAAGTTCTGAATTCGGAGTACTACTTCCACTGGTAGACGACACTGTTCTGCCACCCGGATAGTTGAAATCCTACGTGATTTCACATCGTTCCATATGATTAGCCTTGTTTTTCTTTATCATGCCAATGGGTCATGTTGTATAGCCCTCCCACGGCACTCGCCATTCTTGTACGTTATCTGAAAATATCAACAAAACAAATTATACTGATCATATTCTCGTTCACTCTCTACAATCTAGCTTCGGTTTCAGTTTGTAAAATCATCAACTTCGCACATACGTGCTCTGATTTGGATTATTGCTACTTCCCAGCACCAAATAATGGTTTAAGAGGAACCACGAGATCTTAAGAGAGAAGGATCACAGAGACGCAGAGTTATTTTCACTGCAAGGAAGCCAATGACCATGGCATTTGGCCTTTTTGTCTAAGGTCTCTAAATACCGCTTGGATGATTTTTAAGATCCCAACCCGGTGATCTAAATTAACCTTCTCTCGAAAGTTTTTCCGGTCCGAGATCTCATACAGTTGCGCCATGTCAAGGTCTAACCATCTTGGTCCATTTTCCAACAAGAGCACACCAAGGGAATCGGTTAACGGGTAAGAACAACAGGTCCGCACCACTTTAATCTGTTTATATTCGATGCCAGTTCGATTGATTGATTTCTAGGACCCATTACTCTACGACTAATCTTAACAATAATAGTGCAATCTTATCGTCATATTCCAATAAAATTTTTGTTCAAACAGTGACAACCTTTGCAGATGTTCTGACCTTAATGACTGGGTCATTTAGCCGCATAGAAAAACTGACTCTAGAGTTGCAGTGAAAACTCGCGGTTGACGAGCTTTCGTGTAGGCTAAGAAAAATTCATGTGATACACGATCACCTGGTGAAATCATCATCATCATCATCATCATCGTTCAGCGTTAAACAGCAAGGCAAGCCTC